>CM034359.1:71759590-72234181 GCA_019925275.1 Mytilus edulis | reverse complement strand
TTTCAAGTTAACCGCCATCCACAGCAGTCACTGATATAATATATCATTTTTGTAGTACATATATATGTTCTTATAATACCAAATAAAACCCCGCAACAATGATTAAGATTTAATAGAAAACGAAAAATAACGGATTTTGTAAAAAAAAAAAAAGAAAAGGGGGAGGGTCTAAACAATTGTTCTATCCCTAAGTACCTATGTTACAATTTACATATTTCCTAGTATCCTTTAAATCGAGACTTTATTATAAAAATTTCACCTCAAAATACTTATGTTGTCAGTTCCTTTCTTTTTGTATCCTATTTGTGATGTTTCAAGTAGATTTACATTGGATAAATATTCTGTTATCCTATTTTTACTGATTTGTGATAAACAAAAATTAGCTTCAAAGTACTGATTTCTGGTCATTAAATTTGGACAATTTCTGTATTTATAATCATAATTGATTATGTATTGTATTGTATTGGAGGAATTGGACATTTAAAGAACATAATTATGTGAAGGACAAACAGAAAAAAAACCAAGACAATCTTAAGGCTAACCTCTCTATTTGTCATAAATGTATAACATAGATTAAAATAAAATAGCAGTATTTAATTTTGTAATCAATTCTTTAGCTACATACAAAATTGCCAGTATTTTGAGACATATAGCCAGATTTACATGTTTGTCAGTTTGTAATACATGTTTTTAATGTATTATTTTATTTATCTTTACTAGTATAATTCATGTACATGATATAGTTTGGGATGCGATGAACGTAATTGATAATTTTTATGCCGATACTTATGCACTGTAAGGTCGTTTGCTTTTTTCTATATACTAGATTTATTAATAAAAATAACATTGGACAAGACTTAGATATATATATACATGTATATACTGAAGATTTTTTTAAAGTGCATACTCTTCATTTAATACATGATAAAAACATCTTTTCTGTTTAATGGTTGATAATTAAAGAAGAGAAACTATGATAATTTAATTATCGCATATTATTCCTTAACATTCGTTATTTTTGTGGTCCTTGAGTAAGACCAAGTTTGTTTTTTAATGGGAATTTAATTTCATCCATTATTTTATATTCTTTTTTTTGTTTATTTCATGCCTTAACTATGGACGACTTTTTGACGATCGCTAAGAATGGTATTCACCTACGAAAGAACTTTCCCAATTGAAGGACATGTGCAATAAAGCGTAATATCAACAACTTACATATACTTTCATTTGTCAGCGGTATGCCATAAGTCCGATAATACAAACATACGAATATTGATGGGTTGCTGTTTCACAATACCTAATTTAGATTATAATTTTTATCCAAAAGTGCGAGTCGTATCAACATTGACTAACCAAAGCCTAATTTTACTGTTTTATAAATACAAATTTACAAAATACGACTTCGATCAGCATTTTGATACACAACTGGACCCTAGTTACAATGAAAGCTCAAAGCACCTATTTTTATACCACCATCTCTTTAAAGTTGACTATGTCGTTAATTGTCCAGGACTCTCGTTACTTAATTACAGCACTTAGTTTTAGAGGAAGGAAAATAAAGCAAACAAAGACTTCTGCCGCAGTTCATGGATGGAATTGTCCTATTAGTATCCGTGATTCAAGGATTGAAGTCAAATACGTTTATGGAATTTTACAGCTAAAAAGAATAAATTTAGTATCAGAACTTTATACTTCAGCTGTTGCGGGTCAGTATTACCTGACAAAACATTATGATCTTTATTTCATACCATTACAACTGTCTTGTTTTGGGTCAGCATTGCCTGCCAAAACGTGTTATGATCTTTAGTTCATATAATTACAACTGTCTTGTTTTGGGTCAGCATTGCTTGCCAAAACATTTTATGATTTTTATTTCTTATAATTACAACTGTCTTGTTTTGGGTCAGCATTGCCTGCCAAAACATTTTATTATCTTTATTTCTTATAATTACAACTGTCTTGTTTTGGGTCAGCATTGCCTGCCAAAACGTTTTATGATTTTATTTCATATAATTACAACTGTCTTGTTTTGGGTCAGCATTGCCTGCCAAAACATTTTATGATTTTTATTTCATATAATTACAACTGTCTTGTTTTGGGTCAGCATTGCCTGCCAAAACATTTTATGATTTTTATTTCATATAATTACAACTGTCTTGTTTTGGGTCAGCATTGCCTGCCAAAACGTTTTATGATCTTTATTTCTTATAATTACAACTGTCTTGTTTTGGGTGAGCATTGCCTGCCAAAACGTTTTATGATCTTTATTTCATATAATTACAACTGTCTTGTTTTGGGTCAGCATTGCCTGCCAAAACATTTTATGATTTTTATTTCATATAATTACAACTGTCTTGTTTTGGGTCAGCATTGCCTGCCAAAACGTTTTATGATCTTTATTTCATATAATTACAACTGTCTTGTTTTGGGTCAGCATTGGCTGCCAAAACGGTTTTTATCTTTATTTCACATAATTTCAACCGTATCTTGTTTTGGGTCAGTATAGCATGCTAAAACGTTTGTGATCTTTATTTCATACGATTTGCGTCTTTATTGCCGCCCTCCTGCCGAAGCTGTCTTTACACATTGTTGGGGTGTCAATGGGATCATTCGATAGGCTACCTTCAAATTATTTTTTAATTTCATGGCTCGGTTTAACTTCCTGTATGTATACATGAATAGTTCGTAAATCATGTTATGGTTTTTTAATGTTGCCTATCTAATTCATATTAATTATTCAAATTATATATATAAAAAGACTTGATGGTTTATTCCAATGTTGTCTTTAGACTTTCTTTAGAGGTAAATCCATCACAAACCAAAGTTTTTATATTAATTTAACTAAACTGGTTATTAACTAAATTGGATTTTTCTTTTGGTTAAATGTTTATAGTATGTGTCAAAAGCTATAAATATTTACTCGGTTAAAACTTGCATCTTTTAACTTTTATCGCAATTAAGGTACAAAAAATATATGAAACATCACCTAAAGCTGGAATATTATATTTTTCATTTAACAACTTTATTTACTTCCATACAATATAAACCTTTTAAATGTATTGCATTGGAATAACAGTTTGTTAAAATAAGTTCTGTAGCATGCCAGGAAGAAATGAATTTAATTTATGTAAGTTTTAAGTAAGTTTGGTGTATTCCCCCCTTTTTATAGTGATATTATCGATATAAATTATTACTATTTATATTGAATGGTGATGTTCACCAGTCATTAAATTTCTAAAAAGCTGTATATTAAAAATTGTGACTAAAACTTTTCTTTTTACCGTATCATGAGTTACGAAAATTATTTCTATAGTCTCATATCAATTCGGATCACAACAAAATTAACTGAGAGTTAAATAAGGTTTACACTAAATACTTATTTACTAATTTCAATTTAAAAACTTTTACCCTATGGAACTCACCCCGCTGAATTGTTTTACATGGTCATTTTGGGGCCTTTTATAGCTGACTATGCAATATGGGCTTTGCTCATTGTTGAAGGCCGTGCGATGACCTATAGTCGTTAATTTCCGTGTCATTTTGGTCTCTTGTGGTGAACTGTCTCATTGGCAATCATACCATCTTCTTTTTTATATTTATACATTTTCGATTGAAAAATGTCAAGTGAAGTATGAGAATCCTTTGCTCATGATCCCGTACAGAAATAGTCAGATATAAAACTTCGTATTTAGGATGGATCCAGGGCTTCGTAAAAATGTACTTTTGTTTTGTTTGAATTTTCACTGGCCGGAATAAGATTTACACCTTTAATCATTTTTACCCGTAATATCTTGGTATATGATAATATGAACTTTTAATATTTCTGCTAAATGTAGAAACGTTTTACATAACAAAGTGATATGTGTTTGGTGTACATGTATGTGAATGTATTTTTTTTTCAAGTCATATATAATTGTATTCACGTCGCCAGAGTTCTCGGGTGGGGGATCCGCTCTTTCAGCCTAAGAGTGGATTTCAGATCCACTCTTTCAGCCTAAGAGTGGATTTGTGGCAGATTTTTCTCCCCACCTTTGCTATTCTTTGTCATTTATTCAATTGACATGATATTAGTTGATGTAATTTCGTATTAATTATGTATTATTATTTCATATTAAATATGAACTTTTATGTCAAATGTTTTATTTGCAAAATGTATTTTTTGCATTTTATGATTTTGAATAAATGACCTTTTTCCGTCAGTTTAGTTTTTATATCATATAGCAAATCAAGCTCAGACTCTGGCTTGTGTCTACATAGTATGTTTATGATATCTAGCTGTCTGTCTTAAAACAGTATAAATACTTTAACACACTACATGCCACTCTGAATAGAATTATGAGGAGCCATTAAATAATAGCATATAAAACACAAAACTATGGTGCATAACATATTTTTTTCTTTCACATAAGACATCATAGCAGATTTTGGCTATAGCCTAGAATATACAAAATTTTAATCTGAATTGTCAACGGACAAATAAGCAAAATAACATATACAATGAACTAGTTTTTACTGGAACTAATTACTGGTAAATTATTCAGTCATGGATTTGATTACAACACAAGACTTAAAACCTTTACTTAATTCTTCCAAAGATCATAGATGTAAACATTTCCTTTGAAGTTTTGTTTTGCTATCAGTAAATTAAAAACAAATTGAATATTATTATTATAACTCAGTAATGAACTTTCATGGATCTAAAATCTGGCGATATACTAGTACTTGTATCTTACTGTTTATAATGCCTAAACACTAAATCCATTTGATGTTGGATGCGTAATGATTGATTATTTATTCTTTACTTAGATGCATAATTTTTTCTTTAGATGTTATTGAACTGGCTGCCATTAACTACGAATACGCTTAGATTTGTACTAAGCGTCTTTTTTACTGTTGAGTTTACAAATACCCGGCCACGTTCACGTCCACTATGCATATAATGATCAGTTTAGTATTATATTATGTTTCTTCTCGTCGTCAATGCTAAATTGGCTCACATTTTCCATGGAAAGAAAATTTATTACCAGCAACAATGCATTCATATATACATGTAGTCCAGTTTCGTACCCTAGAGGCGCAACACCATACCTAAATTTTGAACAGCTTACTACGTTCATTAAACCATAATCCATGCAGAGTATTTATATGTCTCTCTGTATTTTCTAAAAGGAAATACCAAAAATACTGAACTCCAAGAAGAATTCAAAACGAAAAGCTTTGTATCCTATGACAAATAAAAGCTCCAAACACATCAAACGCACGCAGGGAGACATGAATCAAAATATCTGTTTATTGCATTTTCAACAATTCTTCTTATAATATAATAGATCTCTGATGTCGTTATTCTCATTCAGCAACGGAGCACACGAGTTCGATAGATTTAAATTTTTAACTCGATGGATTGCCTTTTCATTAGTTATATAAGTGTTATTTAAAAAGTTCATATCAATTTCATTGAATTGGAAATGGACACTTAAAAACGTGCATCCCCTAAAAAATCTTTTTGTATACTCGACAATGTGACATATAAGTAAATCTATATATACCATTATCCAAAGATGCCTGTTCACTGAGATACACGTATATTTAACCCGAACATTTTTCCTCCACATATCATTATTGTCGATGTTATTATATATATTTTTATTGTAATGCCTTTTTCTGATCACTTTTATTGGTTGTGTATGGAGTCGTTTCGATTTTAATAATTCAAAAGTTATTTGTACTTTACGCTTTTCAAAAGTTTCTTTTTACGTTTGTCAAAAAGTTACTTTTTACGCTTTTCAAAAGTTATTTCTTACGCTTTTCAAAAGTTATTTATTACGCATTTCAAAAGTGACTTGTATTTTACGCTTAACCATAATCATTTCGCTTGTATAATTTATCAAATGTTTATATCCGTCTTTATGTTAAAGATTGAGCAACCAAAATAAAGATAAATTTACACGAAGTGGTGAATGCCGAAAGCCATTCTTGAACAACTTAAGTAACAAAACGAGTTTTAATCTATAAATCTTTAATCCCCGCTTTCGGAAATACATATTACATTTTCTATTATTTGGTAAAAATTAATAAAATCTATGAACGGTCAGCACTGATTTAAAGTAGTATCTCCTACATGACAGTCTTGATTTACCTGATAATTATGGTTTACTTTTACAAAGTACAATATTTTTGTACATGTTATATATAACCTGTACAAAATTGCAACTTGTACACGACATATATATATAGACCAGTAAAACACAATATTTCAAATATAAGACTGTTATTTTCAGTGTTTGGTACATGTTGACTGTCACTGGGCACAGCAGTTCAACATGTAACCCTATGTGAGAAGTCAGAAAACACTGTCAAACATCTGAACGTACTATCCACACTGATCTGTGTCCACACTTGTTTGGTAACAATATATTTTTATGTTTCAGTTCCGCATGTCAATCAGACTTTGAATTTGTATTTTATCATTGGATTTATGTCACTATTCATACTGAAATATATTTTTATCATTATGCTTTTGTAGCCCATCTAACTAAGTTTTAAAGGAGTATATTTGAATCACCCTCGTTATTTGTCAGCGAAATCCCTGCCCTGCACGTCTTGACGGATATCGATGAAATTGAACACAGTTGAAATGCAATTTCAGTAAAGGAATATAATACCAGTATAATATTGTTGAGGAGAGATACTGATAATAAAATTTACTAACTCTAATAAAGTACATGTGTATAGTTGGGTGGTCTCTGGTGGTGTACATTAGTGAATTCAATTACACATCTAGTTTGACCTCATATTTATTGTTCGGGGACTGCTGAACACAAATTTTTCATGATAAAAACATTGAAAAAATAAACAGCATATTGCAAAATGATTTAAATGCTATACAATCTTGGTGTAACAATAACAGTATGAAAATCAATGCACAAAAAACTAAGTGTATGAAATTGGGTTCAAAACCAAAACTTAAACAACTATCAGAATTATGCATTACCGTCAACGAAACATGTATTGAGAATGTCCATTCTTTCAAATTACTTGGAATTGACATTGATGAAAATTTAAGCTGGGAAGATCATGTTGATCGTGTATGTAAAATAATCTCTTCTAAAGTATCACTTTTATATAAAATTAAAGTGTATTTGCCAATACACACAAGGCAACTATTTTATAATGCATATATTCTACCATATATAGACTATTGTAGTTCAGTTTGGGGAAATTTATTACAAAAAGATTCAGATAGAATCATAAAACTTCAAAAAAGAGTAGCAAGAATTATACTGGAATGCGATATTTCTATTCCATCTAATTTCATGTTTTCTTCTTTAAAATGGCTATCTTTTACCAAAAGAATAAAATACCAACAATCAATTTTAATGTATAAAATTGTAAATGGGCTAACACCTGATTACTTAGCAATTCTAAATATTGATGATGTGCAACGCCACAACCTACGATCTGTCTCTAATAATGATCTTTTTGTTCCAAGGCCAAATACAAATTTTTATAAAAAATCTTTTCATTACTCTGCAACCAAAGTATGGAATAATTTACCACTCGAAATAAAAAAATGTCCTAATGTGGAATTATTCAAGAAACATAGTTATAATCATTTTCTTGAAAATTATATGCAAGTCAAATAATTTGTTTTTCTCTAACAAAACTATATCAAATATTGTCATTTATTACCCTTTGTATATTTTAGTGATTGAATTGTTGTATATACTAGTAATATATATTGTAATTTAATGTATCAATGTTAACTGTATGCATGTATTTTGTTTGAGGGCCTCAATGAAAATTAGAATTTTTCTAATTGAGTTACCCTCTTTAAATAAAGAATTTATTATTATTATTATTATTATTATTATTAAACTGTTACAGTATAGTTTTTTTTTAGTCAAATGATTTTCTCACGTACTATTACTATTACGAAGACTGTTCTTGGTATATTTATAGATTATCGTTGATCATCTCAACGAGATTGATTTTCTCGCTTGAGCTGGAACAGCGAAAGTGAGAAAAGCAATCGAGTTGAGATGACCAATGATAATCTGTTTATCGCTATTTTACCTATGACGACGTTGTCAATTTCATGTCAATTTCGTTAGCAACGCCACGTGGCCTCCTTAGTTTCTAGCGATAATTTTTCCATCTCAAGCGAGAAGCATGATATGAAAATTATCACAAAAAAGATCAAAGGAAAAATGCACAAAATAGCGATAAAGTATACTAGTAGTAGCATTGTGATGTATACGTGTCCTTTCTGACAGGATTCGTCTGATATTGATTGACCTTGTTTCATGGATCAATGACTGTCGTTGTTTTTATAGAAAATATAAAGAAAAAGGAGATGTGGGATGGTTGCCAATGATCGAGAAAACTATGCACCAGAGAATAAATGAGGTAAATGTTTTGAAACTATATAGTTCACAAAGTAGATTTCCCTAAAGCAATATTATGTACTAATAATCTTTATTTGGTCGTAAGGTGATTCTGTTAGAGTTTCTCTGACCATATATCAAACCAGTAAAATATAAGATAACGGGTTATAATGACTCGCTTGATGTATTTTAATAGTTCATCAGTTTTTGAAAAAAAATCTACAGCCACTCAAAACATATTTTCTGAAAATATTATTTAGGGAAACAATGTTTATTTAAATCCACAAATAGACCGTTATCTTAAATTTAACTGGTTTAATACAAACAAATGGAATATGGAACTATTATTAAATTTGATAAAAGGCTTTATTGTATCATACATACATTTTGTAATACTGAAATGATAATTCCTCTCTGTTGATCTAATGTGCTTGTGTGTGCACTTTTTCCTTTTTGCGCATGTACTGTAAGTTCATGCCTTAAACGTTAAAGCCGTATATATATATATATATATATATATATATATATATATATATATATATATATATATATATATATATATATATTATATATATATATATATATATATATATATATATATATATATATATATATATAAAATAAACCAATAAATTACCGGAATATTTTAGCATGTGAAAACCAACAGATTCAAATGTATTTGAAATGAATTCTGTTTTACATTACCACAAAGCTTTGCGCTAGTAGTCACAAAATGGCATTTATCTTGGGGAGAGTGACCTTTTCTTTCGAGTTATTCTTTGAAAACATGCTGGAATTTTTGAATGGCAATATTAGTTTTGACGGTCACGAGTCACGAAAACAGGTTTTCACCTATCATGGGATGGATGGTTGGATTGATTAGTTATCAACGTCCAGTGTAAAATATTTCGCATATCAAAAAGCGAACTCATTGACTTGATTTGAATATGAACCTATTTGTGATGTTTCAAGTAGATTTACATTGGATAAATATTCTGTTATCCTATTTTTACAGATTTATGATAAACATAAATTAGCTTCAAAGTACTGATTTCTGGTCATTACATTTGGACAATTTCTTTATTTATAATTATAATTGATTATGTATTGTATTGTATTGGAGGAATTGGACATTTAAAGAACATAATTATGTGAAGGACACCGACACAGAAAAAACCGATGGATTGTCATTTCAATAGTAATTATAGTATCAATTAAAAACTCCATATCCATGTAATGAATTTGGACACTTAAAAACGAAAATTGTTCGTCCACAAATCATTATTGTTGATTTTATATAGTTGTATAGTGCATGCCTTTTATAAATGGTCGTCAAGTTGGTTACTTATTTTTTATCATCCCTTTAAGTGGTTATTCTACGAGTCGCTTTCGATTTTAATAATTCAAATGTTACTTGTATTTTACGCTTTTCCAAAATAATTTCGTTTACATAAATTATCATATGTTTAGAAAAATCAAAAAGCAACCGATAGAAATAGCGATATTATCTTTTTTCAGTCATCGTTGTGTTTTTATTGACTTTTGGTTACTGACTCGTTGAAAACTAAACATTGACCAAACATCAACTTGCATGTATGTTTGACATGAGTTACACGACGGGTGCCACTGATGAGGCACAATACGCTTAGTCCCGGAGCACCACACGTTTTAGTGGTTCGATATGATCAGTTTTTAGTTTTTTCAATGTGGTGTTTTGTCTTCCGTTTTTCTTTCATTTTTTGCGTTGGCTTTGTCAGTTTCTCTTGAATTATGATTTAATGTTACTCTAGTATCGTTGACCCTTTTTGAAGCTAGACATATATGAATGAAGTGTGCATACAAATCGGTATTATAAAGACCATAAAGTGTGCCACACTAAAGCTACAGATTATAATGATGATATCTATTTGTCACGTTGGTTAAATATTGTTCTAGTTTCAATGAATTTGTGTCGAAACAAAGATAATAGAAAAGACCTAAAAAACTGAACAATTTTAATTATTGGTTAATATATATTGACATACTGCATTAATAAATGTTAGATTTTACTCTTTTATTGACTTGTAAAAACTATGCATCCCTTATTTTTTGCAGTCAATACTACGAGTTTTCACTATAGCAGGTACATGTAGGATTATATTAGAATAAAAGCGCTGAAAGCGATTATTTATCCATACACACTACACACGTATATCTATAAGAACATTACTTTATAAAGATTTAAGAACAGCGATAGGATAAAAGCATAAATAATTCCATACACTGAAGAAGGTACATATTTATTGTGAAAACTATTATAAATCATCAAATAATTATCATCTAGTGTCAACAATTGATAAAACAAACTATTCGAAAAAACGTAAATCAAAATGACAATATGCTACAATAAAGATGCTCAACAAATAGCAAATATACAAACGACAAGCAGATCAAAAGATAGAAAAACTCATACACACTTACTATATTATGTGCTCTTCTAAAACATGAGCAATTTTCCATTTTCACAGAAATAGCAGAGTTATCGAGCAAGTTTGAGCACCGGGAGAAAACAATAGTAAAGGGACCCAGGGTCATTAAATAGTTAACTAAACCTTTATATTCTGTATTTATCATTTTGAATCTGTTTTGTGTAGAAAGCAATAATCTTTATTTCAAATATGTTTTCCATACTTCATCGGATTAAAAAACAAAATTTTGAAATTTTACCAGTATCAGACATTTTTTATAGCGAACAAATAGAGTTTTTAGGACTCAGGACTCAAAATAAAGGGTAATACAGTATTTGCCTAAATGTTTAAACTTTTAGAAGTTTAAGGCCAAAAAATGTTGAAAAAATGCAACACAAACCTATGTGTTGACCTTTGCAAACAATAGTAGTGTATATAAACTGTCCATTCCAGGTAAAAAATCTTTTAAGAAACTTCATAGTGAATGGTACAGTTGAAGCCGTAAAAGGAGCTCTTTATGGTAATTGGAAGTTATTTAAAGAACTCTCACTTTTTACTGCAACCTTTTGTACTTCAAATCAATAGTAAAACAGCATTTTCGTTCATAAGTTTAAAAAAATCATCATTATTATTCATTAATTTTGTAACGAGGAGGTATTTTCGAAGTACAATTACATTTTCTTTAAACATTACGCGTAAATTCGTGCTACAAATTCTAAATGATGTGTCAAAGATAAACTAATGATACTATAGGTATTTATAAATAAAATCTTCGAGTCCAACGTAATTAGTATGAACAATACTGTCATGTGTGACTTGTTAGTTTCCTATTCAGTATAAAACTATGGTCCTTTGGTGGTGATTGTGTACTCTCACAAACATTTAAAAAGGTTGGCCTGAAAATGAAAAGATTATTAAATGTGTGTGCATAAATCTGTTTTATTCTCTTGATGTACATAAACTGAATAGAAATTCAAATCAAGAGTAAATAACTGCATAATACTACAAAAATAATCATTCATTTGCTTAGGAATATGTATGATTATGAGTAAACTTTGATCAAATGAAGTTAATAAATATTACGATGATCTTACTGTTTTTACCTTTTTGTGTACACTAGTTTAAAATATGAATTAACAAAAATACCGAACTCCAAGGTAGATTCATAAAAGGAGGATGTCCACAAAAGCTCAACTATATCTACTATCAGAACGACTGGAAACAACTGTCACTTTTTTCAGTTTTAATTCTGTCCGGTCCTCATGTTTTGTCATTAATTGCGTAACCTAGCTCGAACAAAGGAAAAGGAGAGAGTTGTCAGCTCCTTGTAATGAAAGAGTGAACTCATAATCTGTATTACAATAAAGTTGTTTTTTTCTTTGGCTTAAACAATTATACCTTATTTTATTGTTTTTCATTTGTCTTCCTTTCCATATCTTCAATACAACAACACCAACAACTAATGCTGCAATACCGATACCTGTACAAACCATAACCTTCAACATCATACTTAGCTCTGAAATGTAAAACATGGCCATAAATGTCGACATCAGTAGTTTTTTTTTCTATACTTAAAGCACATGAAATAATTAAGATTATATATTAAGGTTACAGCTAAACGCATACAAATATAGCGACATTAAATTAAGAGATATTTTTAATATACATGTCTGAATACTCATCAATTTTAATTGCTTTGTAAAATCAGAAAAAGTGGTAAATAAATCTTCATTCAAGAAGAAAACCGACACATAACGGAATTTGATCTTTCAATATTAACGAAAGAAAATCAGGACTAGCTTGTAGCAATTCGATACTTTAAATATCAATAGTAGTCCCTACCCGATTATTACGCCAAACAAGTAGTTATGGGTCCCTTTAAGTTTAAAGAGATTTTTCCAGAACCTTTATTATTGGTTGCACTTAGTTAATATAGCTGTTTCACAAACCATTCCTCTTTTGGGAGATATATATATAATATTTTGAGAAATTTTGTTTTTGTTTACTGGTTTCAAGATATGATATCTATGTCTCATCTCATAGAGACATATCTTGGCTGTATTAACAGTATACAAACACAGATTGAATTCTGAGGAAGCCTCAAGTGAAGATGTGGGTAGAACAGATTATTTATATAAGTTTAAACTATTAGAAGTATTAAATGTTTTAAAAGTATTCCGTACAGCCGCAAAAGGCGTTCCTTTAGAAATTCATTGTCTATGTTTACAGAAGCGTTTATATTTGGTGAATAAAGAGAAATGTAGAATTCACCAAATATGGTTTATCTTCAAAGATTTACACGCAATGAAATCAAATATAAAGTTTCATGAATTTGTCATAAAGATTTAGAAAATCATGGGCCTTAACTATGATGACTCAGCATACACTCATAGTTTCCAGTAAACATAGTTGACTTTAATCCCTGTATGACATTCATAATATATGCATGTTTGTAGTTCAAATTGTTGATAAGTGCTTATATTTACTCTCCGTAGTTGTTGAAAATCATAGATCCTTGATGAATATTGTTGTAGGGGTATTTTAATGCTGTCGAAAACCTCATAAGTTGGCCGAAACGCCTGAAGGGGATTTCTTATGACAATGGCATAAACAAATACAGTCAACCGATACAAACAAACCTCAATAAAACTATCAATAGTGACTGTGTTCTGTTCTATAAAGTTACTGATTATTCCATAATATTACATATTCACTGAAACAGCAGTACTATTAAGCAAAAAGACACTGAAGAGTCCCTAACCCTATGTAATAACAGATAATTTCACCTGCAAAAGCTATGATTATATTATAAAGTTTTTCTTGTATAGAAAACAATAACTGTGTTTTGAAGTTATGAAAAACACAGATTTTAGCAGTCAGTTCTATAAAACTTTTAGTGTATTCATATATCAGACTGCTAATATCATATGTATAAAAAAGAAGATGTGGTATAATTGCCAATGAGACAACTGTCCACAAGAGACCAAAAATGACACAGAAATTAACAACTATAGGTCATCATACGGCATTCAACAATGAGCAAAGCCCATACCGCATAGTCAGCTATAAAAGGCCCCGAAATGACAATGTAAAACAATTCAAACGAGTAAACTAACGACCTTATTTATATAAAAAATTAACGAAAAACATGTAACACATAAACAAATCTGTTTGCAAATATGGCTCAATTTAAACGCTTCTGGTCCATTTAATAGCAAAAATATGTTAGATATAGGGTTAGTGAGTGATATTATTGAAACAAGATTTCTAAATTGACCATTTTCGGAACAAATTGTGAACATTTTGTTTAAAGATAAAAAGGTATACAGTAAGATGTGGACTGGACTGGTGACAGTGGCAGGATTGGATACGTAATATAATCTTTCCTCAAGCACATGATTTCACTCCCGGTTTTCAGTGGAGTTCGTGTTGTTTCTTATTTATTATTTATAAATGTTGATGTAAATGTCCTTTGGTTTTGTGAGTCTTTGTTTACTCCTGGGTTTGTTATTGTCTTTCATGGTTAACTACTAAACATTACATTTATAGTATTCTGAAATACGTTCAATTTGCTATCATAATAGTTTCATACATGTTCTACGAATTTTATGTCAGAAAACCTACTCATAGGGTAAACTGACAATAATTAAAGTCTTTTGTATTTCAAATCATTCAAAATTAAACAGAGGTAGTGGTACAAAATGTACTAATAAAGACAAGTTAGAGCATATGCAGTGATTTCCTTTTATCTATTATTATGATAAATAAGTATTGTTGTAAGACAATGTTTGTTTCAAATTTTTACTATTTTATATATATTGAATGCCAGTATAGGTTGCAATTTGTAGATACTGCAGTTTCACAAATCACACCCCTTTTCGAAGATATATAATATACACAGAAAGTTTATTTTGTTTAAGTACTGAATCCCAGATATGATTTCTTTATTTCCTCTCATGGAGACATAATTTGCGAAAGTTAACTTATAAATACATATGGATAGCGGTCAGATTTAATTATGAGGAAACCCATGTGAAGTTTGGGGTATTGCAGAGATTTGTAACTCTTAGAAGTTCGGGGCATATAAAAGTTGAAAACATACCGCACATCTCTATATTTAGACTTTAAAAAAAAATAATAAGTGCATTCTAGGACAGATTGTTTTTAATAAAATTTCTAAGAAAAGTGGCAGTATTAGTCGTTAAACATGTTAAAGGAGTTTTTATGAAAATTGCATTGTCTTTATTCACAGATGTACAACCTTTAACGGTAAAAAATTATATCGACTAGTTTTCAAGTGAAATAGAAGCTATGGAATACCATATGAGCTAGAAAATATGCAACACCGACATTACAAAAACGGAGAAAATAGTATTTCAATAAAATTGAGAATTGAAATTGGGAATATGTCAAAGAGACAACAATCCGACCAAACAGCAGACAACAGCCGAAGACTACCAATGGGTCTTCAATGCAGCGAGAAAATCCCGCACCCGTAGGTGGTCCACCGCTTGCCCCTTAACAAAATTGTGTACTAGTTCATTGAAGATGGACGTCACACTAAACTAAAAAAACACATAAATTAACTGAAATTAAAAAAACATACGAAACAAGTGAAACTGTTAGCTACTGCTCACTGATGATACCCCCGCCGCAAGTGGATAATTTTAATAGTGTAAAAATATGCAAGTGTTCGGTAAACAGGAAGTTGTTGAGTGATGAATCTGAAAACGCATCACACGGTATAGCTGACTTGTATAAATCCTGAAACCAAATTTCAGAAATCCTTGTATTGTAGTTCATGAGAAAAATGTGACGGAAATTTTCAACTTGGTTATCATGTGTAAAATAGTACAATTGTTCGGTAAACAGGAAGTTGTTGAGTGATGAATCTGAAAACGCATCACACGGTATAGCATACTTATATAAACCCTGAAATCAAATTTCAGAAATCCTTATATTGTGGTTCCTGAGAAAAATGCGACGAAAAATATTCATGGGACGGACGGACGGACTGACGGAAGGACAGACAGAGGTAAAACAGTATACCCCCCTTTTTTTCAAAGCGGGGGTATAACTTACAAAGGCCAGACACTCCTGACTTGGGACAGCCGCACAAATTTGGCAGAACATCCTTTTTATAATAAAAAAGACAGGCTATGTGATATCCCTCCATGACATTTGTTTCAGTATATGCAAAAAACCCAACACAGAATGCAAAGACACAATGCTTTTCTGCTGTTCTATATCTCACAGTGAGACAAAAGAAAAACCCGCACCTCACTGTATTTTTAAGACATTATCGCCAGTTTGAGCGGAGTTCGTTGCAAACTGACAATCTCACTACAACGTTACTGTGATTTAAGATCATTAACATGGAGTTCTTTCAAAATTAAAAAAAATCAACATGTACTGCTATATGTGCAAGAACAGTACTAACATTCAGAAAACCACGAAGCACATCACGGTATATGTTAGATATTTAGACATGAAAGAACGTATGTATAGGTCAAATAATTCGGGTAGTTAATGTAAGCTGTAACACCAACTCCGGCCAGGTCAACAAGAACATCCATGAAAGTAGTACATATTTGAAACAAAATAATTCTTACTCATAGGTGTACATATAAGCTATGTGGAATAATTTTTTTGTAATTTAGGTTTTGAATGAAAGGTGAAAGACTATAGTGATCCTATCCAGCAACCATTTGGCCGATTATTTCAATAAATATACAAATGGTGAAGCAGGAAATAAAAGACTAATAATATTAAGGAATGCAGGGTCAAATTGTTCTCGCTTCTTCAGGAGACCAACTATAGTTACGACACCTCTTGATTAGAAACTGTCGCACTGATATTTTAAATTTCGATTCTCTAATTTCGAATCTGTAATAATTTTATAGACCTTACAAGTATACTACAAACAAGTAAATTATTTATCATTGCCACGCTACGCTCGTTAACTACTATGGCAAATGAGTTTTAAACCAAAGCTAAATTTCTACCTGAACAAGATTTTCCGTCTGCAGCCAATTCATAGACCCACTTACAACTGCAACTGTAGGAGCCATTTGTATTTTTGCAATTCTGTTCACACCTGGACACGTTTGTAATGCATTCGTCAATATCTGAAGAGGAATATATATATATATGAATGCTGAACGTATTACATTTAGAAATGTACACATGATCGTGTACATATACACAAGAATAAAGAATGTACAAACCATAAATACGCCGATGCTGTCTTTGTTGAACATATACATAGTAATCTAAAATTGCTCGTTTAGATCCCAAAAAAATGAGATATATTGTAGCCAACCGCACAGCGATGTAACAAACAAAATAAAACCTTATACACAAAATATGGCAATCGAGATAGTTACAAAAAACATAACTAGTTGATTTATTTCAATTCAGACGACGGATTATTACAAAAAACAATTTAGATTGGTTTTAGGGATTGGTGTGAAAAGGCATAGTAGATTGGTAGTTTTGGACAAAATCTTTATAAAATAAACTTATTCGTCTTAAAAAAATGACCAAAGAAAGAAACTGCAGTTGCTTGCATAACACACTGCTCACTTTTCAATTATGCGTATTTACAATTTCTTAAACAAATTTAATGTATTCAGGGTTATGAAAATCAATAGCAATTTGCGTTGTTATCGTTTTTTTTTAATGAATTATGCCTTCATATTTTTCATTCTGAAATTAATTGTTTTAATAACAAGAGGAAAATAATTCTCAATAAGGATTTCTCGACAATCGAGTAAAATTGATACGATGCTTCAACGGAACCAAAACAAAACCCGTTTGAAAAGGATATTCAAATGAGAATTCATTTAAAGTATATGAAAAGAGCCTGCAATTAAGAAAGCAATGAATGAAGTTGTTGAATTTGATATATGCCTTTTTGGGCTTTTTTGTTAAATATTTCTTTGTTTTTTATTGTGATTTAGATTATAACATAATGTTGACAGCTGAATCCCTATTTTTGACATTTTTACTATTATGTCTGTTTGTTTTGTTCACGCACCGTTGTCAATATAATGGCATTTTACGTGACTGTCATACAAGTGAGAGGTTTATCTAGCTAATCAAACTAGGGTTCAATCCACCATTTTCTACATACGAAAATGAGTCTACCAAGTCAGGAACATGAAATTGTTATCCATTCGTTTGATGTTTTGAATTTTTTATTTAAATATATGGCATTTTGATGCAGTTCATAAAACTAGCTACCGTAGCATTCTGTGTAATTCGTAGAGCCAGACGTCAGTGTTGTATAACCCTCTGTACAATTATCACACTGTACTTGGTTCCATTTATACTGGAATGCACCCATTGGACATTGGATGCATACACCAAACTCGTAAAATGTTCCTGGTGGACACTCTTAAAAGGAAAGAAAATCGGTTTATAATGTAAGTCTAAAAATCAATAATAAACTTTGTGCTTTCATAGGTTTTTAATTTGTAGAGAGGATATGAAAATACGATTTCATGAAATTTCAAACAGCATTTTTTATAATTTTAAAAGATTTTTCTCTCGTCTGGCGTATCAAATTTAAAACCTGGTACCTTTGATAACTATTTCTTTTCAATTTTAATATCTTTGGACTTTGTTAGGTGTATATGATATTACTGCACAAGGCAGCGAAAGGGTTTCATCACATAAAAAACATTAATGGAAGACTCCATTAATGACAAGCTTTTGTCCAAGTAAAATAAAAAGATACGAATTATGTGATTTCGACGAGTTTGTACGAATTTGCATTTAACAAGGATGATAAACTTCTAAAGTGTAAGAGCCAATCATGTTTGAATGCTCAAATACGTGACGAAGTATTTTGTCAAAAGGGTCTTTCAAAGAAAAACAAAATTCATTAAACATTTAAGATCAACAATGTTTAAGGGAGTATGAACTTTCTAATAGTATTTTTTAAATCATGATAGTACCTAGCCACCAAATACTGAGCTGATAAATAGTCCGAAGTCTTGAATATTAACTTTGAAAGAACATAGCGACAACAAGATTATTATGTTTTCAGAATAAAGTAAGCATATAATATTTATCCATATAAATCACCGATATTTACAATTGCAGGACGTTAAACGCAGAATATAATCACAAATTGAAGACTATTAGGAACACTGAAATATATACAGCATAAAATATAACTGACCTATGACATTAACATATGCCTCATCTGAAGTTGTATTCATAACCAAGTTTCCAGCTGTGCACTTGTAAAGTCCACTCAGCACTGCAGATGCTTTTTCAAATCTTAGCTCTGGATTCGTTTCATTTTGGAGAAGTTTTTCATTAAAGAACCAGGCAATTGCTGGACCTGGATAACCTGTAGCATTACATACAAGGCTAAGATAGTCTCCGACTAATACAGTTGTATTAGGTAATGAGGAAGAAAATATTGGTGGTGTAGAGCAAAACATATTTGCCTCCATTAAGACATGTAAGCTATCATTGATCCCGAGACTTAATTTATACATATCGTGAATCGAAAGCGAATCATTTAGAATAATCATCAAGATATTGTCTTCAATTGTGACCGTTAAATTTTTGTTGACCTCCGCATTGTCTATCGAATCGTCAGAAAAAAGGTCATAAAAGACCGAAAAAGCATGTTGAAGACAGTCTTGAAAATTAGAGCAGTCTTTTTCCTCGAAGAATTCAGAGGTAAAATTTTCCATTCCCAGCATCCAAAGATTGACAAGTGGAAGGGAGTTAGCTTCGTCGATTCCAGAGTCTATCATCCTATATGTTGACTCTGTCACGTTTTCAATTTCGGACACTACAGGATCGTCTTTAAAATTAATTTTAACATCTTCCAGCACAGCATTTATGTCGTCAACTGTTAAATTATAATCGTTAAAGGCGTGCTCTTTACTAATACCTGCAGATTCTAATGTCATAATATTGACAGTTGAGTAAGAAGTTATGTTTTGAATTTGTTTTCGATAATAAGTACTTTCATTCAACGCATGGACGGTTTCCTCTGATATGTTGATAAAATAATAGAAAGAGGTTGTTAAAAATGAATGAACATTGTTGAATAACTTACAATTCTGTTCGAAGTACTTTATTCGATCATTATCTTCAATTGTGTATTCGATATCTGATGTCCAATTTTTATCTAGAAAAATTGTGTCATTCAAATACATAGTTTGATTATTTTGGTTATCAAAAGTATCTCTTTTAAACAATCTTAGAATATGGTGAATTTTTGAGACTGCCTTGAAAGAAACGTCTCTTCTTTTTCGTTTACCAAAAACTCTTGTAACGGATTCAAAAAGTGTTTTTACAGTTGATTTCGCTATACGCCAAATACTTGTCACGGGATGTCTAAAATCAAACCAAAATCGGAATGTCGTCCAACCTAATCCGAACGCATTTACCTTACAACTCACCTCAAACACTGCTTTATCATGTGTAGACATTTCTATTTCAAAGCCACAATTTTTAACATCAATTAGTTGTTGCAATCCAAGAACGAGTAGATTAAATACATATAAACCAGCTTTTACAGTAAATTTGACTGCCTCAATAGCAGCTTTAGCAACTTCCAAAGTACCCTTGGTAACCTCTAGACCAAGTTTTGCAACTTCCAATATTCCTTCTGCTACATAAAGGACTACTCTAGCATTATCTACTACGACTTGTGCAATTGTTAGAGCAGCTTTTGCAGCCTCAAAAATCATCATGGGACTCCTTACCAAAATCTTAGCGGCTTCTAAAGCAATGTACGCGAGAGCTCTTACACCACGACACAATAGATTTACTGCTTCACACACCAAATTTGGAATTTTAAACATGCAACTGGTATACCTAAAACAGGGATATCTTATCCATCCTCCACAAGTTCTGAGTCGGAATCCTGGAACGCACAAATAGGAACAGCGTCTTATTCTACACAGGTTATCAACTTTTCTCTGGGCATTCCGTAAAGTTTCCAATGCTCTCTCAAAGGGAAGTTTGGCATCATCTACCTTTCGTTTTATTGTTTCTAGCTTATTTATTGCATTATCAAATGACGAATGACAATCTCTGACTTTATTTTGAGCATTGGTCAGCTTCTGTTGGGCATGCGTTAGTGCTTTTTGGGCAGATGATAAGCCATTTTGAGCTGCAGTCAATCTATTGTTAGCTTCGTCGGCTAATTTTTTAGCAAACAACCGAAGACCAGTGAGATAACTAACTTGAAAATCAGAATTTGCAGCTGTTGTAGAGCCTAGTTTGTGTGATGTTGCTAATAATGTTCCTTTCAAAGCAAACGTTAATTCATACCATTTACGCCCGAGTTCTACAGACAGTGTTACTCTTGCCAGAAAAACATTCCAAATGTTACCTTCTATAACAACATAAAGTCCATTATTACTTATAAAAAGATCACCAGAGGCTTTCATTCCAAGTACTGAAACATCAATGTGAGCATGTGCAACAAACTTGCCATTGCCGATCGCTATGCTTAGAGCAACGTGCCTATCCAGGGACAAAAAATATCCAAGTTTAATCGGATGACTGCCTCTAGCAAGTACTCTAGTAGCCGGTTCGCCGTGTAAAAGTTCATAAACTTTTCTAAATTTGCTGCACTCTCCTAAACGTTGGGTGGAATGAACAAGCTCAACTCCCATTGATGAGAAGTCTAAGGAAAATATTTTTACAAAAGCAGTAAAACGAAAACCAGCACCTGTGTAAGATTTTACTAACGAAAAGACTTTTGAAGTAAATTCTGATATAGTTAAATCAATATTACGTCCAATTCTTGCAATTTCAGATTCAAGTAAATGAGTCAGGTTTGCAACAAATTCGCCTTTGTGAAACTCCAATTCGTCGAGAAATTTATTGATTGTTTTCTTAATTGATATAAAATCATCCCATAATAGTTTTATACTTGTCGAAATATTCTGTAGCGATGATTGGCCATTCAATATATCTGTTAAACTTGACCTTAACTTTGATATTGAAAATGAAAGCTTACTCAAAAGTGTTTGTAAGGTAGCGGAAAGGTCATCGATAATTTCTTTACGAAAATCATCAACCACATTTAGAAATCGTTCAACAATGTCTTTAGTTTGTAATATGTTATTTACAACATCTATTTCTGTTTTAAGGGATAGATTTTCTTCTGTAGTGACAAAGGCATGAATTTTAACTACTGCTTCAAACAGCCAATTTCCAAGTAATGGAATACTCTTGAAAGGATTATAATCCACCACAAATGATGCAAATATGCCCGGTGGGTTAGCTGCATTACCACACCAAAGTCTATTGTCCCCACCTATTAATATCATAATATTATTAAAAACTATATAAATAAATTATTATCACACCAGATCAAAGATTAAATTTCAAATTCAACTGCGATGTCAAAACTTTATTTGAAATCATGAGGCCAATACGGATTCCGTACCATATCAGGAGTACTATGCATCCGTTGACATCTGATAATTAAGTAATTCACTGAATTGCAATTTACTTACCAAGAAAGAAAAGGTGTTTGAAAATTGATATACTTTATCTAAGAGATCGAAAAGTTGATTTCTGTTAATGTAAATGTTTCTTATTCATTGTTACGCTGTTAACAAACCACAATTAATTGAGATTAAAATTAAAAAAAATAAACATGCCCTACCTCCAACTGAGGTGTAAATTTCCAAACTAGCGATCGTTTTTATACCAAATGTAATGTTTAGTCCCAAAAAACGAAAACGTATTGTTGGATTGATACTGAACTGTTTGAATTGCAACAGCCCATTCCATTCTTCTATAAATACATCTAGAAGTAACTAAAAAAGGATGCAAAATAATGTAGAAATACAATTAATATAAGTTAAGTGTTTTCTGAAAAACTCATTGACTATTATGTTATGATGTTCTAATGTTTTCTAAAATCCTTTTATAGTATTTTAAATACCTTTTTCTGAATTTCTCTTTGAAAAAGAAATCATAGTTCGACATAAAGATTTAAAATCGCTACTCCAAAGTTGACTTTATGTGAATCCGTTGATTCTGTCCAGGTCCCCGTAGTTATAAAGCTCTTATTATGTTCAAGAACATGTTAATTCTTAGCTTTCCAAATTCTGGGTTCTAGCGTTTCGAATGCTTCCTTTCACAAAAAATGTTTTTGGACACACTAACCTTATAAAGTTTTAGTTCATTTAGTCTGGCGTATATCAAAACGTGCAATTCAACAGCATAATTCAACGTTTAGCTTTTGCTGGCTAAAATGCCGAAGGAAGTTTTGCAGAAATCAAATTATTTAGTTTAGTTAAAACATATTTATCAATAATGGACCGGAAACAAGTTATTGCAATTTATATCAATCCTTTTTCACTTGTGAATTATTTCATCTACCACTACATGATTTTTTAATGCAAAAGTAAATATGTCCATGTATGTCTGGTTTTTCGTTTCCTAGATTCTTAAGTCCATAAGAGATTATTATTGTATTTTGAAACTAGTGAGTGTTTCTTAAAATATATTATTACCTTGGTTTACTATGTATTTTTGATTTCGTAATAATCATGGATTATAACCATATCTTAAATTTCACGATTTTTTATTCAATATGTAAACTTACACTAGACACACTTGGAACTGCCATAAATATATCTGTTTCTCCTTTTATATTTATTTCTAGGGAGTCACTCATTGATGTGTATTCTATACCAGTGTAAAGCCAGACATTAGCTGACTCAAACACCCTATTAGTAACAGATAAAGAAACTTTTATTATGCATAAACCGATTTATCAGTATTAAGACTTGGTGCGCCATATACAGGGTGTAACCACCAGTAAGCCCAAGGTTACAAAGAATATATCAAATACAAGTAAAAGTAAAAAAATATTGAACACAAACATTTTCTGTTATTTCTTAATAAGGTTTTGTCATAATAGAATTGGCACATTTCGAAGTGTCTAGATTCTATGTGTTATCTTAATATCAAATTTATATCGACTTTTGAGTTTTGAATTTTTAAGAGTAGTTAGTCTTCATATTTCCATCACAAAGGGCATTCAACGCCTGCTTTCGATTTTGACGTAGTTTCAACACATTTGTTTTAACAATCAAACATAGGAAATGTTAAAATAGAGAATAGGAAAACATCGACAGATTGGACGATTATTTTGGAGCTCTAAATTTGACCATAAAAACAAACGTATCCTTCTTTTACCCGAAGAGATTTTAATGGTACTAGTAATTGCAGTTGTTCTTTCTCGTCATCCTGCTGTCAATAACTTTGCGTTCGTAAGCTCTTCCAATTAATGAAAATAATGTGAACATGCACACACGTTAGTTATGAATTGTAAAACTATATACCAAGTGACTGACTTGAACAGAAGGAGTTGTCAATATGATTGCAGTGATGAGTTCTATTTCATGAAGAATGTAGTTTGTGTAAGTTATATAGTAACTGTTGCGATAAATTGTGACATATTAACCGATTATTTTTTTCAAATTTGGTATATAATTACAAGTTTTTAAATGCAAGAGAATTAGTATAAAATAAATTTGAATATCTATAATGTAAACAAAAAAATCCTTAGAGTGTGAGACATGTGCTTCATTTAAACATAACGTTGTTACCTGTAATGGAACATTTCATCTCCATTCCAAAGTTCCAGCTCAGAAGTTTTGTAATGCACATTAATATCTTTTCCAAGAGATAGTCCTATTCCTCGTGGTATTAACGTTAATCCCTTCTTGGACAGATCACCAAATATTCCAAATTTACTCAGTTCTGCACCAGTTTCTGCAGGAAGCATTACGAATAGTGTACCGCCTAAATTCTGGCAAATATCTACAATCACGCAAAATTTATTGTTTCGAAAGGGGGCCGGAATATAATTGTGGTCGCCGTATATACTAAAAGACATATCATTACCGAATATAAATACATTATATACACGGTTGTTGAAGACTGGGGCGCCATAACATTCTTCGAACTTGTTAATATTGCTACCGTAGGTCAGATGGGTTTTAAGATCAGTTACGGAAAGTAGACCAACGCCCGATTTTGAAAACTGTAACCAAGATGGAAGTTTGCTTCTAAGACTATTAAACACTGTACTTATGAAAGATCCAGACGACACAAAGTCGTAAATATCTTTTGGTGTTGTATTAAATAACAGGCAATCATCATCATGCATATCAGACAGTTTGGTACCGTCTGTCTCCAGATACATTACAGATCCAGGTAATAATTCAAAGTTCAAGGAAGTTGTTGTTACAACCAATCCTGAGACTGAAATTGGAACTGAAAATTCATCGGCTTCAGCAAAAACAATACCATAGGTATAATGAACACTGGAATTCGAATTAAGTCGATACCATGAATCAGTAGAGGATAATTTTATTTCCAATTCGTTGCCAACGCCATGACAGGACATAAGATTTACAAAAGCGCATCCACGTGGTAGTAGCCTCCGCGCAATCTTATGAGTTTGGAATACAGTTGGCGGATCCGTGTCACCTGTAACATATGAAATGTGAAAGCATTTTGATTCAGACAGAAAACAGTATATAATATATCACAAGCTTTTTCACGTTTTGAATTGACAATACAAGGTAACAATCTAAACAATATATATAATAAATGATTTCTTAATATATAAATATATATAATATTTTAAATGAAAAAAAATATACAAATGTTTGATAGTGTTTTTTTTTCTTCAGAATTACCAACTGGGTCAAAATGCAACATTGATTTTCAATAGGCCGTAATGGTAACGTTTCATCTGTAACTCAGTTTTTATCGTAAACTTGGATATGTATGATGGCTCATTTCGAAGCTGAGATACTTTCACATATTTTAGAAATTTTTGGGGTACGAAGTAAGTTTATTTTTTTCCCATAAATAAGCATAACCCGAAAATTCTTTCTTGGTGCGGCTCCTCGTTAAGGAAAATTCCCTTTTTCACACAATTAGTTATTTAAAAATGTTATACCTTCAATACATTTGATAATTCAATAGCTTTCAAACATTTGTCACTTGTTCAAAATAAAAACATGTTCAATATCACTACACAGATTTTTTTTATTATGCACAACTTTTGAGGCGCATTTGGGATATTGAGGAATTGGTCATTTATCATATATGATCAATATAATTTGCAAAACGTTGAAGGCACTTATGATATATAAACATGCCGTGGGCTATACGTTCATAAAAAAGTATGGCATGAATATTAAATTTATCAACATGAAAATATGATGGGATTATGAGCCATTCGTATTGATTAACTTTCTTTGTTGTAGTTGTATCAATGGGAATCTTTACACATCTCATCATGTTTACATTAGCTTGATTTTTAAAGTACGTATACACAAGTGTAAGTCTAATAGACATGTTAGGTTAAAAGATGATGTAAAACTGTTCATGGGGAACAATTCTCTGCTTCTAACGTTGCCTTTTAATTCAATATATATTTTTTAATTTCCTGTTGATGTATTGCAAAAAGCTGAAAGTATGACAATGTTACCTCTACAAGAAACACCATTGTTATCTAAAGTTGTATTTCCTCTACATTTACAATAAAATGACCCTTTTACATTTTCACACTGATCTTCACATCCTCCATGCAAATATGAACATTCATCAATATCTAAAAAAATTGAAGAAAGTTTGTACAATGCTCTTCAACTTTGTACTTGTTTGGCTTTATAAATATTTTGATATGAACTTCACTGATGATTCTTATGTAGACGAAACGCGCGTCTGGCGTACTAAATTATAATCCTGGTACTTATGATAACTACTGTAAACATTTCTACTCTAAATAAACTTTACACATTTTGTCAAAAATAATGTTACAATGGAAATACTGTGTTATAATGCTGTTGATCCTATGAGGCGTAGATAATAGTTTATGTTCATGTCAGAATTGAATTTTGGTGTTGTTCAATTTCATTTACTATGTTGCGTTTTGTATACTGTTGTTTGCCTTTTCGTTTTTTTATCTTTATATTTTACCCTTGTGTTGAATATATTAAAACTTGTAGTTGAAATAAATTACAGAACACGAACTCAATATAGAGCTAGATTGCAATGTTAAACTATGCATTGTCAATCCACATTGCAAAGAAGGATTGAAAATTAGGAAACCAACGTTTTATTAACAGTTCTGATATCTTAAAATCTAAGAACTGTCCACAATTACTCTAGGGAGTCTAGACTATGTTCATTGTTTCGGGTAGAAAACTTGTGAATATTAATGAAGTAATAGTATAATTTATAAAATTGAGAATGGAAATGGGGAATGTGTCAAAGAGACAACAACCCGACCAAATAAAAAACAACTAATATAATGACCATGCGCATAATCAGTTACCCTTTTTGCACGCCTGACATCATTCCACGTTTTTGAGCGGTTCCTGTTGATCAGTATCTTGTTTGTTATGTTGTGTTTCATGAACTATTGTTTGTCTTCCTGTAATTTCAGCTCGTTTAGACAACACTTTACATATGAACATGCACCTGTACAAGTTCTGCGATGGTACAGGAGATATGTTTTATTTACGACGCAGCGCATGTTGATTATTAGGACATCGTAACATTTTCCGAGAGGATGTTTCAAGATGAATATCAAATATTTATCCCCATACAAAGCAGACCTTCTTTTGTTAGACGTTTCATTAACCTTAAGTTTCTTGACATATTTGAGATGCATGAATTGGCTGAAATGTATATATTAAAAAATTTGAAAGATTAAACCATTATAGGTTAAAGTACGGCCTTAACATTACAACATAGAAAGACACACTACTAAATATCAATTAAAATGTCTAAGTTAAATCAAAAGACAAATGAACATACACTGAACGAATTCATTTGATCTATGATATAGTTTTATTAACATTTTCTCCTCTTATATTTAATGCGTTTCCCTCGGTTTTAGTTTGTTATCCCGATTTTGTTTTTTGTCCATGGATTTATGAGTTTTGAACAGCGGTATACTACTGTTGCCTTTATTTATTAAAATTTATCAAAAAAAAACCCAAAGGAAGGGTGAGGTGCATGACAAAATCAGAAAGAAAATCATAACGGTTACCTTAAACTAAAAGCAGCCAAATAAAATAACGTACACAGGTTAGACAAAATGTTTGTTGTAAGGTATATAAGCAGTACAGAAATATTTTTTACAAAATAAATAATTTGATTGTTCATGGTACGAGAACAGAAGTGAGAATGTTTAGGCATACAAAACATATGCATGTGTCAAAGGTTGTGTAAATCATTGAGGAGAGATAATCATTATTAGTAACATGGTGTGGTAGTGACATAATACGATATATATGGAATTTACTGACCTCATATATATCGTATAATGTCACTTACACACTATGTAACTGATATTATATATATATTTATTAAAAAGTTAACACTTAACTATTCTTCTGTCTGTTGATACTCTCATTTCACATTGCAAAAGTAATCTCTTCCTTGACTGTTTCATGACGTAATAAAAACTAAACCCTTGAGGTTGAAATAAGTTCATAAAACATAATTATAGCTAACAAGTTGTCTGTTTATTTTCGATTTATGAGTTTGATTGTCCCTCCGTCTGGTATCCTTCGTCCCTCTTTTGTTATTGTTGGCATAACGGAGTTACGTCCCTTTCAAAACAAAAGAATATCTGAAAGGGTTCAACTGACGAAGACATTGAAACATATAATGAACGATTAAAAAATTTCATAAAACGAATTTTACATAGTCATTTCGGGGCCTTTTATAGCTGACTATGCGATATTGGCTTTGCCCATTATTAAAGGCCGTATGGTTCATATAGTTGTTAATTTCTGTGTTATTTTTGGTCTCTTGTGGAGAGTTGTCTAACTGTCAATCATACCACATCTTCTTTTTTTATATTTAAAGCTGAAAAGTTGTTTGGCCTTTTTCTGTATAGACAAATAGAAGTAGGATCTTAATACTAAATATTGAACACTAATCTTGATCACTTTGACAGGCTGCTTGTCAAAATATCACATGTGCAGAGAGTCGGTCAGATAAATTTGTTACATGGTGTGCTAGTGACTTAATACGATATATATGGCGTCAGTAAATTCATGTTATACATAAATATAGGAAATGAACGTTAAAGTATATAATACATCCCCAAAAAACTTTAAGAATACACATTTAGCTATGTACCTGTTTCACAGTGTTTTCCTTCAAATCCCTGTTTACATTTACAGGTGTACAACCCTGGGAAATCTAAACAACTTCCATCATTTAAGCATTCTATCCCAACACAGTCATTTATGTCTATGAAAAAAAGAAAACAACTCCAAATTGTTTGTATTAAAGTGTTTATACAAGAAAATATGGATATTTTATCACAATAATCAGTATTTAAAAAAATCTTGATGGATGCACAAACGTCTCTGCGTTTCATAAATCTTTTACATGTTTTCACTTTTTGTGTTCCAAACGTCGCCTTATTTTGATTGGCAAACAGAATAGTGCGAACATAGCGAAAAAGTCCAAATACGTCCTTTTTGTATAAACCGATAAATTATTTTTCTAATAGATTTCTTCGGTTATACATTATCTCAAATCACCACAAGAAAGCACACTTATGAAGCCCTGTGTAATGATATTCTATATTCATTCAGGAGAACAACAACAATTTATTTTATAATAGTTAAATTCCAATATTCCATATTGAATTATACTACAAAATCATATATATTGCAAACATAAATGACCCCAAAACACAATGTTGACTAAGTCTTTCAGTAATTACCTCGTAAACTTGATCAACCGATAAAGTGAATTCAGAATTATAACAGAATTTATGAGCCGTGTTTCTATTGATAATGATTTGAAAGAGCGATGAACTTTCTCCAACTGTTTTAGATTTAAATGTGTGTAACGGTACAGATTAGATCTGTCATAGATACAGATTACAACGACTGATGAAGTATAGCAAATTGCCACCTAAGTTAAAGTAATCAAATCAATTAAGAATGACTAATATTTATTATATATAATTACACAGACTTGTATTCAAGTTATAATATATACAAAAGAAATAAAAACATAATATAATATAATACAAAATATAAAATTGGCGTTACGGGCAACATGCTAGCAATTGATATGTATTTAAAAAATAAAAATAATACATATCTCAATTAAATTCACATTATTCGAGCATCTATCGCGGCACTTGCACGTGACGACAGAGTGTAGATGTGGTACCGTGACTTCAAATAACTTTGACCATATACTTTAAGGAGAAAGTCACGAGCCACTTTAGTATACATCAAACAGAAACATAACTCGTAGAGTATTGAATGAAACCTCAAACAATGTGAACCTAATAGTAAAGCGAGCCTTTTAAAAGAGAGCATTTACAAGAGCTCGAAGCATAATTCAAAGAACAATATGTTACTTCAAAATACCTCTCTACGAGTGACATGTTGAGCGCTGGCCCATCCCATGTCAAACATAGGTAACTCAAGTATACCCACTCTTTTAGTTTATTTTAATTAATTTTAATACCTGCATGTTGAGCGCTGGCCCAGCCCATGCTTAGAGGGTATTGGCTCACTTTGCAACCTGAGACGGATAACCTCGAGTGAAAAAACCATTTGCACACTAAAACATGTATCCAAAAGAACTGTCAAATGGACAAACAAATGATTCGTTCACCCGACGAGAGGGCTGCCTAGTTATCCATTTTATTCAGGGCTGCCTGAGAACTCAGGTAATAATTTTGTGACAAGTAAAGAATGGATGAAATTCATTATTACATTGCCCGAACGAATTGCTACACATGTTGCACAAAGCACAAACCACAATCTCGGAGGTGTAAGGGGCGGATGGAGGGTCCATTATTACAAATAAAATTATTACATAAAATAAACATGTGTATCTAATCCATATAAAAATTACAACTGCAACTTAACTAAATTTCTAATGTACCCTAGACAAGTAAGGGAGGAGTTACTCAAGATTGACATGCCTTATATCAAACAAGATAGACTATTAACATTGCCGTCAGACAATTCCCAGACTTCCATAAATAAGTCAAGATTAAGAGATAAAGTAAACAAATGGCATCTGCAAGGAAATAAACACTTACATAAACTTTAATTAATGAACATTAATACACATAGTGCCAAACGATGAGTTTGAAATTATTAGTAAGCCTCAATGGCAATAGCTTTATAAAATTAAAATGAACACTGGTGCAAAAGTGACATAAATCTATGATAACAAATGACAAAAACGACATACCAGTGCATGTAAAACTATCACTCTCTAGTTGATATCCCGGATGACAGCTACAATCGTAAGATCCTATGGTATTACTGCACAACTGTGTACACTTGTTAGCCTCCAGACATTCATCAACATCTGAAGCAATATAATAAAATGATTTCATGAAATTTAGAAAATATTCAGAAAAAAAGCGTCGTTGACCATAAAAGTTAAATCTTTTTAATTTTATTATTTCTTTACTCTATTATGTATATGTATACCTTTTTGTAATGTATAGATTAATTGTTGATACATGGCATAAAAATATTATTTTGTACCGGGACACATTCATTTTAATAAAAGAAAACGTTGGGTAAGCGAAATGACAGAGTAATTCATCGAATGAAATAACCAAACAGCAACTACAGGTTATATTGGAATTATTTACAAGTCACATGTCATGTGGTTTTTACATCATTTATCATCGCATAATTTTTTATTGTAATTTTGTCAATATGTTAAGATAATATATAAAAGAGTAAATATTTAAAAAACGTAAAAACGATAACCGATAAAAAAAAAAGAGACAAATGTACAAAAGCCAGGAAAAAAAAGAGAAAAAAAAACCCAAAATACGAAAAATAGATTTGTTTTGTGTTCATATGAAGCAAAACTTATACAAAACCTGCTTAAGGGCATACGATACAGTTTTGATCCCGTATTTCAATTTTCTTTAAACTTTGCATGTAGGCTATTTTCATCAGATTAAATCAAATACCTAATGGAAAATACACCTTCATGCGCTATTTTTTGAGTAAATTGAGGTTCAAATTTCAGATATTTCCTAAAAATATAGATTTGTGGACGATAGATAGAAATACATAACCTTTTTGTTTTAAAAGATAAACATGATTTGTTTTTTGTTAACTCATTTGTAATTTATGTGTAATATTGCATAAATTTGGACATTTTATTTTTACAAATAACTCAAATCAATCAAATGATCATGAATGTAGGAAAACCCCGTCATTTTATGCTGTATATTAATCAAATTTAGAAAAATTGCACTATCAACGTTTTCATGAAAATTGGTACACATAATCTTTTTACGTAATCAAACCAAATGTCATTTTAAAAAAGAGGGGTCCATAAACTTGTTTTTAAGTTAAATCAGTTTAAATGATAAAAATCAGCCGAAAACTGCATCTTTTCCCAATAAGTCACCGTTTGACGTCGCGAAAAAAAACCAATATACGTTAGCAACGTCATTACCACCCTGTAACTGTATCGTATGGCCTTAAAGGCAAATAGAAAGAATCTTCAAAGCCCTCTAATTTCACGAAAATTGATATTCTTACCTTGACATGATTTTCCATCTGTGGTAATGCTAAATCCGGGATTACATTCACATCGAAAAACTGCGTGGTCATTTTTACAAATTTGTTCACAACCACCATTGTTTGAAGAACATTCGTTGATATCTTAAGAAAACACACTTATATATTAGTGCTAATGTGTGAATTGATAAGCTTTTTAAATGTTCAAAGTATGTATGTGTGTCTGTGATTAATAATACGATTTTTTTTATCATCAACCATATGCATTTATCTAAGGTAACATATGTTGAATAACTGTGTCTGCAATAGCAATACGATTTTCTTAAGAAAAGTAATAAACAAATGTGTGTTTATTTGGTTTCTTTTTATTGGTTCCGTTATTCAGATAGAAAATAAATAATAAAACTTTAATATTGTTTCTTCTGAAACTTAGAAAATATTTACTTATTATTTAGTCCTATTTTACCTATGCAAGTTTTTCCATCAACTGCTACATGTAATCCGGTTTTACAATAACATTGATATGATCCATCTACATTTCTACAGTACTCACTACAGCCGCCATTGTTGTCAGAACATTCATCAATATCTAAGAAATAGTAAAACGTGATGATATTTTTACTAAACTTTTATAAAAATCTGTTTTTTTCTTCCATACTGTTCATCGATTGGATAATAAATTTTTAACAATACACCAGCATTGTAAAACAATTTCCTATATTACTAGATGTGCCATTAGATGCAACCATGTTAATACAATTCAAAAATCACCTTAAAAAATATGGTCAGCAATAAATGAAAATATGCCTGATATTATAAAGTAAAAACGACAGTATATGATTGATAGCATGCTTTGCATAAGACCCGCCATTGAGAATAATTTCAATGTTTCTTTAACGATAAGAGATGTTATACATGTACTCATGCAAAACAATTCATCGGATTTTCAACCCAATTATGGCTGCGAAATAATATTTCCTTCAAACCCTTACTCCTTTTTAACTAGGGGTCGTCTGATAGACAAATAATGTTCAAGGATTCTTTATTCTATGCCGCACATATTTTTTTGGAAGGATGCATGACTTTATACTAGTGGCAAATAAGACAATATGAGAAAGAGATTCTGTGAATATGTAATTTTCTATTAATAAAATAGATTTTGGAGCTTTAAAATTGGTAAAAAAATGCAGTTTTAAAACTGAAAATGCCAGTCGATGAACAGATTGTAAATGATTTAACAATTTTAAATCATTAAAATTTCTGCATAGTACTAAATATCTGGAAAGAACTAGATATCTGAATAGGACTGAACATTTGTTGTTTCAATTATACTTTCAAATAAAATCAAAATCAAACTAGTCATTAATACATAAATCTATTCGTAAGAACCAGATAAAAAGTATTGAAAAATCATTTACCTTAAACACCTCTTGTTTCTTTTATGTTTGCGATGTCAATCGTTGACTAATATTCCTCAAAAGACGTCTGACATACAGAAAATGTTCTCACATACGTATGTGTTTGCCAGCATTACATTATTCTACTTTTTACTTAGAAAAGGTTCTTTTTTGTTCATTACATTTTATAAATATTCGTCATAGAGAGTTTTCGTGAAGAAAGGTATTTACAGCAAACTTACCTGTACATGTTATGTAATCGCTGTTTAGAGTGTATCCCGCTCTACATGAGCAGGTAAATGAGCCAAATGTATTTGTACACAGCTGTTGACAGTTGTGTGTTCCCAGCTGACATTCGTTCACATCTTTGGAATAAAACGAAAAACATTGAATAAGAATTATATGTTTCTTTTTGTAAATTTATTGCGGTGTAAAAGCATTAATCGAAGTACATTTTGTATGAAGCTTGATAGCGCTTCATTCCAAACACGGTCAACAATTTTTAAATCATTAAATCATTCAATACTTACATGATATGCTTTAAAATATTTAAAGTATGTGTGTATCTGTGATTGATGATATGATTGTTAAACCATTAACCGTTTGTCTAAGTAATATTTGTTGAATAACTGTTTCTGCAATAGCAATACGTTTTTTTTAAAACAAGTAATAAACAAATTTGTGTTAACAAGACAAGACGATTGAAAAATAAATAAAACCAGACATGAACATCAACTTTGGAATTGCATGCTCTTAAATTTGAAATGAGGCGGCGTTTGTGTATTCATTGACAAAATGAATCATTTTTGATACAGAAAAAGTTTTCATTCAAGGATAATATTCACCTGCACACTGCGGACCTCCAAATCCGGGAGCACACACACACTTGTTTGGTAAAGAACATGTTCCTCCGTTAGGACAAGAAGTAGAACCGTAACATATAGCTGTTCAAAATAGATATTTTTTGGTAAAACAACAATTTTGTTTTATGATAAAACTGATATAAGAGGAGAAACGCCTCACAAAAATAATTTCAATCAAAGCACATATTGAGCAAATTAAATCAACAAAATTGGTTAAGACAAACAAAAAGGTAGGTATACTTTTAATTGGAGAATAAATCGTTATCAGTTTGTCGATTAAAAGAAGTTTTCGACGTTTGAAAAGACTTTTTTTCTGTGCATATTGCAAGGTTGGTGAGGGTTTCTAAATAAAGACCAATGATGTTTCATCATATGCTCATAATATTTCTAACTGGAGTTATACCATATGTCGATACAAACGATTAAAACGTAGCTTTATTTTTGAGAGTATATGACATGTGGGGTAAGTTAAAACGATAACTGTAAATAAATAAATTTGCAATCATAAAAAAAGAGAATTTAGAACATGATACCTTATAGCTATAGCTTTTCTAAAGAAGTTTATTTCATATTAAATAAAAAAAGATTGTTAATATGCAATTTTTATGCACTACAAAAGTCAAAAAGTCTGAAAAGACTTATTAATGTCTGAATTTGCATGACATTTAACTCGACATTGGTTCTTTGTCTGAATATTTTTAAAAATTCTTGACAAACTCTGAATATGTTAAATAAAGTTCTTGATTTTTCTTGACTAATATCTTAACAGTATTAACATTGTCTAAAATTTTCTCTCAACACTTTCTTTGTCATCTAATAAGTCTTGAATGTCTCAAATTTGTCTCGATCAGTCTTGACATACTCGTGACATTCTAAATAATGTCTAAATACGTCTTAACATATTTTTGACATGCTTGATAATGTCCGAATATGCCTTGGCACATTCTTGACTGTCTTAAAGCTGTTCGAATATATTATATATTGTTTATTTACCATATTACCATTTAATATTATGCATGAAAAATGAAATTTGCCTACAGTTTGATATGGTTTCAAATATTTAGCAATCATTTATAAGTACAAACTCACATTTAAATTGGTTTATATCAACACACTGACATGAATTTGTTAATATTTCAAATTTTATCGTATTTATAAAAATATTTATAAATTACCCAAATTTTAATTACAAAAATATGTACATACCTAACTTTTTTTTGTTTTTTTTGGGAATAAGTGTAAATTGAAATAACAATAAAGATATATATTATGTATACTGGTCATGATTTGTAAAACACAGAATTGTCACGTAAACATAATGCAAAATTCAAAATGTTCAGAATATGTCAAGCCATAATGAGAAAAAAATAGAACGTCGAGAACTTGTGGAGACATTTTAATACATCATTTAAAAGTAGAGAATTTAGAATAATATCGATTCATTTATAGGGTCTTTGAATCGGAATTAAATACATTTTTCTAAAACCAGTTGTTGGCATGACACGGTTCTTTTCATATATTTTATGATGGTATAATAGGCAATCCCTAACGGGAGGGATTATGATTGATATTCATATGATGAAGACATAATCTTTTAATCAGTTTAATTGAGGTCTGGAGCTGGCATGTCAGTAACTGCTAGTAGTCCTTTATTAATTGATGTATTATTGTCATTTTGTTTAGTTTCTTTTGTTCTATTCTGACATCGGACTTGGACTTCTCTTAAAATGAGTTTTGTTGTGCGTATTGTTGTACGTTTATTATTTCTGCATTGGCTGGAGGTATAGGGGGAGGATTGAGACCTAAAAAACATGTTAAACCCTGCTGCATCCCAAGTCAAGCGCATCTGGCCTTTGTTAGTCTTGTATAAATTTTAATTTTAGTTTCTTGTGTATAATTCGGAGACTAGTATGATCTCAATTATCATTGAACTAGTATACATATTTGTTAAGGGGCCATCGGAATGACTTCCTCAGGTGCGGGAGTTTCTCGCTGCATTGAAGACCAATTGGTGGCCTTCGGCTGTTGTCTGCTCTATGGTCAGGTTGTTGTTTCTTTGATGCATTCCCCATTTCCATTTTCAATTTAAGATGTCCAGAAATTTGAAGACAATATTCAGAATGTCAAGAATTTGTCGAGTAAATTTTATACCAATTTGACATAAATCAGAAAATATCAAGAAAAATTAAGACACAAGTATGAGACTTTTAGAGAATGTAAAGTAATTGTTCATGCAAATTGTAACAAACACTGTTCTTTTCAGACTTTTAGGCATTTGTTGTGATGGTAATCATTGAATATCTTCACATGAAGTACATTATTTTGTCTTGGTTTTCTTATAATATTGTTTATGAGAAAAAAGTACTCTTGAAGTGTGTATAACATCAAAGAGTTATGAAGTGAAATTTTCAGATTTGTCCTGATGTTTCGTTCCTTTGTCATACGAAAATCATTATACAAATTCTACTTCATAGGACTACATGAACAACCATTTTCTGAAAACAAGACTGAAAATATCTTTGAAATTTAATTCAAAGCAGTCTGCTTATTATTTGATATAAAAATTTACCAAATAACATCAAATATGCATCAATATTTAAGTCTTTTAACACCTGTTTAGATCAACATAGAAATTTAATTTCAAAATAGAATTATGTTTGAAGTGTTGATAAAGTACTCTCTCATTAAAGTTGATCTTTTACGGTTGTATTAATTCAAATAAATGTTTTAAATTGCTAATGTGTTTAGAATTTATAATGTCTAATGATTGTATTGACTCAAAACAGGTGTCACAACCATCTTTAACAAATGCAGGTTTACTACCTACTGATCGGAATCTATAGCATAATTTAGTCACAATCCAACCTCATCCCCAAGATCGAGGATAACATCGCCGTGTAATGGATGCACTGGTGATGACTGGATGTAACTAATTTGTTTTTGCTACATACGAATTTTGTCGTTTGATAAGTTGTTTACTAACTGTCCAGTACATAATCACATTTATTTGTGTTTACATAATTTAACATTGAAAATACAATCAATATCGTCTTTAGAAAACATGTTGAATAAACCCGCAACAGTATGTGTATTTAATCTTTAACGCGTTTTGCTATACTATAATTATGAAATTAGAAATGTTAGGCATGTTATAAATACCATGTGAGCAAGATGATCCAGTGAATCCTGAACAGCAATGTGAAGTGTAACATCTTCTATAATAGGTTTTTGCTTTGGACCTAACACAACAGAAAGATGAAAAATAAGTTAAGATTAATTTTTATACTTCAATTAAGGCAGCTGGAGTATCTTCTTTCATCTTGAATTTTGAAATAGCATATAACAATTGTTGTAAGTCTTTAATAAAATGTACAGGTTTCGTTAGTAGTATGTAATGCACGTGTAAGACTTCTCATGTATCCATACAGAATTATGTGTTTTATCATATTTACGGCTGTATTTTACAATCAACAGAATTTATATGTTTGAATATTTTTTTTACCAAGTTTGCCACAAAAAGAGAGATAAAAAAAATCTTAGGGTAGATAACTCAGATAAAGTTACATTTATAATAGAAAGTGTAGTGAATTTACGTATTGTCCGGTAAACCCATTTGTTTCTTTTTCTTATCTGAAAGCATATTATTAGAGCTAATTTCTCATAATATATATTTAACATTCCATGGTGTAGTTTACAGAAGCGTATAAGCGCCACACAACTTTAAAAAAAAATTTCTAGGAAATAACACAAACCTTTGCGATATAACGCAAACATATGCAAAATTACGCAAACTTTTTCTTTAAAACGCAAACCTTTGCGAAATAACGCAAACATTTGCGATATGACGCAAACATTTGCGAATTAACGCAAAGGTTTGCGAAATACCTCAAATATTTGCGAAATTACGCAAACCTTTTCGAAATAACGCAAACCTTTGCGTTATAACTGAAACCTTTTACGTTATAATGCAAATCTTTACGAAATAACGCAAACTTTTGCGATATAACGCAAACTTTTGCGATATAACGCAAACATTGGCGAATTTAAACCAACAATTGCGCTATAACTCAAACCTTTGCGAAATAACGCAAATATCTTGATTTCAATTATTCATTAATTTTTGTATATATGTCCGTCTGTCATTCATTTCGGTTGTGATTTACTAGTAGATAAAAAAAAGAAACATACATACAATGCAAAATCATTATGATAAATATGCATAGGAAAATAAGATATACATAGATTAAGAGTGATTTGAGCAAAAAAAAAAAAAATGTCAAATAAATGTGAAACTTTCAAGCCAAATAGACAACATGATCTTTCTGTTTTAAATAAATTTTTAATAAAGAAACATTTGTTTTTGAATTTTGATGCAAGAAATCGCAGAATATGATACATATTCTTTGATAGAAAGACATGGGATTTTTATTTCAATCTAATGAAGTAACTTCAGGATGCTTGGGTAGAGTTTGAATGGAGAGAATATAATTTAATTAATTAAACATCTTCATTTTATTGCAAAAAAGATAGCTTGTTAAGATCTAACCACCTTACACAATCCTCAAACGAGAGCTTACTTTGGAATTATATTTATATTTGGTCTATATTTGTAGCTGTATTAGCAGGGTTGATTTTATATATTCTTCGATATAACTTCAATTTACTCCATTTTCTATGTAATATATATACATATTTATCATGACATTTATAGCTGCTACTTCCTTTGAACATAATATAAGAAATAAGATAACACAAATGTTTGCGTTATTTCGCAAAGGTTTGCGTTATTTCGCAAATGTCTGCGTTCTATCACAAATGTTTGCGTTATATCGCAAATGTTTGCGTTATGACGCAAAAGCTTTCCGTTATTTCGCAAATGTTTGCGTTATTACGTAAACATATGAAGAAATATTAAAAAAAATGTTGTGTGGCGCTAATAGGCTTCCGTCGTAGTTTTCCTTTTATTACACAAAATGAGATTTACCTATTTAAAATCTAACAATGTTGCTGAACTTGTAGCGTGATAAAATCCCTGTTACCAATATGTTTTATTGTATTTTGTGAAAAAGTATGAAATAAACTTTATTTTAATTTAGAACCCCATCTACCTTAATCCGTTGACGTTTATGTTATAATATACAATTGATCTACTTGCTATGTGGATTCTTTAAATTAGCTGCTAAGTAAGACAAATAATAGAACAAATGATACATTAAAGGTGTATTTAAAAGATCAACAGAGACATGCACATACCTGTATCTTGTACATCTATCCCAGTCAAACCATCCGCATCGAATTTTGTAACTTTGTGATTCATAACCTGTATAACTACAGGCGTATGATGAATAGCAAATCCCCGCCTCGACAATGCTGAAAATGCGAAATCATTATTTAGATATGTCATCTGTTTTAACAAGGTAACACGATGGAATGCTCTAGGATAAAAAAACTAAACTTAAACATACCACACCAACCACCGACAACCGACTCCTTTGAGGAAATAGACATAATACACAGACAATGGACAACACAGAACAAATAAACCCAATATGAGAATATAGCAGATCATATAATGTGGAACGTTTTCACGCATAAACAAATAAAGCGGTAGTACAAGATTATGCTTATTAGTTTCGACTTCAACAAAAGAAATTTTTTAAAAAGGTTGAAATCGACTTTCAAAATTGACATTTAACACGTATAATATGTGTATGCAGTGGAACATATTATTCGCTATCATGAGATTGGATGATGTACTGCCAAAGTGTACTGTCTTTTATTGATATGACTAATCCAACTGTGGAAAAGGACCTCCTAAAAATTTCTGAGCACATTAGAACCCGCTATGCCTGTTGTATTCTTAATGTTACTTTTTTTAAATTTTAGTTATGTATTGTTTTGAAGACTTGTTTGCCTTTTCGATTTTAGTCAGTCACTTTCCATTTAAATTATTGTGTTTGAATGTCGCCTTGATATATTTCAACTTTTTACATTATGAGCCTCGCACAAGGTGTTGCTATAAATGAAAACAAGCTCAAAAGGCCTGAACAGGAGAAATGGCAAAACAGTGACAAAGATCGACAACGACCTTTTAACGGAGCACTTAGAACCAAGTTAAGGTGGTACCTAATACTACAGGGAGATAACTCTGTAAAATCAGCTGAACGTTTTAATTACGTTGCGTTGTTAAGGGAATATTAAGCTTCTTAATGATCAAAATTAGTGTTTGTCAAACTGCTATACAACCAGTGTAATTTTTCTGATAAAATGGTTGGTTCAATTTTTTTGAAATTTTTATATTTTTGTGAAAGGGTCAAAGTACATACTTTGTCAACATTTTATGAAAATTAAACGAGCCAAATTGATTTTAGTGAAAGTGTTAGGTACCACCTTAAAGGAGACACGACACGATTTTTAATTTTTGTTTCAAAATGTTAATCTATACATTACTTTCCAAAAATACTTCGATAGCAAATAAGTGTTAAATATGTGGTAAAATATATATTTTAATGCAACAATTCATCGTCCTGTTAAATATACATATTTCCACCCAGGAAGTCACTCAGAACGAGGCTACTATGTCAACGGTGTCTATCATTTATATTGACACAAATTACAACGCAAATTTAGTTTTTATTATTATCAAACAAAACGCATGACAGTGACAAAAATGTTTATGTGTGATAATGGATTCAACAATATAATTAAATAGAATAGTGACATGATATTTATTTTTTTCGAATGACACGCTCACTTAGGCTGACTTTTTAACAGCTCTAAACAACACTGTGTTCCGCCCACTATCTTAAGGAATTTAGAGTTGAGGATTCATCATACATCACCTGTGTTCGAAATTTCAGGTCTCGTTTGAAGTTGTAAGCTTTAGTTGTCACGCCACATGGGTGATTGATAAAACATAGTTATTACGCAATATTACTTCATATATTATGATTTTAGGTAGGAGTATATTACTGTTACAATAATACAGGTATAACTACCTGATGTTATTTGAATACTTGTAGTAAGGCCATACAATACCCTATGCACCACTGATTAAAACGCCAACCAGTTTAATAATTGATAGACAACTAGTATATAAATCTAATTTTTTTAATTGCTTTTAAGAATATGCAGTTATTGTTATGTTTATTATAGATGAATTTATTTAATTGACTTCTTCTTGAGATGGAAAAATAATATTTCTGTATTCATGCAAGTCTATAATTTCATCAAATATGATAAGGCATAAAACTCGATAATTTAAATAGGAACGATACACAAAACTGGTGTATAAGCTTGGACGCACTGCAATGACCCCCTCTTTTTCAACAATGGGGAAATTATCCCTATTGTAGACATTTAAAAAAACAAAAACAATCTAGTACATGAAAATAAATTACCCTTTTAAAGAAATGTTTTTGGCATACATATAAAAAAGAATATAACGTGTTGGGAATATTTTACTGGACTCAAGCAGTTTGCTGGTAGAAATTAACGAATAGATTGCTAGTTATATTAGCGAAAGATGGGTGGAAATATGTGAATTTGAGTTTGCTTTGTGAAATTTCTAAAATTTGAAGTTAGATTTTATAAGGGTCTGGATGGAATTGCATACTATAAATGTGTAGAATTTCCATATTAATTATTTTAACATAAGATATTTTCTCTTTAAAATGTATGGTTTAAAAAGGTAAATAACATTTCACGTGACTAAATCACACTACAGATGCCTTCTTACATTTAACCTGGTCAAAATTCAATAACTAAAACAGCCTCCAATAAATGTTGTGATAACACGAGGGAAGTAATAAAATTGTTAATTGAATAATTTTCCAAACTCAAAACTAGTGTGATGTATGATTTCCAACCGAAAAAAAATATAGGCATACATTTTGGTGATAAATTTAAACGTAAAAGTCCCTACATAACAAAAAAAAAGTAAAATACAAAAAATGACCCCTGGAGAACGCCTTATTTGACTTTTACACACAATCGTTTTTTCGGCTTCTGGTGCATCCAAATAACATACCGTAACAGAGAGAAAAAGGACAGTTTACCAGGCCTTTATTTACCAATCAATAACCCTTATTGAAAGAAGTTTATTTAGAAAAAATATGCAGTAAGAACTTTATTACATGTATTCATCATACTAAGCAATATATAAGAAAAAAGGCGATGGGTATTGTCGGAAATATTGTATTTGTTGGAATATTTGCACGAAGAATTAATGTCTTTTACCAGACATAATGGCTCAAATAGCTCAATTTGATGGTCATTTGTCATTAATCAGAAAAAGGGCTGTACATACCGTAATTGTGTAAAAAAATAATCGACATCGTCCAGCTGGAGACATTTTCCAGCCTGTATTCAATGACACAAGCATTATCACGTGATCGTTATCTAATTATAAATATTTAAATTATTACCAGCGCGCTCATTCTTGATATTCTTAGGACTGAAAATGCAGATTGATCAGGTTTTGACCAGCAAAATTGTATAAAACATGTTTGAAACCTTATATGTATTGATCTAATCCACAAAACGAATCGTGTCACGCCTCTTTTAGGGTGTAAGATTAAACAAATTGTATTGACCAGCAATCAGACAAAATAAGCATATCATACTGGAACTTGATTAATTGTGTAAGAACTTAGTTGCTAAATAAAATGTTTGATACACCGTAACATGTCTTTATAAATTTAGGAAGAAATAATTAAGGGAAAGTTTTAATTTGTATACAAATTAAAGTTAACATAAAGTAAAAGTAAAGAAAATGAGTAGCCACGGAATGTATGAGGAATTGTAACCGATTAAACCTAGCTGTACTTTTTTGTAAGATTTCAGTTATTGTGCTTGGACACAAGAAGGCTGTCCACAGAAATAAAAAGGTATAACGCCTATTCCTTATACAGGGTAAGCGCAAAAACCCATCTTATGTGTCTTTATCTAATCCCTGTGATGTTTTTGTAAATTGGATAAAACCATGCAATTAATATATTTCCAATGTTTTCCAACAAAAACGTACCAATTTTTTTTTAGATCTCCATTCAAGGGATATAACCCTTTAAGGAGTCGACTTTTGTTTCACTAGGTAATTTTTATGTAGACTTTCTCCATTTGATATTTATTCCCCATAACAGATTCTGTCTTGTCTTCTATAGGTTTTCATTCAATATTCAAGAACGATTACTTATATATGGAGATCCCTGAATTTTTTTAGCAAATGGACAGTAGATAGATATCGACATTTTGAAGATTTCTGCTTTCTCAGACTTTCTCTATCTGTAACGGTTTTCCAGTTGATTGACAATACTTAAACTTTTACTATATGCTTGGTTGTCAGACATTATCATCGAACACACTATTTAAACTTTTTGAGTATCCTAGTATTAAATTAAATGTAGTCAAATTTTGTCCAATGTGGCCCATTAGTTTCAGTTTTCAGAAAACTGTGTTAGTAAACAGACATTGTTTGACGACAAATGCAGTAGCAATCACTCAATCTTGGTTTTTTGTTTGGTCAGGTAAGCTAAAAAAAAGACTGTTGAATTTAAAAACCTATTTTTACTAGATGACACTCGATTAAAGATTTAATGGATGTTAAACTTTGGAATTTTGTCAAAACAATTAAACAATTGTGCATATGAAACGAGAAGTCTTCCTGGTATGTCAATGCAAGAACTATAGATTAAGATATGTATTAACCAAACACATGAATAAACAACTAGAATATTGAATATCCACTTAACTGTAAAGCAGTATACAGTAAAAAGTAAAAAGCACTGCACGAGTTGCTTCCCTGGGCAATTTAGGGTTAATGTAACAGGTGGTTAAAGATATATGTTCAAAATTTAATACACGGGTAAAGACAAATTCATTAGGGTATAAAATTGAGGTGCAAATTTGTGGTGGAGTTAAACATGTTTTTTGAGATCTCAACCCTCCCCTATACATCTAGCTAATATAGAAAAAAACTAACGCACAACAATACGCACGGTAAAACTCAAAAAGAGTGTAGACTATATTAAAATAATTAAAACTTAAGTCAAGTCTTTGGTTGACAGCCACGACAATATTAACAACTATATTTACATGTACATGCTACATATATTTTCTGATTTGTGAGGAAAAAATAGTCTTTTGTATCCTTATTTTTGTCATTGCAGTAACGTTAACAAGATAAAAAGTGTTAGAGTTGTTGTATTTGTAGTGTTCTAAATGAATACATACACATTATGTTTGTTTTTAGATTGTATGTACCTGCAATGGCAATTATCAACATTGTCCACAAACTCCCTAATTTAGTTTTGAGTATCATAGTTTATGGTAAGTCTTGACTCATATAACACTAACTTGTTGGGTTTCATACTTTTCAAGATTCAAATTTATTGTATGGATTGCATGGATAAGCACAGTAATATTGTGCCTTCTTAAAAGTATTCGGTTTGTAAGGGGTCTCGCGGGTCTAAATAAAAAAAGTCTTATTAATATAGGTTTCGCTATATTTTTCTATGAATAAACTTTATCTTATACTTGATAGAAAAATAAAATATAAAAACGGGGTCACCGTTCATTTACGCTCACAATCTGCCTTCGAAAGAAGCATACATTTTTGTACTTATTTTCTGTTGAACTTATTGGAGATAAGAGGTTATATCGAAATAAAAAAAGAATTTAATTATAGAAATCGCTAAACTTTTACAATAAAAAGTTTAGTTTTAAGTACTTCTTATTTGAAAATAGTAATAAAAAATATAGGTTAACGATGATTTAAAAAAGATATATCAATTTTAATACCAAAATAATGGCAATTTTGCACCAAAGGGAGATAATTTGGAGCTTTTTCAATGAGACATACATTTTAAAAAACATCTGGGGCCAAAACGAATTGAATCATTTGAATGATTTTTGTACTTTTTTACAACAAATAAAGTAATAAATACAATTTGTAATGAAAAAAAATTTGTTTAATTTTGCCTGAAATTTTTATACCCATGAGCCTTCTTAAGACCTGGTGTGTCAACAGGATACGTGTCTCCCGACATTACAGACTAACCAAAATATCAATATATTGTAGAGGATACAATGCTACATCTTTGATGTTCAACAACATTAAATACTCATGAGGGTTTCGCATGGTATGTACTTGCTTTTTTTTTTTACACTTATGTTTATTTAACCAAATAAGGGATACAAACGAGAAATAAACAACCAAAAAAATAGATATTATATAATAATAAGTTTACTAAAAAATAAAAAAAAAAACCACAATGTTGATATATAAATGAAAACAAGCGTGTCTCCGTTGTTCCAGAACACTAATAACGAAGTGAAAGTTGGATAATTAACCAATCCTTTTGCCAAATGTTGTAGTGACCAGAAGTCAGATTAAATCAGCGAATATTACTGGACATTTTTTTTTTATGTCATAAGTATGTATGAATTAAGTTGCCAAATGAAATCTTATTACCAAATACACTTTAAATTTTGTTTATACATTTAGGAAGACATCTTCTAAGGAAAGTTATAATCTGTTTATAAATAAAGATAACATGAAAATAAAACACAAGATGTATGAGAAATGATAAGTGCTAGTAGATTGTTCAAACAAAAAAATACAAAATGTTTGAAATAAACATTCAAGGGCTATTTATTTACACTTTTATGCTAAGTAATCTTTATGTAGATAAATATCGATATTTTGAAGATTTCTGCTTTATCAGATTTTCTCTAACTATAACAATTTTCTAGATAATTGACAAAACTTGCATTTTTCTATATGCTCTATTTCTAATATAAGCGGTTATATGTTCTATTTCTAATCTGAACGGACATATTGGTTGACAAGCAGGATCATGGTTATCACTACTTACAACTAATTGAATTTCCTTAGGAAAATTGTGACCACGTATTGTTCCATTTGTATTGATCCCATTAGTTTCTAAGGAGAATTTCTTTTGGGTAATAATTATCGTCTGACAGACAACGATTGACGACGAAGGACACAAATTGCAATAGCAATCACCAAGCCTGCCATTTTTCGACAGGTGAAAGGAGTGTTAAATGTCAACTTTCACCTGCACAAGACGAAACTTGATTAACTAACTAAAGGAAGTTTTCTCAAAATTAAAGTGAAGATACAAAAATATTTGAATGCTGTATGTTTTTGACACATTCCTGATATCAATGCAAACAATCGTTTTTCTGCATAAAATATGTTAAAGCAACTGACATTTAAAATCAAAAAGTTGAAATAAAAATGTTACCTGAAATGCAGAATTACAAGAAGCCTAAGTAAGCTCATGCTGGATTTACCTCGTTCAGAACATATGAAGCCAAGTCTATGCAATGTATTCTGCATATCAAACAGGAAGTCTTCCTGGTCCATTATATTGAAGACCTATAGATGATTTTATATATATGTGACCCACCATGACATTTGCAGGCTTATGGAGGTAGAACGTCATTGTTAGAAAAATTAAAAACGAGATTCAATGAAATACGTTTTTGTGAAGAAGAGATAAACACTTTCCTTGGCTTCTTTTATGCTGACGCCAAACTATAAATCATATATAAGTTTTGAAGAAGTTTTACCTTATCGTTTGAAGTGAAAAATATTTGAATCTACATTTTAAATTGATTAACAAAAAAAATCAAATTTCTGCTCTATAGATTTCCTTTCATAAATGAAATCTGAAATATATCCCTAACAAATGCATCGTATAAAATGCATATAAGAGAACACCTACTTATAAACTGTTACGCGTCGCATACTTTGCTTAGAGACATGCATGACAAATCTAAATTAAAAGACGAATTTAAAAAAAGGAATTCTTAAAGCTTACTTTGACAAATTTTAAATTAACTTCATTTCAACAAGTTTAAATTACATGTTCTAAAATAGAGCTAAATATTGTTTGTATTGTAGTAAATTTAAGACTTTGAAATTTTATTCAAATACGCTATTGAACATTACTAAGAGCCAATAAATACAATAATTTTGTATTTTATAAATTAGTGCCTTCAATAAATAAAAGCCGTCATAGAACAGTCTCATTTTCATACCGATATTCGAAATGACTCGTTTCATTGCTATTACAACAAATATGTCATAATAACATGACAGAGAGTTTTGTTTCGGAATATTCTAGATAAATATACGAAAAGCAAATTTTAGACAATGTACCCTCCTAAGCCTGGAAGTGTCTAGTCGCATATAGTTAACGGCGTTTTTCTCACAATGACGTTCTACCTCCATAAGCCTGGATATGTCGTGGCTGGTCACATATATATTTACCAAACACATGGATAAAAATAGAAACTAGAATAATGAATACCCACTTAACTGTAAAATAGTATTTTATACAAACAAAAATATAAAGCATATGCATACTGTAATGTTCATAAAAGAGTAATGTAATCGATTTTGCAGTGCAACTCCTTATTCGGTTCATTGAGAATATACAAATTTGATAAATAACTACCAGTCCAACTGTAAACATATCTAACAAAATGATTTTAATACGATTACAGCAGTGCATACAAGTTTAAGAATAATTATTGATAATTTGATCTATATACATGCGTTATTCATATTGAAACTTGAACCCATTTGTTTCCCCGCTCCGTTGGTAGACTGAAATGTTTGTTTTATTAGTAGGTATATTACATAAAACACATCATAATAATAAAAAGAGAAAAATCTGAGAATTGATAAAAATAAAAGCCTGTGCGTTTAATGCATCACATATATAAACCAACAGTTAACACTTTGCGGAGGATTCTCTCTTGTCGTGATAAACTTTCACACATATTATTTAAGACGCGCGTTTTGATTTCAAAAGACTCATGAGGCTCCAATAAAACAAAATCTATAAGGTTAAATAAATTACCGTGGAGGACCAAGCGTATTCCAAATAAATATTGTAATCATTTCGATGAGAAGACCATCATTATAATTTCAAAAAAATCGTATGATTATTTTGTGAATTGTTGTTTCATTGTAAAATTCACTTTCTTTCCTAAGTATTTATCAGCACAAGTACAACGAGAAAAGGAAAGTAAGTGAATTTGGCAATGAAACAATAAACGGTACACTACCAAGAATGTATCCACGTTTTTTTGGTACATTTCTAACCTCTTACATATGAAAGACTAAACTTATAATGTTATACTTTCTATGAATTCAGTACTGATTTTTTTAGTTCTGTTTCAGTACTGAATTTGTCAGTACTGTTCTAGTACTAATTTTGTCAGTATCGTTTCAGTGCTGATTTTTTTAGTTTTGTTTCAGTACTGTTTTTGTCATTACTGTATCAGTTCTGCAACAGTTCTGTATCAGTACTGACTTTGTAATTACTGTTTAAGGACTGTTTCAATACTGATTTAATCAGAAATGTTTCAGTAATTTTAGTGTATTGATTTTATTAGTTCTGTTTATGCATTTACTTACATATCAGTGCACTTAATTGATCATTTTGTTCATTTAAATAAATGTCCTTAAAGGATGCTCGAGGGTGCAAAAATTTCAGCAAATTTTTTTTTTTTTTTTTCATTACAAAGTTTTATTTATTATTTTATTCAATAGTTGTTTCTTTATCATATGGTACAACACCAACCAGTAAAATCAATTCGTTTTGGTTCCAGATGATCTTTAAAATGTACATATAATTGAAAAAGCTCCAAATTATATCCCTTTAGTAAATGCCATTTTTTGGGGGAATTAGAATTGAAATATCTTTTTTAACTTATCGGTAATCTATAATTTTTATTATTTTATCAAAAAAGCTGTACTTGAACTAAACTATTGTAACATTTAAGCAATTCCTGTAATTTGGTTCTTATTTAAATCGATATTGCCTCTATTTCTTCTATTAGTTCAACAGAAAAAAGGACCTTTAAATATATGCTTCTTTCGGAGGCACATTGTAACTTGTTTTATTTACGTGTGACGCAATTTATTTTTACTTGGGTTTTTGATCAATCCTTTAAATGAGTAACAATGCATGATGGACTACTACGTGTTTACAATCAACCCAAAACGCGTGTTATTTACTGTAGTACAAAACATTTTTTCGTGCAATGCGGGATTAGCAATTTCACTTAGATTTTCATTTGTTGTATCCTTATTTATAGTACGTGATATAAAGTATTCGTTCCATGCTCAGATTAACGAAGAGATGTTTCTATGCGAAGACACAAGTGTTTGTATCACCCGATATACAGCCATTATTATGTTTGACGATGACACGGAGATTTCTGGTATTCGTCCACCAGACTCTGTGAAACAACAGTGAAAAACACAATTCCGATGAGACAAACTTACTAGTGTAAAGTTAGCCGTCGATAATAGCCGGGGCTAATATTCATGAGGACAGCAACTTGTGTATACAAGTAGAAAAATGTATGATCCTTGAGTTTTGTTTTCCTAAAAAGGCGAAGGCTTAGAGTTTGTCTAATATCTGATGAGGTCACTGAACATTCTAAGTTTTCAACTTCTTTTATGAATAAAAAGTTACTTAAATCGAGTAAAATAGTGTGTTCATTCTTCTGTCTTCAATAAACAACAACGAATATTCATCAATCGGTGCTATTTATAGCCGATTATCCGGTATGTGTATTTCTCATTCTTGACGGCATTACAGATGTCTATCACTACTTGCATTTACTTCATTTGAGCTTTAATGGATAGTTGTCCTATTGGCAATCATACCAAATATTGAGAATTTGAAAGGTACAGAACATGCACAAAGCCTGTATCATCCATCATACGTATTTCATCAAAACTGCACTAGATCTTTGTAAATATGTAACACTCCCAAACGTGTCCTTCCCCCCCAAACGTGTCCGATTTCCCCAAACGTGTCTGTTCTCCCCAAACGTGTCCGTAATATTCAATATTCCCTAAACGTGTCCAATTTCATAACCCCCAAACATGTCCGATAATTGTTATTCGCCAAAACGTGTCCATTATTACACGCCAGAACTTCTCACGTCTTTTAGCGCTGATACAGGCATAGCCGTCCAAAATCAATAACGTTTACGGCAATTCTATGATGGGGGACACAGTTTAGGAAGTGGTCATTTGTAGTTTGTCCAATGCTAGTTGATAATGATAGCATAAAAAATATTGCAAATTTAATCTGTAACATATGAATTGACTTTTGACTGAAATTGATTATTGTGCAGTTGCAAGTATTTCATGCATGGCAAGTATTTCTGGCATGGCTTTTTTCAGGAGAATAGACTTCCCTTCTTTCTACAGTTCTGATATTTTAAAAGCTCTTACAATCATAAACTGGTTATCTGGATTTTCAATAAATTTTAGGTTTCGAACATCACTAAAGACACACGAACAAGAGACAAAACGTCCAGTGCCAAATAATTCTAGCATTAGCGATATCATGTTAGCAATTAATGCATTTGTCACTTCGGGGCCTTTTATAGCTGACTATGCGGTATGGGCTTTGCTCATTGTTGAAGGCCGTATGGTGACCTATACTAGTAGCTGTTAGTTTATATGTCATTTGGTCTCTTGTGGAGAGTTGTTTCATTGGCAATCATACCACATCTTCTTTTTTATACCGTAGATAGGTTCTTTTATCATACCGGGAATTTCGGATTGGGCCTAAATTTTTACGGTTATTCGGGATTAACACTAGTTGGGATTTTAATATAAAAAATTAAAGAGTTAGTAAAAACTGATTTATTTATGACTTCAGTAAGAAATGCACAGAGAATGGGACATTCTCCCTACACGAGGTATCTGATTTTAACTCCGCATTTACCTTGCCAAACATAGAAAAACGAACGACCCTTATACTTCCGGTTAAGAAAAAAACTAAAGTTATTTTTCTGTTTTTTTAATGACATAGTAAAATGAGTATATATTAATGAAACAGCAATTAAGAGATAACTGTATTGTATTTGAAGCTTTAAGGACGTCCATCGGTAGTTTTACTGTCGCAAATTTAGTTTACCTGGCGACAATAACCCACGTATTTATTATATTGACACGAATAATAATTCTAATAAAAAAAATAAAAAAATATAGACCCATTTGGGGGATTGGACACGTTTGGGTGCTTATACAAATGACACGCTTTGGCGCTGTTTTACAACTAGACATGTTTTGCAGTTCAGTGACGTCGATGTAGACACGTTTGAGCGAATCGGACACGTTTGGGGGGAAGGACACGATTTTGAGTGTTACAAATATTGTCTGACGGTGTTAACAAAATCTATTGGTATCGTTACGTCGAAGGTACCAATACTGGCTTTTAATTGATTTTTGACATATTTCAGTATTTGGGACTTCAAACTCTTCCATTTGTTCTGAAGGTAGTGAAACAGCAACTATAGTTTTCTAATGGAGATATTGTTTTTTTTAACGGACTCGGACATTTGCCAACCTTATTACAACCATTAATGATGTTATCTATGTTTATGTCCGACAAGGTGGGAGCTTTGATATGTTTTGTGAAAATTGCAGCATTGGAAATAAACCTATTATATTTCATTTATTGATTGGATAGATTTAATGTTGTTTTCCTTTTGTATATTAAATAAAACCGTTGTTTTTTGTGTGTGTTTTGTTGTTGTTTGAATTGCTTTACACAAGTAATTGTTGTTTCTTTTATTACTTACTTTTTAGCATTGAACCTATGATTGCTTACTTTACTAGATGTGTCTTGGATGTAAAGATGTCTCATTTTGCACGCCTTATTTCTATATACAACGAACTTTATAGAAGAAAAAAAACTTCACAGGTAATATGGAGGTATATTTTGAGAAAAAATTAGCAACAGACGGGATTTATCGATGGATGAAACTATACAAAGTATGTTTAGCTATTTTCCGTCCCCGCTTTTACAACGCTAAATTTTAGAATAATGAATATTATGGTGCTCTTACTTTTAGTACAGATCCTGAAAAAAATGTATCCATCAAGTACAGATAGAAGTGTTTCAGTGCCAGTTTTCAGGTTTAAAAGAGTAAAAAAAATCATACTAGACAGTGGTCAATTCATCTAAACTTTCACTGTTTCACGCCGTGAAATCATTGCACATGTCCTTAATACAATGGAAAAAACCTGTTCAACTACTTTTACAAGACCAATAAAGAAAGTCGAATCGTGAAGCACGTAAACAATACTTTTTTAATCTGAGCACGCAGATTGAAAATTGTGTTATATATTTTACAATAAACATATTCGCAGATCAAAAAAAAATATTTTGAGAGTCCCGGACACTATATTAGTTGACTGTTTTCCACTAATTTCACGTGTTTTCAATTGATAGTAAATTCGTTGTAGCCCACAATGCATTGTAGTTCATTGAGTCGATTGGTCAGTTTTTCATGGTCGTATTGGTCTTGTGTTTTGGAAATTACTATGCAAATATATTGAAGAATATATCCTGAAGTTAGGAAATCTAGAGTTCTCGACCTGTCTATGTTAGGTGCAAATTTGTTTATTTTTTTAATAATAAGTTACAATGTTTACATTTGAATGCATACAGTTATGCTAATTTAAAAAATACTAGAAATTGAAAAACCAATTATTAGTCTAGGTAATTACGTATTGATGGCAAATATTGGTGGTCTTTGGTTGTTCTGTACATTTGGGTTGGGTAAATTGTTGTCTCTCTGACACATTCCCGTTTCAATTCTTTTTATATGTTGTAACATGTTGCTTATTTTTTATGCTGTATATATATAAAAATTTGTCAGTAGAAAATCTAACTCTAACACTGTTGGGTGTAATTTTCAAACTTACATCTTTTGCGGTCAATTAATATGGTTAAAGTTTTTGGGAAATCTTATTAATATAGGCTTTATCTGTTCTATGGTCGGATTGTTATCTCTTTGACACATTCCCCATTTCCATTCTCAATTTTATTTATATTATCTGTGTCTTGCTTAGATCAAATCAAAACATAATTAACAAGACTTGAAAATTACAACTGCATAGGTATATTGCTTTCAAATAGATTGAATAAAAACTGCCTGTTACCAATATGTCCCTATAAATAAAATGAGAGATGGTCATACAGTAAACAAAAAGCATTCAAATGAAATTACAGACATTTCGAGTTCAACATACTGTCTTCAATGGTTGACGGGTCTTTTTTTGAAATATCACGCTCTAAATTGCGTCGAGTATAAATGAGTAATGAATAGAAATTTGGTATCTTTCGCCTCTCTTTAACATTAACGGCACATATATTAATTTACAATTAAATGCAGAAGTTGTGCATTGCACCATTTATCTATATATTTACAGTTTCTATACAAAAAATTAATCAAATATCTACGTCTTGCATGAAAGAATATCAACAAGCGCATTGATTCTCATCTCCAAATTATTCAAAACGCAGTAAGTTAACATTAACAGTATAATGGTGACTATGAAAAGAACACATTTTTGTCCGCAGTGAAAGAGGGTCTTCAGAAATACTGTGAAACTGTTTACTCGCGTAGTGGTATAAACCATATGTGGATTCTTAAAAATTCTAAAGAACTTCTAGACAATTTTAAATCTCGGTCTTTTTCTGAAATTAGTTCTATCAAAACTTTTGATTTTTTAACCCTGTATACCACCATTCCCCATGTGAAATTGAAAAATCGCCTAAAAGAAATAATCCACAATGCCTTTCAACATAAAAATGGTAGCATACGCTATAAATTTATTACTTTGGGATTTCATAAGGCATATTTCTTTAATAGTGACAAACAAAAAGGTAAAACATGCTACACAGAAGAACAAGTGGTCAGTATGCTGGAGTTTCTTATCAACAACATATTTGTTGAGTTGAGTTTGAAGGTAGACTTTTCCAACAAATTGTCGGCATTCCTATGGGAACAAACTGTGCGCCTCTTCTCGTCGACATCTTCTTATTTTCATATGAATCGGAGTTCCTCCACACACTTGTCAAAAACAAGAGGACCAAAGAAGCCAGATTATTTAATTTCACTTTCAGATATATTGATGAAGTTCTTTCCATAAACAATCCGAACTTTTCTGATTGGGTTCCATTAATATATCCCCCAGAACTAGAAATTAAAGAAACAACAGACACGGCTTCTTCCGCCTCATTTTTAGACTTATATCTCGAATTTGACTTACACAGTCATCTCAGTACCAGAATCGATGACAAACGAGACGATTTTAATTTTGAAATAATAAATTCCCCCCACCTTAGTAGCAATATACCAACTTCACCTGCATATGGGGTATATATTTATCAACTTATTCGATATTCAAGAGCTTGCAGCTCCTATTCAGACTTAGTAAAACGTCATCAGTGTCTGCGTAGAAATTTTATGAACCAAGGGTATGTCAAAGAACGTCTCGTCCTTTTTCGAAAAAAGTTCATCGGAAGGTACCAATACATTGTTGATAAATATTCCGTATCAACTTCACAAATAATACATGATGGTCTTGATGTATAGATTTTGCGTACGGATGTTGTTCATTATCTTTACAACGTGTTTTATTGTTCTTTCATTTGTCTTTGTTCTATTATTAATATTACTTTTACTGTTGGATTGTTTTATGTGATATCCGTTTAACGTGGCTCGGTACTTATACATCCCGTCAATGTGTTTGTATTGTCTTTCATTTTTTGGTGGTGTGTTTTGTATATGCGACTTTTTGTATTTCGTCGGTTCTTATAACGTGACTCTGTACTTTAAAAGATATGATATTGTTCTATTTCATGTCATTATGCTATATTTCTATTAGGAATTACAAAATACGTTGAACCACAAACGTCAAAATCATTCAATAGCGTAGTGGAATTAACTATTTGTGGATTCTTATAAATTCTATATAACTTTTGGACTATTCTAAATCTCGGTCTATTTCTGAATTTATTCCTACATGATTTTGACCCTGTATGCTAACATTGCCTATGTGAAATTTTAAAATTGTTTGTATATACATTGAACGACAAATATATGTGACGTTTAAAATTTTATGATGTCAGACACGCAAATCAATAAATGTGTTTGTAAATAGATGTTTTTGTGGTGTTAAATTGTTCCTTTTAAATTGTTACACGATGATGACTGCTGTACCAATATTTTGACTATTTTTTTTATTGTGTCTGTTTAGTTAACACATCATTATAAATATAACGGAATTTGCTGAAACTGTCATCAAAGTGAGAGGGTTACTAGCGCTATAAAAACCAGGTTTAATCCACCATTTTGTACTTTGAAAATGCCTGTACCAAGTCAGGAATATGACAGTTCTTGTCCATTCGTTTTTGATGCGTTTTATTTTTAATTTTGCCATGTGATTGTGGACTTTCCGAATTGATTTTCCTCTAAGTTGAGTATTTTTGTGATTTTACTTTTTATTCCCAAAATAATGTGCCCTACTAATAATAATGTGTCATTTTTGGTTGCCTATTTTGATAAAAAAATGTTTTTTATAGAAAAAAATGATGACTCACTGTTTATTAATCCACTTCTGGTTTTAATCCTTTGAATGTGTTGATATAAAAAAAAATAGAAGATGTGACATGCCTATTAGAAAAATATTGATCAGAGACCAAGAGGCTCCCGACTTGGGACAGGCGCAAAAATGGGGCGGGGTAAAACATGTTTATGAGATCTCACCCCTCCCCCTATACCTCTCACTACAAACCATTAAAGTCTGAAATGGCCTATATCTGTACTCGACTGTACTGATTTTTACTCTACCAGTCTGAATTGGTCCGACTTTTATTTGACATTACTCGACCCCAGTCTGAACCATACTTGACTGTACTGAATCGTACTTGACCCTTACCTTTGCCATTGAAAATAGTCTGAACTATTACTCGACCAGTCTGAAACAGTCTTAACCCATTCTCGACATGTACTCAACCTATTTTTCCAGTCTAAACCATACTTAACCAAAGGTCTGAACAATACTCGACCAGTCTGAACCATACTAGACCAAAAAAACTCTACTTTTTTAACTGTTAAAATAAATTTCTTTTTAACTGACATATATTACAACAGCCAACAAAATTTATAAAATACTTTAACCTTATAAAAAAAATATATCTCTGATTATATTTAGGATGAAAAAAATAATTATATATACCTTATATCAAAAAGGAATAAAAAGTAAATAAATAAATAAAATTGTTTTTCTGATTAGTGGTGAAATATAAAGTATAACCTCTGCTTGGGGGCAAACTCATAAATAAGATCACACCTGGTCAGAGGTATTAAATTCTAAATAACATTGATTCAAAATTGCAACATCCTGTTTAAATTAAATAACAAGGCCTTTCGAATATACATGTATGTACTAGATAAGTAATACACGAATTTAAGAAATTAGGGCTTTCTTTTTACCTGTAAAATGCACATGTACTGAGGTAATTAGAACATATTAAAGTGCTTTATATATGCCATGTTAATATGACAAAAAAAATACTTAAATTAATTGAAATGTTTTTTTACTGTTACTTTCGAATACATTTCCTTTTTTAAAAAGGTTATCAAGGATTGCTATGGAAATTCTATTATAATGATTATATTAAATTCTTTGTTTAATAAAACAAAACAATTAAGCTCTCATTTTTTTAAAATTTATTAAGTTGTTTTATATACTATTTTATATATATCGTAATAAAAAAAAACCATTCACTGCATTATTACCTGAACTCAACTGACACCATAAATGTATACTAGGCATAAGTTAATGGTGAAAATAGTCCAGTTACCATAAAATACTTTCGAAATATTCATAAAATTTTGAATAATATTGAAAATATTAGTCACAATTCATTTTTTTAGATTATTTGATCAGCTTGTTTTATTTATATTTTAAAAGTTGATATATATAATTATGTAAGTGTTGATTAATATTGAGTTAAAGTTATATTATGATTGATTATTGTGAAATTTTAATTTCAATACTGTATTGAATACATTTTTAATTTCAAGTTGTTTTGTTCAAATTTCATTTTCATTAAAAAAAATCCTAAATTGATAAAATTCAGTTAATTGATACAAAGAATAGGTCTAGTTTGGTTAAGACTAGGTCGAGTATGGTTAAGACTAGGTCGAGTACAGTTCAGACTAGGTCGAGTACGGTTCAGACTAGTATAAAACGGTTAAGTACTGGTCAAGTACACATTCAGACTGTTAAGTATGGTTCAGACTACAGTCGAATATTATCAAGTAAATCTCAGACGAATTCAGACTGGTCGAGTAAAAATCAGTACAGTCGAGTACAGATATAGGCCATTTCAGACTTTTAATGGTTTGTAGTGTCTAGCCAATGTAAAAAAGTAAACCACATGGCAAAATCAAAGGTACTTTATTCAAATGATTTGCCCCACATGACTTTGTCTCTTCAGATCAAATTAATTCCCTTAGCTTAAGATTGAAAATATAATTGATTTTATATTTGCGGATAATCCAGTTCTTTTCGGTCATGTATCTAAAACTAATGTATCCTTAAAAACTTCCTGTGGCGGATATTTACAAAAAATGTTGAGTAATTGTAAGAGAAAAGGCTTAAAATTTGACTTTTTACGAAATGGAAAGGTTGAAATCATTATGTTTTTAAAAGAATTTGGCCGAAAACTTAAGAAAGCAGGTAAGTTATTTTGCATTTCTGTTTTGAATCTTACTATTTTACGAATTCCTGTCATATTTTATATGATCTTAGGCAGCAACCATTTTATTTTCAGGGGGGGGGGGGGGGGGGGGGGGCTATGGATTTTTTTGAAAAAAAAGTTTGTTTCCAGTTTTTGAAGAAAAATTAATTTGTTTTTGACCCTGAGAAAAAAAAGTTGTTTGTTTCACCCTCAGCTGCCACTATATGAAATGATAAAATTGAAGGAAAAAAATTGTTTTCGACTTGTCGTCCAAAAAAAAGATTGTCTTTTGCCTAAGAAAAACAAGTTTGTCCGAAAAAAAACCCCATAGCACTTTTTGTACACGGACAGCAGCCTAAAAACATGTACAATTCACCTATATGCGAACAAATTGTTCATTCGACCTAGGTATTGGCATATTGGCATTTTTATTTAAGGAGCTTATATAATCCTATTGTAATGGCTGCCGTCATGATAAGTCAACATAGCCGCTATGCAAATTAGCAAATTACGCCAAATTTTGCCATATGCGCATAACAATACGGACATTAAAATTCAGTTCAAGAGAAGTCCGAGTCTGATGTCAGAAGATGTAACCAAAGAAAATAAACAATATGACAATAATACACAAATAACAACAGACTACTAGCAGTTAATTGACATGCCAGCTCCAGACTTTAATTAAACTGATTTCATCATGTAAATATCAGGCACAATCCTTCCCGTTAGGTGTTTAGCATCATACGCCATATACGCGTTTCGTAGTACATTATGCGTTTCATAGTACATTTTTTCTCATATGATGAATTAAAAAAAAGCATGATAACAATTCTAATTTGTATTTAGCAAAACTTTAAGGTCCTCAATGCTCTTCAACTTCGTACTTTATTTCGACTTTTTAACAATTTTCTATTCGAGCGGCACTGGTGAGTCTTTTGTAGACGAAACGCGCGTATGGCGTAAATATAAAATTTAAATCCTGGTATCTATGATGAGTTTATTTGTAGAGTTTTATGGTATTTTAAGGTAGATTCATGGTATACCGTCATCTTGGATTGTACAACCACAGTACAAAATCGGTCTAGTTATTTGCCCAAATCAGCAAATTTGGAAACAGATTTGCAATTTAACGGTTAGACTGTTTATTTATATAAAGAAAACTTGCTAATCTATTGTATTATTCAAAATATTTTAACAAATATCAACCTTTTTGGTTTTTAAAATCATTTTAAGGGGAGATAACTCTTTTAGCACAAAATTTATACTGGGCTAATAGGGAAATTTTTTATTTTTACTTGTGGCAAGAAAACAAGTTCGGTGACACCATATTTCTTTTTATTTTCTTCAAACATATTATAAAACCTATCTTCTCACAATTTATTTCAAAATTCTATCTCATAGAATTTTGTTTATGCACTGTTATGTGTTTTTTCATGAACAAACTAACCAATTTTAGGCAATTTTCAACGACTCATAGCTTGAAAAGTAGCACGGTGACCCATACTTTTTATTATATGTTTGAAAAAAGCATAGGAAAATCTTCATTTTGTCAAATTATAAGAAAATTCTGTCTCAAAAAACCTTTACTTATGATCTACCTTAAGTGCGACTCCAAATAGATAGAAAAGTATAATAGAAGGTAGTTCAAAACTGGATATTATTGAAAATTAATTAATAGATAAAGTTCAAATGGAACCAACATTTTGTAAATTTTTCTATAAAATTATTTTAGGGTGATAATTAAGTGCTATCTGTATCTTCTCTTAATAAATGGGAAATTGATTTAAATATGAAGATTGAAGATTTGAATGCTATTTATTCCTTGCCCTTCATTGTAACCAGAAATTCTTTTCTTTCAAAACTTTCAATTTAAGATTGGTCATATGATGCTACCATGTCATACATTTTTATTGAAATGTAAATTAAAAGAAACTGAACTATGTACATTTTGGTTAGAAATCAGGGAAAATATTTTTAATTTTTTTTTCGGAATGCAATGCTACACAAATTGTCTGGCTATCCATTATATTGAATTAAAAATTATGGTATTCTCTTGCCTTTTAGTGCAAAACAAGTAATTTTAGGTGTGTTTGAGGATTTTCAACAGTAAAACAGTTGATAATATTTTGTTGTTATTCAAATATTATATATACAAATATAGATGTAAGAACAAAAATGGTGGGATAGAATTTTAAAATATTGGATTAATATAGAAAAATCCTCTGCATGTTTCGTAGCCCCTGTACGAAAAGTAAAAATGGATTAGAAATGGTAGTACAATGTATGTCATTTTTTTCATGTTTCATCATGAAAAATAAAATAATTACAAAAGTCAAAAATCACAAAAGAAAACATTACAATATTTCATAATTCATATAGCACCATATATGTTTGCCAAAAATGGAAAATTCTTTATAAATTCATAAGTTTAAGCCCTTTTGTACATATTTCTACAATACATCTGCATTATCTGGAGAAGCATTAAGTACCCTTCGTGGATGATGTTTTAAATGTTGCATGCTTTTTGTGAAACAAGTTCTGAAATATAAAGATATTAATATGTACTTACATATTTTTCTAAACAAGAATAATTTCGAAAAGCATTGAGGGCCCAAATTTAAAAAAAAGGGCCATAAGGAACTATGCCTGGGATAAGAAAATCCTATAAAATGACTCAACCACACACCAAAGAAAATTTGTAATGCAAAATCCTTTATCAATTGGCAAAGTTATAACCACAAGCACATCAAACGAATGGGAAACAACTGTCATATTTCTGACTTTATTACAATTCAATCTGTTCTAAAAACAGCACCCTGTTGAAAAAATCAACAGCTATTTTTTTTTTAATAATATTTAGGATTTCCAAGAAGACACTTTATCTTACTTCCTGTACATTTCTAGGTTACGGTATATAATTGGTTAAGAGCGACAGAGTGGAGACCGTGTATATTTCATAGGGTTACATGTAGTAAGACTTGTTTATTTCAAGAAGTAATTTATAGAAGTGGTGTGACGTCCCTTCATTAAAAGAAACAACATCTTTTTACCCGGACAACAGATGAAGAAATTGATGATGAAAGCTTGAAATAAATGCAAAAAACTCTAAAGCCTACAAGTTGTTTCTGTTGTTTTTGCATAGACTAATGACTCCATAACACCCCCTTTACCCACCTTGTAGTTAATGGTTACATACATAAAGTGTTGTTGTAGCATAATCCACCTTAGTACATGTGTTTACATGAAAATTCCTGGAACTTAATCAAATACTTCATATACCATTCAAAATGTTGAAATAGCTAGAATGACCTATTTGCATGAATATAATTTGAAAAATTAAACAATGCAGGCCAACTCCTTTTTTTTACTGAACACTGACATCTGTCGTCTAACTCCTATAAAAATCACAAATGTATGTTCATAAGCTATATCAAGTAAAATGTTTTCAAACCATAGCAGATTGGTAACCGAATCTTTTTTTTTTATATCCCTAAATCATCAGTAAATTTGGTCATGTAAATGTTCTGACCCTGAAAGCTATCATGAATTTATCATAAACATATTAATTGACCTTCAGTAATTTTATTAAATGGAAGCGTATCCACGGTAGGTATAGTGTCCGGCAGGGATCGTGGTTTTTCGAGTGATTTGGTCCATTTTTTTCGAATGTAGTTCGGAATTTTCGAGTGATAAAACATGCGATAAATTCATTTAACGGATATTTCGTTATTACAACAGTTTTTAACATTACTACCCATCTTATATTGAATACTATATATGTTTTGATCTACAAAGAAGCTCAATTTCCTTGTATTCAATAAAAAAAAAATTGTTATTGTCCGGGTTTTTTCGAGAGCAACTGTGAATTCGTCCGGGTTTTTAGACAAATAGTCCGGTTTTTTTTTACAGAAAATTTGAAGGTATTCTAGGCTTTAAAAAATGACTTTTTTTATAGTTTATAACTGTAATTAAGTGAAGGACAATATCATATAATCCCAATAAGTCATCAAAAACATATCAAAATGAATCTTGTTTCAATTTAATGCAAATTTCTTGTTTGGAGAGCGTTATACAACTACTTTGTAGTGTTCATTTAGAAATATCTTGATCCTTAACAAAACGGTGTCTAGAACATTATGCAGGGAACTCATATTCATTTTGACTTCATTGCATTCTATTTTTGATTTTACAGTTAATAATATTTCTTGTGGTGAACTCCGGAGATTAATAAAAGAAAACTATTATAAAAAAACATAAAAAAACACACACACTTAATCCACCCCATTTGTATTGCCATTGAACACAAAATTTAAATAAAATTTCAAATAAAATCAACAATGAAACGAATAGTTCATTAGCCTAAATTTGATCCTTTAGCTATGATAGACAAATACAAAATGTATATATTATATGCTATCACCAGCTAGATTTCCCAGTGCTTCGAACGACACCAGGAACAACATTGTAATGTCTTGATTAATATTAATATGACCAATTATTATACTTACATAATCAGACTCCTCTTCACAGTTGTAGAATTTAGTCATTTTCGTTTTCAATTTCTTAAACAATAAAATAAATAATACAAGATACAAGACTAATAGATAATGAAGTATCTAAGATGTATACTCTTTTAAAAACACACATCTCAATAAATACTTTATTTAATTTATCAGTATGGGATTATTTAACAATAACTCTACACTAAGCATTCATGATACACACCACTTTCCACAATTGTTTATATTTCTAATCAACACATAGCATAACTTGAAAATGGTATCTCACATATAACGAATTGATCATCCTGGCGTAAGGACAAAGCACTAGACAGTTACAAATGATCTTAAGAATTATGTACTTTAATCGATAAACACATGTCTAAACTTATCAGCAAATCTGGAATGTCTTGAATACATTTAAGACTCTAACGAGGTTCCCGACTTGAAACAGACAAATTTACATATTTCTCTGAGTTTTGGTTCCTCAAGGCTCTTCAACTTTTTATTTGTTTTGTTTTCGAACAATGTTGATCTGAGCGTCATTGATGAGTCTTATGTAGACGAAGAGCGCGTCTGGCGTGTTAAATTATAAACCTGGTGCCTTTGATAACACCACTGAGTCATTGCCTATGCTGGTTGACGTTTCGTCCCCGATGGTATGACCAGCTTATTAGTCAGCACTTCTGTATTGATATGGATATCAATTCTATGGTCATTTGTTTTTTTAAATTTACTGTTTGTAAAAGTATGACTTATTCGAAAAAACTACATGTAATGATTTTCCGAGCCTAGGCAAAGATTACCTTAGCCGTATTCGGACCCATTTTTGGGGGGTTTTTTGCTCTTAAACTTTGTATTTGACTTTCTAACTATTTTGATCTGAGTCTATATATCTTGATGAATTTAGTACTTAGTGCTTGTTTTGCAAACAATGAACACATCCAAAATAGTATGCTTCTTGCTTTTCATTATCTAAATTTGAAGCTACATGTAGGTTGTAATATAAGCAACATGTCTGTATACTCTTCTTTTCGCTTAACATAAGTAAAAAGGTTGTGTATGAGGTGTCCATTGTTTGTTGATTAGTAGGTCAGTATGGCAGACGGCAAGTTTTACATAATTTGAATCGCATTAAGATTGCAAAAATATACAACAATCCAAATGTATGATGACAACTGGAATTACACGCCAACAACTTTAACACATTCTCTTCTTAATGATTTATAAAATAACAACGGACAGTTTAGGAACGGTGTGTAAAAATATCAAAACCGAGGGCCTGACTACGGAGCTGATGATTCTCTTAAGCCTCGGTCACACCTTAACGGATAGCTCGAACGGATGCCTAAGGTAGCACTCCACAGTTAGGTGATTAGTGTCGCATTTTGGCCCCTGTGGATTTTTTAAATATGAGAGCTAGTGGGCAATAAAATTTATTTTTGGATAGCTGAGTATTAAAATAGCCTTTCTATTGGGTTTATTTGAACATTAAGATTATGTTATGTATGTAATATAGGCTGTTTTCTGTATAACAGTCCGTATTTGCATGTCCCTACCATACATTGGTCCGGCAATTATTGTAATGTTTTTTTCCAACTTTTTATCGCACGAACTTTGTGATTGGATTTTACGAAAAAATGAGGCGAAAGACACCCATTTTTTATTTGATCATTAGGAAGATTTATGAAAACAGTTTCTAAAAAGGTATCACTCAAAGGCATTGAAATTCTAGTTAGATCCAAATTTGGGGGGGGGGGGGATGTGACATGTTCACCCCCCTTTTTGCAATATTTTATGGTAAATAAATGCAGAATGTTGCCATGGATACACATACAAGGAATTAATTTTCACTCTTTTAACTTTTGAAAATCAAATCTATGGAAGATCTTCAGGCGTTTAAACGGTCATTTTCAGCTACCGTTAGCGTCAAATTGGTTAACATTTTACCGGGATTCGTCAAACTCTCCTTATCGTGATTCGTCAGGGTTCTCAAATAAGTATAGTTACCGCTATTTTGGGGAACATTTAACGTGATTCGTAAAAATCAGTAAATTTTATCGTCTAAAAAAGTGTATATTTTATCGTCATGCACCAAATATTACCGTTAACGTCATTTGGCAAGAATTTTTACCGATAATCGTCATGAACGTACCCCCATTACCACCCTCAGTGAGGACACGTCTTCACTGTTTAGCAGCTCTTATTCAGGCAAGACACTGTCCTTTGGCGGCATTTTGAAGAACAAACTCAACCAAGTAACACAGAAACATTTTTAATATTTATGAGATTTACATGTATTATTATTTTCGCCTATAATATTTCAATTTTGTTCATCCGTTTTATCCGGTACGCTTCCGTTAGGTGTCCGTTTTATGTGGTACTCGTCCGTTGGATGTACATTCGACATCCGTTCTGTCCGGTACGTTTCCGTTTCTCGTACGTTGCATATCCGGTGTGTGTCCGTTATGTATTCGTTATGCGTCCATTTTATTTGATCAGTACATCAACGGACTGCCAACAGATAACAATTTTGTCAACGGACAACTTTTTTTTTCATCTGCTAGGCGTCCGTCCGTGCTATCCGGTAAGGTGTGACCGAGGCTTTAAGGACTACCAGTTCATCAGCTGTGGTTGCGACTTTTAAAATGCCAACAAATTGAAAATATTTTTTGATAAATTGTATATGTCCGAATCATCGCTAGTCTGAATCTGCCTTTACCAGGAACGCTCAATATCAGATATCTGACAGCCAATATTGGCAAATATGAAAAATTGATTTATACTAGCTCAGAAACAGGAAAAAGTTCAACGAGTCTGTCTATTCTTTATTTTTATCAAGTGGTTACAACAAAATTTCATAGTTTCCGACATTTAATACACATTATGTGATCAAAGTAGATTCAGATAAGTCAATACATGTATTTAAAGAAGTTAACGGTTTTATAATCTTTATTTTCAAAGGCGACAGCAGTAATTGGGACGACGTGAGTTGTAACTCTCCTCATTACATGTATATCTGTGAGAAAAAAGATTCTGGGTAAGTAATTATGTTGCCTCTACAATTTGGAAACCGCTTACTATGGATTAAATATTATTCGGTGGATACCAATTTTCGTAAGTTTCGTGGGTACAGGTGAACCACAAATTTTAATGTTCAACGAAATACAAATTTCTTTAAAGTTGTACATTGTTGTGTTGTATCTAGACTTTGGCAGAACCACAAAATCACATATCCACGAAAATACAAGGTTTGCGCAATCCACGAAAATTGGTACCCTCGAAAATGAATTCACAGTACATGTAAATGGTTAAAAAAAATGTTTATATATGAAGAAACAGCTATCCAAAGTGGTGACAAGAAAATATAGCTATGATTCGTTAAACTTTTCTCATAAGGCATTGAAACCTATGCTCAATAGCAGGTTTTATTTTTTTCTGTGCTGTCACGTCCGTTTTACTATTTTAACGTGAAATTGCTTTCCTGTTCTTGGTTTCCTAACTGCCACCCGGTTTATCAAACTGTTCATTACCTCTGATTTCAAATAAAACATACTAATTTAGAACGAGCTGAAAATCTATTCATGAACCATAATATCGGCATGCTAGATTAATGTCACTATTGATAGATATTTCCAATTGCTCTCGGCAGCGACTTATGATAAACAGAATAACAGGAGGGTAGTAACAAAGATAAAATAAAAGAAAAAATCGATCTAATATAACAAAAAAAATAATTAAAAATCACAAAAATACCGAACGCCGAAGAAAATTAAAAACGGAAAGTCCCTTATTAAATGGCAACATCAACAGTTCAAATACATCAAACGAATGGAAAACAGCTGTCATATTCCTGACTTTTTATCTAATTGTTCAGCACACGCAACGTATGTTTTCGATGTATGTTCACAAAACACATATTTTCGATAACAGCTCAAACAACACATCATAGATTATTCATGTGAAAAGGGGGATATTATACAAAAAACGTATGAATAACAACTGTCATATTTCTGACTTAATACAGAATATATAGATAAGGAGAGATGGGAATGATTGCCATTAAGACAACTATCTACCGAAAATCTAAGTGTTCGGTGAAAATGATTTATGTTAAAAATGAAGAAAAAAAACATACCGTATAGTGGATTATAAAATTTAAAAGGCCCTAATATTACAAATATGAAACAATTCAATTGAAAAAACTAACGGCCTAACTTATAACAAAACAATATACGAAAAGCAAATATGACAAGCCATGAACCAACAATAACCATTTCATTACTGTTCCTTGCAATAAAGATGAAGAGTGCAAATGTAACGGATCCGTCCACCTGTTATATCCTTCACACAAAGGTGGTTATATAACACGGTATATTTGCTACGTAGAATATGGTTTTCATATAAAAGAATCATTCTTTACTGAAATTTTTCACATTTGTCTGTTGGATAAAGATAATGCCGTTCCCTTATCAAAGTTATATATACTATGGTATAAGTGCGTAACAATTTTCTTATTGGCTTAGTTATAGCTTCGCCTCAGCCCAACATGGCTACCGAGGATGAGTAACTTAGCCAATATGAAAATTGTTACGCAATAATACCTAATCAAGCAGCCCAAAATGAACTATAGCCGGGACAATAGAAAGATTTTAATTGTTTTAAATCACCAATTCGGGACTTTTAAAGTAGTGCATTGGATAGGCTTTTATGAAAATTGAGGATTATAAACAAAACAATAAAATAGTAACAATTTTACTGAACAATTCACAGTAAATAATCACAAGTAAAACATATTTTAAGCTGTTTTTTTGAATTAAGTTCTTGGCTGCAGTTTAAAGTAACCTTTCTGTGTTCAGTGTAGAGATTAATGTTAAACACTCCATCTGCTTTACTTGCACCTGCAAACATAAACATGGGGTTGTCAGTCTTGATAGCAGTCTGATTATTTGTATTTGATACAGTTGCATTTAGATTAGTATGTACTAACGTATTTGAGTTTGACAGCTCAAATGCATGTTTCTTTTGAATCTGATGTCGTTTTTAAGTCTTAGTACGACAAAATATTAGATGTTGTATGAGAAGTGAGTTAAGGTATCATTGCCATTTCAGCTTCATAGTTGGGCAGCTTCATTGCCAGATCTACTATTTTGAAGAAAGTGGTATCGAAAGTTTTACGACTTGACCTTCCGTTCCTTTAAGATTTTTTTTCGTAATTATTTTTACAATTTTACTGAATTTATATTTTCTCATGGTTAGTGAGAACACCATATTTCCTAATGTATGTTATCGAAAGGCCTCAAATAAAATATATGATCATCAGTTAATATGTCTTGAGATCTATGTCGTGTGTATTCCTTATAAAGATTAATAGGGCAACAACCTCTTCCTTCCAGAAACATCTTTGGAATGATATCCCGGAAACATACATCAACAAAGCATGTATGTCATAATTCAATAAAATTTGTTTAAAAAACATATAACAAAGGTTATCTTTAAAATTACCAACTTTTGTCAGCACTGAACATTACAAATTTTTCAAAATAATAAAAATAATGAGACAACACTACAACCAAGTCACAATTAAAAGAAATTTGAAAAAATTTCACATCAAATAGCAATCTATGAATGGATAAAAAATCTATATATATAAAAAAAAAAACAAAAAAAACGAGAAACGACAAAAACTTATGAACAACACCAACAATTGACAACTACTGAACAGAATGCTGACGCAGGACAAATGCAAACAAATGCAGCGGGTTTAAACGTTTTAAAGACTCCAACCTTCACCCTTATCCAAGTACATTGCATGATTTTTTTTAAAGATTCAAAATATTTAATATTTGAATAAAGAAATTCATAACATAATTTCACCATTTAATATTGAATACTCCTTTCCATCAGGTGCAGATTTTAACCTGACATCTTCCCATGCTATGTTATCATGGTCTTATCGAAGTCATATACCTAAGTATGTTGTATTATTCAAAAAGACTGCGTTCAGGGATGCATCCAGGTAATTTGAAAAGAGAAAAACGATCTTATTTACTAAAATGCATGTATCATACTGTAAATATTCTACTTAAAAAAAATCATATTTAAAGCGTATATACTGTATCAGAATGCAAATAAAAATCTGGAGCCGATTACCGATGTTCAAGACTTTTTGTGTATTTCCAACATTTGCTTCCAACATATATTTTTTTTATCAGGATTTTTGTTTAATTGCACATGAACATAAAAATAATAATAGATATACAATAACTGACAAACAGAAATACAATCTCTTTTTGTACATACATGTTTCAATAACGCCCATCGGTATCAAGATTTGGATTTCATCAGTCGCCAAAGGTTATACAACGTGATAAAACATCATACATATCATTCAATGATGCATATCATTCAATGGTAAAGATAAAAGTCATAACGTTTGTAATTTAGTCTTCTTTTGATGTCATTCATCTGTGTCAATCGATGTGCACATGGTAAGTTTAAGTTATAGTTAATAACGATAGTAGTTATCGTTATATCGATGTCTGTTCCCGACTAAAAGGTTTATATATATATATCTAATAACCTACTTGATATATTTATAATCTGAGCGTTTCTGATGATTTAAATTACAATCCTGGTACTTTGATAACTATAAACTACTTTTTATAAGATAATTACTAATGTTTACCTACATTTTCGCTCTCGGTGTTAATTTGTTGCAATTTTTGTCCTTTCAGACACAGTGGATCCCAACTTATTGGATGAACAAATGCAGAAAATGGATCGACTACGTTTATAGGCATGAAATAAAAGAAAGAAGAAAACTGAAAAGTCGATTGTTCATGGTTATCTTATTCATCATACCCAAATTTATGTTGGATTGGACGAATTTCATTTTCCATTGTAGCTTTTTCTTGCTAATGATGTTTTCTTGGGGACTTTTTGTCGATTATATATTTCTCCTTTGACTCAATTTGTTAGAGTTTTGCAGTACATTCTAGGATTTCAATGAACTGTATTCATTACAAAACCTTTCACAATAAGGACACATATATATACATACCTACTCTAAATCCAGCACATCAATGTTGAATAATTATATCTGTGACTGTATCTTACGATCCTTTATATACATATTTAGCTAATCTGCAATCAATCTGAAATTTGCCAAAAGTCTAATCAAATTCCTGTGAATTGTAGCTGGAAATTCAAACTCCAGGTGCTTTGAATTTGTTTTACAATTGTTTTGAAATTATTCATTTTGATCCCATTTTCTTGAGTTCAGTCAAAGAATGGCATTTTTACTGTATATTTATCTAGTTTACAATAAATCATTAGTGAGTTGTTAATAAAAGTTGGCAAAAATGATCTTCATACGTAATCAAGACAAATGAACTTAACATTATTTTCCCTTACACCCACACTAATGAGCTGTACATTAGATTTTATCAATCGTTGTTTGATATTTTTTCTATGATATGATTTACTCCTGTAATTAGTTCGTGCTAAAAAAAATGACGATAAAAAAAATTCAAGGGAGTTATCGTCATCGGTCTATAATATATAATGTATATAATGGTCAATATAAACTGTCAATTAAATTTTTAAATATGCTTATCTTGTTGTTGCATTTATTTAAAAAAAAAATAATGTTTTATTTGTAAATGTAATAATTTAACCCGGTTACATTTTATATAAAAGATGAAACATGGAACTTCATTCATCACACGTCCACGAATGGGTAATTATTTAGTTAGTTTATGATCATCCCTTTCGGTTGACTGCTTAAATAATCCGTTTATTAAAATGTAAATAACTTTCACCAAGCATCTGTCATCTGTGTAAAATTTTAAAATATAAAGTAAATTATAAACTTAAAATATACGTTTCTTGACCAAATATAGATAAGAACTATTACTCTACATTAGAAAAATAAAATGTTTAAGAACATCTTTGAGATATATTTAATACTGATCAATATATCTTTAGAGGCGGATAGCATACAAACAGAACAACTGTATGTCAGAAAGTATGACTGCAAAGTTTTTATGATACATTTTCCGGTTACAACAATTAATCTTTTCTCAAATAACCAATGAAATGTTAAAGATTCTATCGGAAATAAATGAATTGTTTTTAAAGTCACAAAAGAATATCATCCACGATATAGAGATTTTATTCATAAAGGGGGAGTAACCCCTGATAAATCAGATAAAGTGTCGCCCGTTTTATTCAAAATATTTAAAATCTTAACACAACTGAACACGATCTTACAGCAACTAAACAGGTTTTTCACCTTTGGTCTTATTTGATTTGAACGTGATCTAATCAAGTCTTATTTGAATGCTAGATGAATCTGTCCAAATTTAAGCAGTCTGAATGATAAAAATCAATCAAAAGTACATCTATTCCCGTTATGTAACAGTTTGACCTGACAACTGTATCTAATATAAAAAAGAAGTGGTATGATTGCCAATGAGACAACTCTCCACAAGAGAACAAAATGACACAGAAATTAACAACTATAGGTCACCGTACAGCCTTCAATAATGAGCATACCGCATAGTCAGCTATAAAAGGCCCCGAAATAACAATGTAAAACAATTCAATCGAGAAAATTAACGGCCTTATTTATGTACAAAAATTAATGCCCTTAAGATTATATTTGAGATATTGTATCTGCTTCTTTCTCGCACTATTGCACGATTAGCTTCCTGAATGTTGAATAGGTTTCTGCCCAATCTCCATTCATCGGTTGACCCGTGCGTCCTCCACATTGTCACGGTCAACTTGGTTCATGCTTGGGTAGTGTATTCTCCTTAGAATGTGTAGACAGACACAAGGTTGAACGATAATTATCACATTGTCAGTAGTGAGTTGCATGTTGCACACCAGTATTTGAAATTTCTGATCAAATATGCCAAGCGAATTTTCCACAATTATGCGTGCATTTGATAGTCTGGAGTTGAAGATCCTTTCTTCTACGCTCATGTTAAGGAAGGGAAATCATGTCAGTAATCAGTTGAAGGGGAACCAGAAAGTATAGCACATTTCTATCATCTCCAGAAAGTCGCTCAGGATCAGGAAAGACTTTTGGCTTGTTGACTTTCCGACCAATGCACCGTTTGTATGTGAGAAGTTCCATCGGCGGATTAATTCATTTAGGATATCCTTCCACTCCGCTGAGTGAATTGTTTATGCGATTATTGCAGATTACTCAACAATGATGGTTTGGCAGTCTTCGTGGACAAGGATTGACATGATGTTATTGGAATTTCACGACACTGGTGCTACATGTGGAACAGGATCTGCTTACTCTTCCGGAGCATCTGAGATCACTCACAGTTTTTGACTATGAGTTTGACTGTCTTTCTGGTGTCTTTCGCCCCTCTTTTACAACTGTCGCCATATTCGGGATGTCGGAATACAATCATATCACTGTCTGCTGAACCGCATTGTCTAATTCCACGAATGTTATGGGACACACGTAATTGTCGAGGGTGCTTGGCCAGCACCACCGGACCATTACCGATCCGTAGGAATCTGTTATTTACGTAAATGACTGCTTTCGAACAATGATAGGACATTCCACATCATTGAAGATAGTAACCAGATTTCTTAGCACTGTATGATCTAAAACGACAGCCATAATTGGCACTTTTTTAAGATTTTCACACTCTCAACAGCGATCAAATATCATATATAGGTATGTTCACAGTAAATATAGTATAACAAGAAAATTTTCTCTGGCGATGAATTATAAAAGTGATGTGACAAATGTTGACTTTTTGGCTAGAATATTTTTTTTGTAATTTGTATATTTTTGACATAAAGACAGAATACATAAAGCTTGATAACACATGTACAGTTGAACGTGTGAAAATCTTAAAAATGAGGCGATCTAGATCGAACATTAACTGACAATGCCATGAATAAAAAGGCAAACGACGTATATATCGACAAACAGACAAATAATAGTACATAAGACACTACATAGAAAACTAAAGACTAAGCAAACGATCCCTGTCAAAAACTGTGTTGATCTTATGTGTTCCAGAAAGGGACGCAGACCCTGCTCCACACGTAGCACCCGTCGTGTTGCTTATTGTATTACAAACCCGGTAAAAAGTCTAATTCAGAAGGTCACATTCATGAGAAGGGAATTTAAGGTTAACAAAGGCACTAACTGTGCAAATGTTGTGACTCCTTGGCACACTATAAGATGTAAGTATAAAGCTACACACGCATTATTTCTTGTGATGTATTAGTTTTGTGTTGCAAAACAACATACACGAAGGCTCATGATTGATTTGTATAACAAGTTGTTAAAATAAAAGAATACATCAATAAATACACACACACACTAACAATAAATAACAGCAAACCGCATGTAATTTAATACAAACAATATGTATGAAACAAGCGCATTTGTTACAATAAGATAAATACTGTTAAATGATATTATATGCTTGTGATTTAACAATTATTTGGATTTAAGGAAGAAACCTAAACTAGAGGGTCCAAGGACCCTGTGTCGCTCACCTTAGATTTTTGTTGACAATTGATGCATGAAATAACAATAATAGTTATTATTAAAGGAAACTTTGTGAACCAAAATCTTATCTTTCTTGTGATTGAACTACTTTCAACTAGTTTTTAGTTTTGAGGTCTAAAACACACTTTTCAAGTATTGTGTTGTTCTCTCATGGACATACATATCTATATATTTGTTCTATATAAACTCATCATCAGTACCAGGACTACATTTTGTATATACGCCAGACGCTATCATTACTGGTCAAGGATCATCAAGAAAACTTTAATTGATTTTGACATGTTCATCATATACAAGTTGTTCAATTGGTTATGACAGCAAAGTTACTGATCATTATGGAGAATGAAAACAGATCAACTGTATCAATCTTTTTACTGGACCCAAGATTATACTCTTTTATGAGTGGTGACCTGATCTTTAAATTAAGATTTAAAATGAATAGGTATTACTTGAATTGAACAAGAAGGTAGACACAGAAAACTAAGTTTTTGCTAGCTTAAATAGAGACGACCTTTATAGTAGTTCTAATATGTGTGAAGCTGCTATTTGTTTGTCATTTTTAGGTTGTGACCATGTTTGTCTCCAATTCATTTTTTTTCTCTTCTGCAGGTTTTGTTCTTATTAATTTCAAAAATGAATGGGGTGTGAAAAATAATAAAAATACATCAAAATTAATTGTTTATTATGAAAAATTTGAACACATCAAATACTTCAAATAATGCATTATAATATTCATTGTCTTATACATATTTTTTTTTATATATGTGCATTAAAACAGTTCACTTATAGAACAATATTTACATTCTATAACAACACATTTTAAAAGTCAAAATATGAAAGTAAAAACAGTATATATAAAAAGCAACACAGCAATTGTATTATGATATGATTATTGTTTCCATAACTTGACCTTCAAAATAACTTGAAGTTAATTTGTAAAGACTTGTCGAGAAGAATATTCAACAGTTTTTTTCAACTTAAAAGTCTAGATTCTATATATAATTTATTTCCTCTTGAACATTTAACAACTATCTGTCAAAGTATTTGTCATTTTTGTTTCCTTTCTATTCATGGTATACTGAGTTGTACCATAGTATCTCTGTTTTAAACTTTATTCATATCAGTTCTGGTGGGTTTGCTTTAATGAAAGATTCTAGAGTTTACTCCATACGTTTATTAATTGTTGTTACGATGATGTTATTATAACAACAACTGAAACAATCTATATAATTCTTATTTTCTTCAGCAGTTAGTTTACTGAATTTACTTTGCATATTATAAAACAGTCATTAAATGTTCTCAAATTTCTTCTCTATTAAGCAAATGTTCTCAAATTTCTTCTCTATTACAAATGTATAAGCAAATGTTCTCAAATTTCTTCTCTATGAAGCAAATGTTCTCAAATTTCTTCTCTATTAAGCAAATGTTCACAAATTTCTGCTCTATTAAGCAAATGTTCACAAATTTCTGCTCTATTAAGCAAATGTTCACAAATTTCTGCTCTGTTAAGCAAATTTTCCGATTTCTGCTCTATTAAGAAAATGTTCACAAATTCTTCTCTAATAGGTAAATGTTCACAAATTTCTTCTCTATGAAGCAAATGTTTACATGAATTGTTCATTAGTTTCTGTTTTATAAATGACTTCTACATATTTATCAAATGTATAAGCAACCGCAGAGTTGAGTAGAATGACAAACTAATGCAATATTTGATTTTTTTCCCTCAACATTTAACCCTTAGCATGAATTAATGATTTACACATATTGATAAACCTGTACTTAGAATAAGACATGAAATCATAAGAAATCAAAAATGTTGGATTTATGGATTGTTTTTCAATTTGGAGAACTCCAAGTACTTATATTATAATAAATCATGTGGTATTTGTACAAAAACTGATTTATTATGTCTGATATAAACATGAGAGCATTTCTTAAACAGAAACGTCAATGAATATTGGATGAGATAAATATATAGATTAATTTGGCATTACAAAAGGTAAACTGTACATACTTAATCATGATAAATGTTTAGTATATTATATATATATAGTGAATAACAGTATTGTAAATTGTATCAAGTTATCTATATGAAAAATTACAATGAATATATGTACATAACAGCAAGGATTTCAACATTTATAAACATTTTGATTATTTAATCATAGTTCATCAAACAGCCAGTTAAATTTAATCATTTTGTAGAAAGAGAAATGAGGCATGGAACTTGTGGTCTTCAAAACTCCCTTTTTACATCTATATTAAAGTAATGGCTTTTGATTGTATTCAAAAATAAATATTTCAAGAATTATATATATATACATTTATAACAAGTAAATATCAGGAGTGTTCACATGCGAAGTGCACATAACTCTCCACTGATACAATGAGCATTCAGGTAGTAGAGGTTCTAAAATTTGATATCTCCAATCATTACTGACTTGAAATAAATGGAATTCTACTTTTCTTCCATAGCAAAATGGTTGACCAATCACCTAGGGCCTTTGTGCTAAATGGAAGTCAAAGCAACACAGTTTCAAATTTCTTTACCTCTGCTACCGTTAATCCAGTGTACCTATAAAGAAGAAAGCTTTGTAAAGAAGCTTTCTTCTATACAGGTAATACTGGATATCAGAAGTTTTGAAGCCAACTCCATTTCTATTCCTACTTATGAAAAGGCAAATCTGTTGGAGTGGAAACCCATTTTCCTTTAAAACCACTCCTGCACATTTGAGGTTGCATTTTCAGCAACCACAAATGTGTCATGTTTTTCAGCGGGTTTAATTTTCATTGTTTCAAGCAAAGCTGGTTTCGGCATATAAAATAGTCATTACACTGAATCATTGTGTTTCAATGGCTACATATATAACTTTATGATCTGACCAATAGGAATCAAGAACATCTGTTTCAAAATTTACCTTACTATCAAAATTTAGGAAAATTAAGTCCAACAATGTATTATAGGATGTAGTAGGTTTAGACACAATTTGTGAACAGCAACATGAATCTCTCATGAACTTTAAAAAAGAAGTGTTCCCAGTGTTTAAATCAATATTAAAGTCTCCCATTATGATAATTTTTGGATGTCTTAAATACACATCAGGAAGAAGGTTTGCAAGGAAAGTATCTTTTAGTTGTTGCAATTTACAGATTGGTGCTTTGTAAACAAAGACAACCTGAAAAAGACCTTTGCTGGTGGATATTATGTCTGCTATAACAAACTCTAAAGATGGAGTTGAGAAAGTGACTGTATTGTGAAGAATACAATCATTTCGATAATATAATACCAATCCATGAGGTGGTCTTGTATTAAAGTTTGTTTGCTTTTGGTCTAATCGAACTGGTGGTTCAAAACCAGGTACATGAAAATCATCATTTTCATCTGTTGAAACAAGTCTTGATTCAGCAATACCAATAACATCAGCATCCAAGATGTTAGGGTCTGATTTTATATCATTAAAGTGAGCATGCAAAGACCTTGAGTTGTTGAAAACTACTTTAAAATAGTTACTTGATAAATTATACAATGGCTTAAAGCACAACTGTAGAGTTGCATCTGTCCTTAGTCTGTGTAATTCTTGTCGAACACACTCTGCTACAGCTATTGCTTCTTGATTGAGATCTAATATCTGTAATCCAGTTAAAGATGTTACTCTGCTTAGCGCAACATAGTGAATATGTGGTATTTTCCCTTTACGTTTTGATTTCAGACTAACAACAACTTCTTGTAATGTGTCTCCTTGCGATTTATGAATTGTTTTTCCGGCTGCTGGATGAAGAGGAAATTGAATTCTTTCAAAGGTCTTATATTTATAAGTAAATGACCTTTTAATGTCAAACATTGGAGTCCATGTTTTTTCAACATCTTTTCCATACAAGTGTGAATATTTTCTTCTACTGTTAGCACCAATTCTGGCATCCTCAAACTTAACCCATATGATACTTGGTCTTATAGATTTAGTTTTGCACTCTATCAATTTAAGTTCAAAAGTTGAACCATTTGTGAGACCATCAGTGACTTCAATATTAGCTGTAAGATCATATTTCATCCCAATTGCTAATACCACTTCCTTTGCAAGATTGGCTGTATCAGACTGTTTTTCTGGTAAAGAACTAAGTAATTTTGTTTTTATAGATGCTGGTAAATCCCCACAAACTGTGTCAACTGCTTTAACTTTAACCTTTTGTGAGCCTAATTTAGATATGTATTGTAAATTAAAATTATCCACTAAAGCATTTTCAACAAACAAATGAGTAGCATTAGTTCTGTATGATGGATCACTGATTGAAACAGTTCTTGTATTTAAAACTGCAAAATCATTTTCAGTCAGTTGATTTTGTCTCAACCTATTTAGTAATTGAGCAAATTCCAAATCATCTTTTTGTCTCATTATTTCAGTAAGTTCATGAAAAGAAAATAATAATTTCCAGTAATTAGGAGCTAACGCTGTTAATCCTTTGCTTAGATCATTGAAAATCCAGCTGTCAAATACAGGTTGGAGTTGGAAAAAGTCACCAATAGCTATGATACTCACGCCACCAAATGAACAGTTGCTTCCCTTGATTTTTTTCAGCCTTCTTTCCAGTAAAGAGAACATTTTGTTTCCAACCATTGAAATTTCATCAATCAAAATCAGAGACAAATTTCTGTATTTCATTCTGAGTGTATTGAGAACATCACATGACAGTGACTGGTCAAGTCCTTTATTTGGTTGTATCTGGAAAGCATTGTGAATAGTCAGACCATTTATATTGTAAGCTGCCTTTCCAGTAGGAGCACAAAGAAGAATTCTTATATCGTCAGGGTCCTCACCTTCAATAGAACATAAGTGTCTGTGTAAAGCTTGAAATATTGTTCTGACAACTACAGATTTTCCGCATCCTGCTCCACCTGTCAAAAATGTATAAAATGGTCCATGTTTTGTTTTAACCCATGTGACAACATGTTTGAAAAATTCCCACTGTTTCTTATTCAAGGATCTTATCAAATCAAAATAATCACTCTCACTTATTCTGTTGGCATGATTTGTCAATTCTACTGTTCTTGCTTCAATTCCAACTTCACGAGACATATCATACAGTCTATGTTCTGTTGGTCTATCTGGATTGAAATGAACATACTGTTCTGATTCTGTTGGGCCTATTTCAGCATCTTCCATTTCTACTTGCTGTGTGGCAGGTGCTATTTGATCATTCTCATTACAATCATTTTCTGCCTCTTCTATAGCTTTCTCTAGATCTATTACTTTTCCTTCATATTGCTTAGCTTTCTTTTCTAATAGTCTTGAAACAGTCAAGTACATTTTTTCAAATGTTTCATGTCCACATTGCAAATCTGAAAGTTCATTTCTCCATGGATAAAATAACATTAAGCGTTCTCTGTAGAAGTTTTCAGAGTCAGTCTTGTAATTATATTTAACATATCTTATAACCTTAGGTGTTTTTCTTTGGTATATTCTAATACCATTCTTCAGTGTTATGTTGATTTTGTTATTGTTTTCTTCTATAACATCTGCATTTGTCTCTTCATTTTCACTTTCAGATTCATTTTCCTGCTGTTCTGTTTCATGATCTGAGGATTCCAAGTTTTTAGGATACTGCAATTCAAGCTGAGATACATAGTCTGCTAGACACCAGTTCTCCAGTTGTTTTGGTCTACGCGAGTATCTTTTAATATCATTGTCTGATTCTATTTCAGTAGAGTCTGGGCCTAGTTTTTCTAAGGCTGATGATTGTTTTAGAAGGAAAGTTCTTTTGTGTTGTGGAGATGTGTTAATGAAGACAACTTGTCTTGTTGCTTTTGTTAAAGGCATCTGTAGTGTTAAGTATGTTGCTTCTTGTGCGCTTGTTTCAACAGAATTTGAAAAGTAATTCCCAATGTGCCTTACTTGATGCTTCAAGTCTAAATTTCCCTGTCGTGCTTCTTTTGCTGCTTGGTCTAGTAATGCACTCATACCTTTTTGTGACTTGCTTATGTATGAAACAATATACACTGCACATGCAAATGCATCTAAAACAAACTGTAAATCATGGTTTGCTTGCCAAGCTATCAACACAGTTCTCATGTAACCATTAACACGGACTTCAGATGGTTTTCGTTTGAGAAAAACTTTTGGACCACTCAAGTTGCTTCTTATGGCCTTTTTGTAATTTTCATCATTCATTTGTAACACATCATCTAAAAACAAGTCATACGTCATCTGGTCTATATCTTCAGAATTGTGAAGTATATTAATTTCGTTTTGTATTTCTTTATATATAGCCTTGTACTTTTCTATGTCATCATTTTCTTTCAAAGGCTCTAAGATTACTGTTGCTTTCATAGGTGGAAGGGGGAAACCAAAACGACAAATTGGGTGACCTTTTTTTCTGCATGTTTTAGAATGTTTATGAACTTGTAAATTGACTAAACTAGTGTCATTTTCTGAAAGTGAACAGGAGACATATTTATCAATAAATGCTACAACATCTTCATTTGAATTACTTTCATATACTGGTGCATTTTCAATCCAAATCAAGATATGAATATGTGGTGAACCTCTCTGTTGAAATTCAACCCTATAAAAAAAGTCTGTCAATTTTCCAATAGGATCATGATCACTTTTCAACACTAAGTTCATAAACTGTTGGACACGATAATCAAAATATCTAGAGCATGTCACAGGGTCTTTCTGAACAAGTTTAGATTTCTGATTCCAATCCATTTCTTCCAATTCCTTGTCAGTATACTCTTTGCCATCATTTAATTTTCCTAGAATTCGTAACAAATCTTTCCAGTTAGTGTCTGCAGATGAAAGAGAGCCAAACCATGTTGGAAGACCCAATTGTCTGATCATTGCAAACAAATCTTTTTTCCTCTTTTCAAGGTATACTGGAGAGTTTCTTAAACTTCTAAAGATGTAATAACCTTCATCTAATCTTACAAGATCATTTACAGTGTTAGGATTGAGTACATCTTTTGCTGTCCATTTTTTTCCTTCTGATTGACACCTTCTCAGAGCAAGATTGACCTTATCACTTATGTTTTTTAACTGAATTTTCTTCAACTTAAAAAATATATTTGGTACAGACTGTGCTACTCTCCTATCCATGGACCTTAGTTCCCATTTGACAATATCAGTATAGTGAACAGAAACAGACCTGTCTTTATTATCTGGCCTTCTTTGACCACAAAATATAGTTGGAAAAGATAAGTACTCTGCATCAGGATCACTATAGAGGCTAATTGGTCGTTGACCTTCACCAGGAGCAAAAGTTAAACCTGCATCACATAGTGGATTGTCGTCTGGAATGTGATCTAAAAGTGTATCTGTATTACCAACATGTGTTTCATTTTCATCTACTTCACTGAAATGATCCGAGTCATGTTCTGAATCATTTTCATCTTGGTTATCCTCTTGTTCTGTACTATTTTTTTCATTTGGTATTTCTTCTTCATTTATTTTTGCTATTTCTGTAATCCAATCCTCATTTATTTCTATTCAAGAAGACTTGTACAATTCACTTGTTCTCATCAAATAATGTAATGCACAAATGACAGCAAATGGTCTCACATTTTCACTAAAATCACACTTTTTGAATTCCAGCTTCTTCTTCAGTTTAACTGATATTGTTCCTGATTTCTCTAATGTATGAGGAAGTGAATTTATTGTAGGTTGAACTTCAACAGGCACATTTACAACATTGCCTTTAACTGATAACTGTCCACCTCTAGGCAACTGTCGAATCTGCATAAAAGGAATTCTTAATGATAACAGTCTCTCTTCTAAGGGATACAAATTTAATTCTTTTGGTTTTTGGGGAAATCCCATCTTATTTGCTATTGCAAAGCGAGGTATTTTTTGTCTTTTAATTGCATTTAGACAAGTGTGGCATATCCATTCTATGTGCTGTACAGATTTAAAATTTGTAAAACAATGAGACATGTTAGCAGGAGTATTCATTTTAATAGTTTTAGCATTAACTACAGAATCACAGAACCAAGTTTGATGACAAGAAGTACATATATATGTAGGACCTTCATTAATTTTTGTTTTAAAATTTCTTATGCAGGTATCAAGGGCTATACCGTGAGTTCTTTTCTTTTTGAGGTCTTTTTCATGATCTGTAAAATCAATGTTTTTTCTTTTAGTACTTTTGACTGTCTTTTCATAACATCTGTCTATATCTAGGTTTTTCTGTCTTGAACTTTGTTTCTTCAAACGCTCATTTTCTAAATTTTCTGGATGTGACCTATATTCTTGTTTTCTGTGGAAGTCTCGTTTTGACTCATGTTTTCTGTAGTTTTCATCTTGTCTGGCAATTTTTTTTCTTTTTTGTTTCGTTTCTTTTGAAATTTTCATTCTTTCTGGCCTCTCTTTTAGCAGCAAGTTCTCTTCTATTGAAATCTTCATTCTTTCTAGCCTCTCTTTTAGCAACAAATTCTCTTTGTCTTTCCATCCGTCTTAAATCAGGATTATCTCTTTGAGACGTTTTACTTTCTGCTTCAGCCCTTCTATAATTTTCATCCTTTCTAGCCTCTCTTTTAGCAACAAAGTCTCTTTGTCTTTCCATCCCTCTTAAATCAGGATTGTCTCTTTGAGACTTTTTACTTTCTGCTTCAGCCCTTCTATAATTTTTATCCTTTCTAACTTCTCTTTTAGCAGCAAGTTCTCTTTGTCTTTCCATTTGTCTTATGTCAGGATTATCTCTTTGAGACTTCTTACTTTCTGCTTCAGCCCTTCTATAATTTTCATTCTTTCTAGCCTCTCTTTTAGCAACAAATTCTCGTTGTCTTTCCATTTGTCTTATGTCCGGATTATCTCTTTGAGACTTCTTACTTTCTGCTTCAGCCCTTCTATAATTTTCATTCTTTCTAGCCTCTCTTTTAGCAACAAATTCTCTTTGTCTTTCCATCCGTCTTAAATCAGGATTATCTCTTTGAGACTTTTTACTTTCTGCTTCCGCCCTTCTATAATTTTCATCCTTTCTAGCCTCTCTTTTAGCAGCAAGTTCTCTTTGTCTTTCCATTTGTCTTATATCAGAATTATCTCTCTGAGACTTCTTTCTATGTGCTTCTGTTTTTCTGTAATTCTTATCTTTTCTTGAATATCTTTTAGCATTTAATTCTTTTTCCTTGAATTGTTTGTTTTTTCTTCTTTTTTGCATGTAGTTTTTCATATATACAAACTTGGGTACTTTCATATACTGGTAGGAAATTTTTTTTTGTTTTGTGTTCCTTAGTTTCTGATCCTCAAAGTAATTCTTAATCTGCTTGGTCACATCTTTGTCAGTATCTTTATTACTGATACATACAGGTAAAATTTCAAATTGAGAATCTAAATCAATTTGTAAACTGGTGTAAAAACCATACAAGTAACTGAGGAGGTCATGTAAGTCAGCAAATCCAATCAAAATACTTTTGCCAGAGGAATCTAATGGATTATTCAGTGCACATTCTGAATGAGAATGAGTGTCAAAAAAATAGTATGTATGATTATAATAATAAACTGCTGAACATATGGCTCCAATCATAATAAGAAATCTGTTCGACTGCTTTATACAATTTTGAATTGCTTCTTGTAATGTGAGGAATCCAGTCAACTCTTGGTACTGTAAAGCTATTCCAAACAGAATATTTTGTTTGTTAATTATAAAAATCCCTTCAGGAATTTCTATTTTGACAGGAATTTCATCAAAATTTAAGAGCATATTTTTAAATAATCCCTGTGTTGTTAATTCTTGAACATGCTTCCTGTAAATTTCATCACCTTTATTCAAAATGTAATCCAGGTTCAGTGTGTTTGAATCAAAATTTAAAGAAGAAAGTGATAAGAAAACTAAGCAATTACAAGTACATTGGTTTCCCCTGCTTTGATCAGCAAATTTTGTGGCATACTGGTAAAAAGTTCCAAATTTAATAAAGTTTGCATTAAAAGAATTGTAATATTTTGATACTCCTTGTTCTGAATTTGTTTTAAATTGTTCATTTTGGTCTTGCAACAGATAAGTTTGGAGAAAACAATGAGAATCTTTTTTGGCATAACTATTGTTTGATTCATTTGACAGAATATCTGTTTGTATGTGACAAGTTTCTTTTAGACAGTTATTGTCACTGTTTTGATTTGCACAGTTGTTGTTACTGTTTTGATTTGCAGAGTTATTGTTACTGTTTTGATATGCACAGTTATTGTTACTGTTTTGATTTGCACAGTTATTGTTACTGTTATGATTCAATTCAGATTGTTCGTGTTTATTCAATTCAGATTTTTCAAGTTTATTCAATTCAGATATTTCAAGTATATTCAGTTCAGATATTTCAAGTTTATTCAATTCAGATTTTTCAAGTAGTTTCAAGTTACTATTGTTTGCATTTGAGTGGAGGTTAGTATCCCCCATTTTATTTGAGTTACTGTTGTTTATATATGTGTGGAGGTCAGTATCCCCCATGTTATTTGAGTTACTGTTGTTTATATTTGTGTGGAGGTCAGTATCCCCCATGTTATTTGAGTTACTGTTGTTTATATTTGTGTGGAGGTCAGTATCCCCCATGTTATTTGAGTTACTGTTGTTGAAGGTGTCAGTATCACCTATGTCAAGGTCAGATTTTGTACTGTTAATGGGTCCAGTATCCCAAGTCAAGTCCGTCAGTCTCTGTTTCTTTGGGTTTTTCACACCACGTTTAGCCTCAGCTGCCCTCCAATTTTTTCTTCTTGGCATCTTCAAAAATCTATAAATACATATGCAAATAATGTACAATAATGAGGACAAAATGTTATAAATTGCATAATGTGAGAAAAGAAAGACTAGATTAATAATTACATAATGAGAGCTAATATGATTGGGTAGACATAGTACCTTTATATATATCATGATTATCATATGTGTTTTCTGTCACAGAGTTGTCACTTGTTTTTTTATAGATATACCTATATATATATCTAGAATACTGATATGCTTCATTTACAGTGTAGTGGGATAAAATAATATATCAAAGTGCAATTATAGCTAATTGCTAAACATGTTGCCTTTGGTTAAATAAGGGAAAGTTAAGTTATGCCCTTTTTTTTTTATCATGATCAATATTAATATGTTGTGTTTTTATTTGCATATACAAAAAAGGTTTGAAAAATTGATACTACTGGTGCATTCCTGTATATTTAATATAGCAGTATTGTTGAAAATTCCATCTACATGTAATTTATTATAACTATCTTTCTAAATTAAGTAAACAAAGTTTCAATTAAATAAGATGATAACACTAATGCACTTACGCTCATTCATATGTATGTCTACATAAGTTTGAAGTTGACATCTTAAATAAGAAATACAAATTGGTGTTCAAAACAGTTTTGTTCTTGTAAATTTGTTTAATCTAATTAAGTTACACAGAAAATTTTACTAATTCAAAGTCACTTGTCAATGTTGTGTCAAAATAGTCAGCAAACATTGTGTAATGATAGATTTGCAACCTCATACAAAATATCATTGAATTTGATCTATCACATGTAGCTCTTATCAAACTAACTTAATATAAATTGCTACTTCATTTAAAGTCACTGGACCATGACCAAGGGGCAGGGCCTAAAAATAGTCACCAAACTTGTATTAACTGATAGCAGATGTGTCAAAGCAACACGAATGGCCTCGTCCCAAAAAGTTGAAAAATCTGCAATTTCAATATAAACACACATGTGGACACAAACATGATGGTAGCCTCACATACCAAAATTCAGCTCAAAATCTGGAGGGTAATAGAGAAAAAATCTGTAGAACTGTGATTTTCAATAATCTATCAAAGTCAAAACCCCGTAATGTCAGCAAAAATCAGCAGAGCGGAACAAAACTTTAGCTTGACCTATAACTCATCATGGTTAACTCAGATACCAACCAGGTGCTCCGCAGGGCGCAGCATTATACGACCGCAGAGGTCGAACCCTGAACAGTTGGGGCAAGTATTGACAAAACATTCAAGCGTGATACAGCTCTGAATTTGGATTGTGATCAAATTTTTGACATTACATGGGTTTTTTTACAAATGTCAAGATTTTACAAATCAATTAAAGATTTCTTCTTCAAACTTATTTAAATCTAAAATTAAATAGTTGACACAGCATAGGTTTCTGACACAGAATGAATGTGGTCTAATGAACTTAAAAATTATTTTTTGCCTTTGAGCAATTCACTATGCTGTTGAATATTAATCCTCTCAAAAAAATGTTTGAAGAAATTTTCTTTTTATTTATGAAATCTGAAATGAGAAAAATTTAACCCCCCCCATTTTTTTCACATCCCCGTTTCCCTTTTTCCAAAACTGATATCAATTCAAATTTCTAATGGAGTTTGCAACAATAACTACTCTTTTAAATACATCATAAAATATTAAAATGTAAAATAAAGTGCTTGTTATCACTGAATGGTAAAGATTGGTTGGTAGTAAAAGTGAATATACATTGTTTATTGTATAAAACCATAAAAAAAAAACTTCATCAGCAACATTTTATATTGGCAAATTTCCAATGAAGTTATTTACATAAAGTTATTGGCAAATAAAAATAGAAAATGACATCATAGTCATGCTGGCAAATTTCAAACATATATTATCAACTACTATTCTATACAAAGAAAGATAACTCCAATTGAAAATTAATTGCTATTGCACAATATTGTGCAATTAGATATTTCTTGCTATTGTGCAATACTGTGCAATTGAAAATTTCTTGCTATTGCACAATACTTGATATGGAATCCTGATTTGGACCAACTTGAAAACTGGGCCCATAATCAAAAATCAAAGTACATGTTTAGATAAAGCATATCAAATAAGCCCAAGAATTTAATTTTTGTTAAAATCAAACTTAGTTTAATTTTGGACCCTTTGGACCTTAATGTAGACCAATTTGAAAACTGGACCAAAAATTAAGAATCTACATACACAGTTAGATTTGGCATATCAAAGAACCCATTTATTCAATTTTTGATGAAATCAAACAAAGTTTAATTTTGGACCCCCATTTGGACCAACTTGAAAACTAGGCCAATAATTAAAAATCTAAGTACATTTTTAAATTCAGCATATCAAAGAACCCCAAGGATTCAATTTTTGTTAAAATCAAACTAAGTTTAATTTTGGACCCTTTGGACCTTAATGTAGACCAATTTGAAAACGGGACCAAAAATTAAGAATCTACATACATAGTTAGTTTCGGCATATCAAAGAACCCCAATTATTCAATTTTTGATGAAATCACACAAAGTTCAATTTTGGACCCTTTGGGCCCCTTATTCCTAAACTGTTGGGACCAAAACTCCCAAAATCAAACCCAACCTTCCTTTTATGGTCATAAACCTTGTGTTTAAATTTCATAGATTTCTATTTACTTATACTAAAGTTATGGTGCAAAAACCAAAAATAATGCTTATTTGGGCCCTTTTTTGGCCCCGAATTCATAAACTGTTGTGACCTCAACTCCAAAAATCTATCACAACCGTCCTATTGTGGTCATAAACCTTGTGTCAAAATTTCATAGATTTCTATTCACTCAAACTAAAGTTATAGTGCGAAAACAAAGAAAATGCCTATTTGGGCCCTTTTTGGCCCCTAATTCCTAAAATGTTGGGACCAAAACTCCCAAAATCAATCCCAACCTTCCTTCTGTGGTCATAAACCTTGTGTTAAAATTTCATTGATTTCTATTCACTTTTACTAAAGTTAGAGTGCGAAAACTAAAAGTATTCGGACGACGACGACGACGCAGGACGACGACGCCAACGTGATAGCAATATACGACCAAAAAATTAAAACTTTTGCGGTCGTATAGAAATCAACCCCATATCTGAAGGCGTTTAGAAAAAAAGTCTGTATAACTGTGATTTTCAACAATTTCTCAAAGTCCAAAGCCCGTAATTTGGCAAAAATTAGTGGAGCGGAGCGAAACTTATACTTGATCTGTTACTTATCATAGTTAACTAACATACCAAAAATCAGCCCCATATCTGAAGGTGTTTAGAAAAAAAGTCTGTATGACAGTTGTTTTCAACAATTTCCCAAAGTCCAAAGCCTGTAGTTTCGGCAAATATTAGTGGAGCGGAACAAAACGTAAACTTGATCTGTAACTCATTATGGTTAACTCACATACCAAAAATCAGCCCCATATCTGAAGGCGTTTAGAAAAAAATGTCCGTATAACTGATTTTCAACAATTTCTCAAAGTCCAAAGCCTGTAATTTCGGCAAAAATTAGTGGAGCGGAACAAAACGTATAATGGTATGTTGCGGAATGACGGAATTACAGAAAGACAAAATTACAGACTTCGTTGCGGGGCCATAAAAATGGTGGGTAAAAACCACAATTGTTGAATTTGCCATTCATTTGTCATGCTTACAAAAAAATGTCAATCCTGTGTCATGCTTAGACCAGAGTGAGACCCACTTTTAATGGTTTGAGAAATTGGCAATGCCATCGGCACAATTTTTGTATTTCCCCATTTGCATTATGACATGAATGCTATTATGACAAATTTGAAGTGACAAACTACAATGAGATACACTTGCATCATTTATTACATATTAAGTTGAATGACATTTTATTGATATTTTTAGAAATAATTCAGATAATAGAGAGAACATATTTTACACGCCTGTTTCTGTTTCTTGTCATGATTTATTAACTGTGAAAGGACATAGAATCTGCTATAATTAGGTAGTTTCGAGTCCTGTCAATACAAATGTTCCCGATTTAATCAATAACAAATGTTTCAATTTTTATTCTATAGAACTACAAATAAAGTATATCAGTACTCATTCCAACAAACAAAACACATATGGTTTAAATATTTTTAATGAATTTAATATTTCCATTGAAAACTTGTTTTTAGCTTCATCCTTCTCTTTTACAAGAATGTTTTCTTGACATCATCATTGATCATTGTTGAGAACATGCATGCAAAACATTGAGAGTAAAAGTGTTTGCAAATTAGATAAATTTAGTTGTATGATAACACAGTTAAATAAATATTAACAGCAAAATAATGTTTTCTTCCCTTTCATGGTCATTTTTATTTTGGGCTTATTTACATTCTAAATTTAGAATGCTAGCAGGCTAATCAGATTTTTCTTTAAACTAAATTGATCCTATTCATCTATATTTTATCTGAAAATACAAAGCAGTTTGTGTGTCCCAATTATAGTTTTAAACTTGAGCAAACTCTTAATCTGCCATTTAATACTGTACCTTCAAGATTCCCACCAAAAAAGGAAGTATTCTGACTTTTCATTGAAGACTTCCTGTTTGCTATATCTTATTACCACAAAAAACTTTTAAACAACAAAGTCCAACAAATATGATGACTGAAACTCATGACACTGAAAACATGGTCTTTATTCTAGTATCAAGTAATATTTTTACTTTTAGTATAATAAATTTCTTAAATATTAATTCAAAACCAATACTTTAAAGTAGGTTTATTCTAGGAAATGAGAACAAGGGACACGATCAAATTAAAAAAAAATCCTAAACTTCTAATATATATATTAAATGAAGAACTATATTTTTTTAAAGAGAAAAACATCTTTTAATAGTTAATTTATATTTTGAACACTATCAATCAATTCTAAGATCTGGTGTTGTTGATTAATTTAGCTCTCAAAGTGTCTGTGATTCTATTAAAGTTTTAAAACAATAATATGAGGCACACATTACCTGTAAAAGGGGATGAAGTCTGTATAAATTATTAGAATTCAAACTTGACATTCAAACTTTGGAATCTGTTGAAAAGAAACCAAAATACTGAAACATTTTTGATGTTAGGGATTATAGTTGTCACATCATTTTCAATGTAAACAAAGGAACGCTATCATTAGGAATAAATGTTTGTTTTTCTTCAAGTATATGTTCATTAGTGAGGGGGGCAGGACCTTTTTTGGGACTACTGCAGTTTCAGAGGAGAAGCATTTGGTAAAAGTTTACAAACAAATACAAATCAATTGTTAAAATTGACTATGAAGGGCAGTAACTCCCTTAAAGGGTCAATTGAAAATTTTGGCTATATCCACTTATTTGTAGCTTGTACTTTGCTAAACATTATTGCTGTTTACACTTTATCTCTATCTATAACAATATTCAAGATAATAACCAAAACTCTAAAATTTTCTGAAAATTACCAATTCCGGGGCAGCAACCAAACAACGGGTTGCCTGATTGGTCTGAAAATTTCAGGGCAGATAGACTTTGACATATCAAACAAATTTATCCTGTCAGATTTGCTTTAAATGCTTTGGTTTCTGAGATTTTAGCCAAAAACTGCATTTTACCCTATGTACTATTATTAGTCATGTCGGCCATCTTGGTTGGCAGACAGGGTCATCGAACACATTTTTTAAACTAGATACCCTAATAATAATTGTGGACAAGTTTGGTTAAATTTGTCTCAGTAGTTTCAGAGGAGAAGATTTTTGTACAAGATAACAAAACTTCAAGAAAAATTGACAAAAAATGACTATAAAGGACAATAACTCTTTAAGGGGTCAACTGACCATTTTGGTCATGTTGACTTTTTTGTAGATCTTACTTTGCTGAACATTATTGCTATTAACAGTTTATCTCTATCTATAATTATATTCAAGATAATAACCAAAAACGGTGAAATTTCCTTAAAATGACCAATTTTGGGGCAGCAACCCAACAACGGGTTGTCCGATTCATCTGAAAATTTCAGGGCAGATAGATCTTGACCTGATAAACAATTTTACCCCGTCAGATTTGCTCTAAATGCTTTGGTTTCAGAGATATGAGCCAAAATCTACATTTTACCCTATGTTCTATTTTTAGCCGTGGCGGCCATCTTGGTTGGTTGGCCGGGTCTTGCCACACATTTTTTAAACTAGATACCCCAATGATGATTTTGGTCAAGTTTGGTTAAATTTGGCCCAGTAGTTTCAGAGGAGAAGATTTTTGTAAAAGTTAACGACGACGGACGACGGACGACGGACGACAGACGACGGACGACGACGGACGCCGGACGCAAAGTGATGGGAAAAGCTCACTTGGCCCTTCGGGCCAGGTGAGCTAAAAATGAGAGAAAAAAGATATCTAAGAATATCAGTTGTCAGTACTCAAAATGAAATATGAAGTGAATTCTGAGTAAACCTAGATACATACGTTTATTGCATAAACTATTTTTTGTTAGTGTTTAATCTAAAAATATGTCAAGAACAAGTATAGGACCTACCAATACTAAACGTAAATAGATATAAGAAAATGTTTATTAATATTACAGTCAATCAGGTCATAATGTGTGAAATATATAATCATCTTCGTATGACTTTTTTTTCTCTAGGTCTTTTAGAAATATTTGAAAAAAAAGGTGAAAAAATAGTTTGAAAAATGAAATAAGCGCATTTCAGCTCTTTAAATAGATTTTGATTTTCTATCAATATTCCATTATAAGTATAAATAGTTCTGAAATATTTATTTTCTGAAAACGACTAAATTCTCATAGACAGTTGTTCCGCTATCAGGTCCTTGTTGTCCATTTTGTTCAATTATTCCTAAAAATGCAATGAAATGGATTAAGGAATTATAATCAGAAATTATACACCATATAGATGGCATTGCAAAAGGCTAAGTAGATGATTATTATTAACATAAATTTGAGTTATGGACAAAACAATCTAACTTGTATGTTTATGGAAAAACACAGCTTATGGTAACAAAAATCAGATAATGGACTATGTCATGGTAAAAATTTGCAGATAACTTGGTCTCATTGATATCTATAGCTGAAAATTTAAAACACACGTCCATTTATCCCGTTTGTTTTCTGAAATATTACTGATTGATTTTTATAAAAAAAATATGAACATTTGTGTAGGCAGAAAACTTTCATAAATTTACATGCATTGTTAGTCTTGTATGATTTTTAATTTAAGTTTCTTGTGTATAATTCGGAGTTTGGTATGACGTCCGTTATCACTGAACTAGTATACATATTTGTTAAGAGACCAGCCGAAGGACGCCTCCGGGTGCAGGAGTTTGTCGCTACATTGAAGACCCATTGGTAGCCGTCGGCTGTATGGTCGGGTTGTTGTCGCTTTGACACATTCCCCATTTCCATTGTCAATTTTATTGAAATCATCAAATTTCAAATTTTATTACACAGATTTTCTTCAATACTATAGCTATAGACTATTATACATAACTTTTTTTAAATTATATTTTGAATAACTTTATACTGCAAAAAGTTAAACAGCCACATTTTAAAGTTAGGCAAGTATAGATCATCGTGTTATCCTAAGAATGATTTTCTTCAATATTAGCACCAAGTTGCTTTTTTTTTTAATCTTTTTTGGGCGAGTAAGCACATCGAAAAGAATATGTTTTGGATTTTTAGTTAATGAATTTAATTTTTTAACAGTCACATTGGCAACAAATCGGTAAATGAACTTTAGTAGCATAAAACAAATGGTGCTTATTAGTAATACCACTTGTTGGTGTAATAAGCTATAGCAAGTCAGGAATATGACAGTTGTTATCAATTCGTTTCGTTGATTGATATTATCTTTTTTTTTTTTTTTTTTTTTTTTTTTTTTTTAATAATTATTCAGTTTATTGCACTATTGGTTGTTAACAAATACCCTAAAAGGTACAACTATCCCAGATAGGTTTATCCCTGTGTGTGAATTATCAAATGAACCAGGGGATTCACAAGATAAACTTATTATAAGTTTCAAAAGTGGTTAATATATTATTACAATCTATATAGTTTACAAAAACTGCATAGCAATAAAATCCGGAAAACATACGTTCTCTCTGTTTACGTTTTTCTACTTATTTTAATTGTATATCACGTGGTATAGATGTTTATTATGTATCTTGAACACGTGCGTTTTATTCATTCTTGTATGTTGGAATATTCTTAATTTATTTGTTAAGTTTTAAATTTAATGAAATAACTGTTTTGTTTTCTTTAACGATTACTTGAATGCGCTACAGAATACTGAGAAACTTGATGCATTAGCCTATTATGAGTATCAAACATTGATGACATTCTGATGGTATAAAGTTAACATGGTCAAAACATGGACATGATGGATAAAGAATGAGACTTTTTTTTATACTTTGTATAAAGTATTGACAATCGTTTCGTGTAAACAGAGAAACAGTATACATAAAACATAAATGAAAAACATAATATTGCTCTGCGAGTACATGAAGTATAAATTTATGTCTTAACTTTCACATAACCAGACACACACACATGTGCCTACACACAAACTTGGTCACAAAACTAGCACACACACACACACACACTCTCTGTCACACAACTACTCAATCATAAGTACTTGTACGCCTCAGCTATTGAATTACATTGGGGTGAATTATATATATTTAACTGTTTCTTTCAAAAATTTACTACATTTTCTTTCTAAGAGTATACTATTTTCATACCATTCTAAGAATTCTAATTTAAAAACCCTGTATACATCTATGTACTTGTGTTTTAACTCTGATGCATAATTGCTTTTGTAAACAGCAAATAAAACAATTGTTAACAACACATTAATATCAAAATATGAACTGTCATGAATTTTGTATCCAAGTATTAAATTTTGCATTGATAAAATATGTGTACCTATTTTTATTTTATCTAGTAATGACCCAACTTTAATCCAAAATTCTTGTAAAAATTCACATTCTTTGAAAAAATGATTATAATTGTCTGCTTGGTGACATATATGACATTGATTATCCTTCATTATTTTCCATTGATAGAGCAGTTGCTTACATGGCAATATATAATTGATCAATTTCCACCTAAACATTTTTAGTTTGTTATCAATTAACTGGTGAAATGTAAAGTTTAATATATCATGTAATTGATTTCAGGAATTTAGATTGAATTTTTTTTTCCATTTTATGAAACCAATAGGTGTGTCACTCTCTATACCTTTGATATAATTATATATATATTTAGGTTTTAATTTTTTAATGCAAATTGATTTGGCTTTGTTTTTTGTTTCTAAGTAAAGATTTCTATCTATTTGAACTTTAGTTGAAATTGATTGATTTGATTTTAACATGAGTTTCCATTCCTTTTTAATTGCAGATTTCAGTTTAGAAAGTTCTGCTATCCAGTTTGATTTTTCTTTCAATTTATTTAAGATTACTTTTTGGGAGATATTTCCTTGTTTATCTATGATATCATTAATAAAAAGAATGTCACTTTTTATCCAGTTTGGAAAAACAAGACTTTTACCATTTAATTTAATTGATTGATTACCCCAAATAAATTGCTGTCTTATACATTTGAAATTTAACCCCTTGCTTATCTTTGAACTATTATGTACTTTATACCAACTTTTTAAAATTTCAAAATAAAATTCTGGCATAATTTTTTTTAAATTTGGTATGTCATATATATTTTCAGGGTTCATGTTAAATAGAGCAAAGTTTGCTCCAAATTTGTTAAAGTAATATAAGGGTATAACCTTCCAATTTGAAAATTCTTCTGTTGTTAACCTTTTAACCCAAGATATATAGATTGATGTTATATAACTATCTATATCAATCATTTTTAAACCTCCATCCTGATAATCATTACATAGAGTAGATCTCTTGATTTTCTCATTTTTGTTTTGCCATATATAGTTAAATATTAATTTTTTAAATTGTGTTAGAAAGTCTCTCGATAAATTAGTTACTGATGCTAAAAAGGTTACGTTTGGTATAATTAATGTTTTTATTACTGTTATTCGTCCAATCATTGTAAGCTTTCTTTTCTTCCAATTTGAAATTGCTTTTTCTGACTTCCTCAAAATATTTTCTGTGTTTAATTTATGGCATTCAATTTTATTAGTTCCAAAATATACACCTAAACTTTTAATGGGGCTTTTATTCCAACTAATGTTTTCATATTTATCTTTAGAATGTTTTAATTTACCTAGCCATATTCCTTCAGTTTTTGACTTATTAAGTTTTAGACCAGAAAGAGTTCCAATTGATATTATCTAGCGTTTGATTTAATCAGGTTTTAAGGAAAATTTGAATGTATTTTGGAGTTCTGGTTTTTTAGTAAATAAATTTTGAAATACGTTTTGCTGTAATGGTATATATAAAATATATGTATGTACCTTTGATCTCGGTGCTGTCATATTGAGAGATTTGTCCTCCCGTTTCTCCGTCTACTTTTACAACTTCTTTTACAGTAACTGATTCGTACTCGTTCAAACTGTAATAAACATATTGTATATCACAGGTGAGTTTGATTATTATGTTTTTGTCACTTTTTGTGATACGAATCCCTTAGTTTTCACATCATTGACTTTGAAATATTTGTTTTTCAGCGTTTTTGTTTTTTACAATTGTATTGTTATTTGGTCTCTTCTGAAAAGGTGTATAATTAACAATCATACCACATCTTCTTTTTATATTGCACATCTTCTATTTCTATGCATACATTCATGAATTCCAAACCTTTAGATTTGATCGTTCCATGTGCTGGTTAATTATTAAAAGCTCTACCAATGCACCGAATTCATTTTGCACTACTACTACTTGCACTGATATTGTACTTTATTGTTGTCATAAATTTGATTTATTGCTAGCTGCTCAATACATAAGATTCCAAATGTGAAAACCTAGTGTGTTGTCCAATAAAAAATGTATCTAGAATATTCGGTGAAATAACGAACTCATTTTCGGGCAACAAGAGCAAATACGTAAATTTACTCTTTGTTTCTTTACAACCTTATCATCTTAGTTATTTTTACTCTTATATGACATTGAATCAAAACGGGGGAAACATCTGCATTTGTAAAATCAGTCGTAATAAATCGATAATGATATTAATTTCTTTATTTATAAATAAAGTCTTACAATCGAATGTTACTCTTCTCTCGAAATATTATTAGATAATTTTAAGATGTAAACTGATGTAAAACGTTGTGCTGATGTCGCTAGCTATACAGCCAGGCAGAATCATCATTTTTTATTCAGAAAATACCTGTACCAACTTAGGAATATGGCAGTAGTCTTTGTTTCACTTGTTCCGTTCATTTATAGGGTTTGATTTTGTCAGTTTTAATGGACTGCCCCTGTTAGACACCTGCCGTAAACTTTTAGTTTTTTGCATACTTATTAACATGATCATGGAGGACGGACGAAACCCGACATACTTTGTAGCCTTATGGACGAAAAGATCGGTCGATATTTATTAGGACCGTAAAACTCCAACTAAAGAATATATAGGTAACACATTATTTAAAAAAATTGAAAACAACACGTTTCATAATTTCTTGCGTCCGAAGCGCTTTACTGGATTTACTTTCATCAGGAACACTCAAAGCCAAACATTTGAAATCCGAAGATGTATAAGTACAGAAACCGTTGAAGAGCTCTATATCAAAAATACCTAAAATAAATAGCCAAATTATCTAAAGCTACTTTGCCTGAGGGAGTTAAAACCTTAGTTTCTTAATAATTTCTAAATTTCTAAATGTTTGCATTTTCTAATTATCTTACCTATTCTCTATATGTGTTGATTGGTATCTGTTAGACGTTGATTTAGATTCTGAAGATATGTATTTTGTAAAATCAAAGCAAATAAAGGCAACAGTAGTATACCCTGTTCGAAATATATAAAACACGTCAAAGACACTTAGCTGATGATGGTATACGACATACCACTGATCGTCTACAAACGACTAATCAGTAATGCTCGAACCAAAAAAGTTAAAAGTAAAACATATTATTAAAATAAACAGTACTGAGGACCAAGCAGTCCGCAGATCTTTGACAAATACAGCTAAGATAACCTTCATATAGATAGATATAGAAAAATGTGGTATGAGTGACAATGAGACAACTCTCGATCCAAGTCATAATTTGTACATGTAAACACTTATAGGTCAACGTAGGGTCCTTAACACGGAGCCTTGGCTCACACCGAACAGCAAGCTATAAAGATCCCTAAGAAATTACCAGTATAAAACCATACGTATTTAATACAACTTTCTCTTTCTCTTAAGTACTTTAATAATATAGTATTCAATTTATACCCGGTCATTTCTTTTACATTCATCAATACAATTGCGTTAGCATTATACAGCTATAATGATTTGTTTGCATAGAAAATACAAATCTGTATTATCTGTATGTATATTACATGTACCATTTTGTATAGATGGCTTTCTGCGTCTTGTTTTCAGGACTACAAAAAGAACTGCCACTAATATGAATGCAAGAGATATACCTGTCCCGAGACCTACTCCTATACTGCTGTATGTTTTGTCACTCACGTGAGCTGCAATAAACGAAAATACCATAAAATGTGTATGTATTCTGGACGCATATCTTCGTTTTACGTATGATTAATTTATAAATAATCACAGTAAACGTAATTATGACCGTAAACAATGTTTTACACGATACTTGGAATACTTTTATCTACTTATGAAATAAGGACAATTCTTCTCGATGATCTTTGAACGTGTTTCATAATTCAGAAGCTAATTGCAATTGGCTTCAATCAGAAACAATGACTGAATTACGAACAAAAGTGCTACCTTAAGTTTGATGAGGAATTGTGAAATACAAAATCAGATATGAATGAAAATATATTCGTTTGCTTACTTTTTTTTTATTCATGAAAATAATTCTCTTTCAATATTTTCAAATCGCCGCGTAGAACATTCGATGATCATTAATAAAAATGAACCTGCATATTTGGGTTTACCATTGTTCAAATATGTATCGTATTTTTCCAATCACCGTCTGTAGTGTTTGTTTAAGGTTGGTTTGTCTTTTGTCCTGCTAGTATCATCTGTTACCTTAAAGAGTGTTACTATTGTCTTCCTTGAGGAATACTTTTAAATTGAAACGCTTAGGAAATCACTGGTTGCTATCAGCATAAAACTAGGAGAATCAAGTATTTAAATATACGTTTATCGTCGCATTGAACATATGCATATGTAGGGAATATCAGCATGCAGTTGATACATGTACCTATGCAAGTCACACCATCTTCGGATAAAGCCATACTGTCACCATTACATTTACAATAAAAACGATCCATTTGTATTTATACACTCGTCGTCACAAGTACCATTGTGAAGTAAACACTCATTTACATCTAAAAGTAAACATATGAGTTAATTTCTAAGAAAAAGTTTAATCTGAAGAATACTTTAATAAAATTGAAAATGGAAATGGGGAATGTATCAAAGAGACAACAACCCGACCATAGAAAAAACAACAGCAGAAGGTCACCAACAGGTCTTCAATGTAACAAGAAATTCCCGCACCCGGAGGCGTCCTTCAGCTGGCCCCTCAACAAATATATACTAGTTCAGTGATAATGAACGCCATACTAATTTCCCAATTGTACACAAGAAACTAAAATTAAAATATTACAAGACTAACAAAGACCAGAGGCTCCTGACTTGGGACAGGCGCAAAAATGCGGCTGGGTTAAACATGTTAATGAGATCTCAACCCTGTCCCTATACCTTAATGTCTTCTACTTAGTATTTGGCAGACAGCTCTTACAGTGGTAAACATACAGAATATCTTGTATTTTTTTGTATTTAAAAAAAAAAATATTCATGTAACTTTAAATTCCGTAACTGCTAGTACTCTCAAATCGTATTTTGTTAATTCGACCTGTTGATACTGTTTATAATGCGTTTTTGTTATTTTATATTAATATGGATCTTGTATATATACCAGCTTTGATTATTTGGAATAACTTCTAATATTTACTTCTTCTTACTACATTTGTATAAACTTCAAAATTTACCTGTATTATTAAAACCGTTTTTTTTTCAAAAGTGATTATTTTCGAAGGGTTAAATATTTCGCATTAGTGTCTTGCCATGGCTTTGTGTTATATTTGTTATTCTCGTGGGATTTTGTCTGATGCTCGGTCCGTTTCAGTGTGTGTTACATTTTAGTGTTATGTCATTGTTCTTCTCTTATATTTAATGCGTTTCCCTTGGTTTTAGTTTGCTACCCCGATTTTGTTTTCTGTCCATGGATATACGAGTTTTGAACAGCGGTATACTACTGTTGCCTTTATTTTGGACTTGTTTGTTTGCTTTTTGGCTTTGAGTGTTTGTCTCTAATATTTTATTAACAATGTATTTGCATTCAGATATCGCAGATCAGATTTATTCGTTCATAGTATATTAATTTACGTTTTTGCTTGAGTTAAGCCTGTCAATTGATATTTTATCGTGTGTTTTTGTATGTTGTGATGTTATGCTATTGTTTCAGAAAAAGGGAGAAGGTTTGGTACCATTAAAACGTTTAATCCCGCTGCAAATGTTTACACCTGTCCTAAGTCAGGAATCTGATGTACAGTAGTTGTCGTTTGTCTATGTAATTTATACGTGTTTCTCGTTTCTCGTTTTTTATATAGATTAGACCGTTGGTTTTCCCGTTTGAATGGTTTTACACTAGTAATTGTTGGGCCCTTTATAGTTTGTTGTTCGGTGTGAGCCAAGGCTCCGTGTTGCATTTCAAATATATAACAAATGCAATATGGAACATAGAATATAATAAAATGAAGAATACTACAGAATGTAAGATTGAAAATGTTCTTTATGTTTTGATATTCTTCATCACATCTAAGAGCTTAACATCACATGCAAATTTCAATTATAGAATTAATACGAAAGCATGGTGGAAATATATCTGACTTATATATTGTGTTTACCTGACTGACACACATCACCTGAAAATCCCTGGTTACATTGACATGAATGCGACCCCTCAACATTAACACAGCTACCATTATTTAAACACGTTATGTCTAAACATTCGTTAATATCTACAATAATACAGGAATTCAAATGAATAGACTAAGCAAAAAGTTTGAAAAAAGAAATTTCTGACTTGATTTATAATATGTATTTTAATAAAGAAAGTATAAGGACTTAGATTAACCATTTTAAATAAAATATATTTTATGATGAGGTTACAAAATAAAAGCTTACCAATTCTGAAAACACTTTTAAAGTAGCCGTAGGAGGACAGCAGACTTTATGACTTTATAATTAAATCGATTTGGAACTTTTCTATCCTATGGTTATACGATGCCTCGCGTATTTTCCAACTGGCAATTAACGTAACTGGAACAATTGTATGATCCATCCATATTTTTACACATGTTTTAGTGTTTCAAACATCGTATTTTACGGATCAGCAAAGCAAAAGGAACAAACACGGTGTAATTAGTTCAATAATGTCTTAAATGATTTAGAATTTAGACTGACATGCAAAAACATTCACCTACCAGTACATGTAAAACCATTCCTTTCTAGTTTATATCCTTGATGACAGTTACAGTCGTAAGATCCCATTGTGTTATTGCATAACTGGATACAATTGTTAGATTCGTGACATTCATTGATATCTGAAACAATGTATTGATATATAGCTTAAGAAATAAAGAAAATATTGTGTACTGATTTTTTACACTTATCATTGTTTTGTACATCCATTGTACAAAATATTTCACATTAAAAAAATCAGTATTTATTTTAATAAAAAAAGATTATTATTTTCAATTAAACAAAAATCAATAGAATAGATCTGGGTCCTCCAGAACGGATTGAAATACGAGGACAAAATATGTTTTTGTCTTGCTGTATATAATTTGTTTTATAAATCTTGTTTCTGTATGAGTGTTCGGCTGGAAATCATATGTGTGTTCCAGACATTTTCAAATGTGGGGACATTTTAATGTCTTTGAAGTTAATTTTAGCTTCATCCGAACAACGCAGGAATTAATATGTACAAAAATTGCATTGACTGAAAAAAGTTATCAAAGGTACCTATCAACACCGAAATGCTACTGGGCTGTTAAACCCCTTGAGAAACAAAACGTCCACCACCAGCAGTGGCATCAATCCAGTGGTGTAAAAAGTTCTCAAAGGCACCAAGATTATAATTTAATACGCAAGACGCGCGTTTCGTCTACATAAGACTACTGAGTGACGATCAGATAAAAAGTAATGATCATTCCTCGGTTGACAGTAAGCAAAATGTAAGCTTACCTGTACATGTTGTTTGATCGTTGTTTAGAGTGTATCCTGTTCTACAAGAGCAGGTAAATGATCCATTTGTATTTGTACACAATTGCTGACAGTTGTGTGTTCCTAGATGACATTCATTTATATCTAATAGATGAAAGGATAAATTTGAATATATAATTAAGCATTTCTTGTGTAGATTCGCATTGCGGGTGACGCATACAAAGCATTACATGAATATCCTTATACATTTCAAAAAAAGTCTTTCATAAGAACTAAACTTTTACTCAATTGTAGAGAAAAAAAATTCTTTCCTCCTTATATCTTAGATCTTTGTAAAAGCAAACTAAACATTAATGAATTTGATTTGTGCTGATTTGAATTTGTTTTGATTAGTTCTTATTGGCTTTGTGGTCAGTACTATTGCGAGTACTCATCGATTTGTACGTAATGTCTTTTGATTATTAAGATGTATAAATACTAGGTTACGTCCTCCCTCTCTGTGTTGTTGTTAGATGTATTTCTATGTGTACCAATTTAATAAGTCCTTTATCAGCAGATTTTCATAGTTTGTTCTTATGTTGTACTGTTTCACAGCTATCCCAGGTTAGGGTAGGGTTTGGCACCCTCTAACTTATATATGTAAGCTAGCTAGAGTCTCTATGTATTACCTGTTCAAAGCCAAGAGCCTGTAATTTAGTGATTGTTGTTTGTTGCTATCTTATATTTTTTTGTACAAAAATAATGCCGTTTTTTGAATTTTGAATTTTATTTAATTTGTCATTTCGGGCACTTATAGTTGACTATGTGGCATGGGCTTTGCTCATTGTAGAATGGCGTAAGGTGAAATAAAATCTTAAGTTGAAGTGTATTTGGTCTCTTGTTGAGAATTGTATTTTTTTTGGCCGTGACTTTTGCGGAATCTTTTGGACTGATGAATTCATTTAATTTGATTCAACTACATTTTTTAATATTCACTATATAAATTTACCTGAACATTGAAGACCATCAAATCCGGTAGTACACAGACATATGTCTGGTAGGAAACATGTTCCACCATTTGGACAAGACGTAGAACCATAACATATAGCTGTACAAAATATAGTTTTGTCTAGATTAATAAACAAATTATAATAGGATTTAACAGATTCGATTCAATGTCAGATGATAAATTCTCGCTAAAGATATATTTAATCCAAACATATGTGAGCATACTAAATAAATACAATATTTTGAAGTGCAGAAAAGGTGGGAATTATACATTCATTTCTTTCAGTTGGCCAAAAGTTAAACTTCAATCATTTTCTAGGTTTTTTAAAAACTTGCAACACACATTGTTAAGTAAAGGATATAAAATTAAGATCAATATTCGATCGTTATTTTCCATGAGGACTGTTGACAAGTGGAATGATGGCAAAGTACCAACAAAAAAATTGAGCACACATTGCAAGTGCGAGCGAAAAACGATATGAAGAAAATTGTGAAAGTAAGATATTCTAAAATGGCTATAAAAAGAAAATATTGATACCCTTAATCATTTAACAAAGTTTATTTAGCAGATGGAAACGAAAGAAACATTTAAAAAGATAAACATCACTCTATCATATGCCGATTAAATAATTTATTATTCCCACGCTTCTTGATTATGTTTGGTTATTTATGAAAACTATTAAAGTAATATGAGTTTTCACTGAATGTACATGTAGTTTGGCTATTTCATAACCTTTTTTTAAGTTGAATTAAGTTGAGCAAAGTAAGTTAGTAAACTTACCATTACAAAACTACGACTTTTATCCCAGCCAGAGATAACTTTAGCTGTACATTTATTTGGAATTTTGGGTATACACTGCTCTTCGCATTCGTACTTGTTTGGCTTTTTAACTATTTTTATATGAGAGTCACTGGTGAGTCTTATGTAGACAAAACACGCGTGTTGCGTATTAAATTAAAAGCCTTGTATCTTTAACGACTTATTGTTAGCAGTAAAAATCTTGACATGAAGTATATTAATCTGACAACAAATTATAAATATATGTAAAAGAAGTACGGATTGTTTAATTTTTTAATTAAAAAAAAATAAATCATTTTATCCTGTTATTATCATTGGTGATTTGGGATTATTTAATTTTCGTGGCTACCAATTTTTTTGTAGATTAAGAAAAACTTGCATTTTCGTAGATTTTGAGTATGTGGTTTAACAAAAGTCTGCAAATTGTCATACAGAAAATGTAAATTCGTTGTTTCAAGGTTCTGTTCAGTTATAAAACGTTTGTTTGTCTTTTTTTAAAAACCTACAAAGAGTTATTCATTTTTGGAGAGGACAAACAAAACTCGGTTTATATGACATTACTGAATGAAACATTTGATTTCAGTCAATATAATACTGTTAATAGCTTTTCTGTTATTCTGATATTTGTTGGTTTGTAATTTCTCAAAAAGACTCAGAAGATCTTTTTGACTGAACACTTTGTGCTTAAATAGTAACGAATTAACAACAGCTGAATATATGTTTAAAATTGAGTGTGAATTGAGAAATATTTGATCAAAATTACCGTTTTATTTCAAAATCGACTTTCCTAGTTGGTTTATGTTTCCATTTTGTACTCTGACATACACTCATTTTCAAAACAGCGTAGACTATCGTAATACCTTTGTTGGTTATAATTCTGAAAGTTTTACACTCAACTTGTTTGTTAACAATGACTTTACGGTCACTCAGTTTGTCAGAGACCTTCTAATGGGTTTTTAAATAGAATAAAAGAGTACATATGCTGCAGCGACACGAGTTTATATCCGTGCGTCACTGGTGAGTCTTGTGTGGACGAGGCGCGTTTTTGACGTATTGAATTTTAAACCTGATGCTTTTTGTTATTCATTAATCATGTGTTTCTTTGTCTAATACGTTCTCCTATTTGTTTGTATTGTAGTCCTGTAATATTATGTTGTTATTTCAATGTTATATTTAACATTGCCATTAAAGTGCGAGGTTTGGCATGCCACAAAACCAGGTTCAACCCACCATTTTTTCCTTTAAAAATGTCCTGTACCAAGTCAGGAATATGGCCATTGTTATATTATTGTTCGTTTCTGTGTGTTACATTTTAACGTTGCGTCGTTTGTTTTCTCTTATTTTTTTAGTGTAATTTCACATTGCGATAAGACGTGTCACGGTACTTGTCTATACCAAATTCATGTATTTGGCTTTGGTGTTATATTTGTTATTCTCGTGGGATTTTGTCTGATGCTTTGTCCGTTTCTGTGTGTGTTACATTTTAGTGTTTTGTCGTTGTTCTCCTCTTATATTTAATGCGTTTCCCTCGGTTTCAGTTTGTTACATCGATTTTGTTATTTGTCCATGGATTTATGAGTTTTGAACAGCGGTATATTACTGTTGCCTTTATTAAGCACTCAACACTTTAATCAACACACAAAGTTTAGTCCTCTTCCTATTACTCTCGCTAATTAATTTAGGCGTTAAGAACATTTGGCGACCCACAAGTTAAATGTCTATTACATGTACGATATGACAAGTGAGTGTTACATGTATAGACGAACATTCATTGAATCTAAACCAGTTAATTGATAACTTAAGCGCACAGAGAAATGGTTACGACATGGTCAAGCTCGTATGAAAATGACTCTATATCATTCTTATACAGTTGTGTCAATACCAGTTTGTTTAGATTTGTGTATTTCCATTCACATTGTTGACTGGTATTGAATATACATGTGTCAGCTGAAAAGCAATATTTATTAAACGAAGGTCACTGTTTTTTTTGTATCACTTGCAATTCCCATTCCAACCCATTCCTAAATATGGGGATATATTTTGCCCCCAACCAATGTTTAGAGATGATTTTAAGTAACTACATTGTTTTGCTACAAACAAAAAATGTCGTTGCTGTATTCGTAAGTAATTTGTCAGATCAGTACACGTATTTTACCTTGCATACGATGTACAAATTTGAGATATAAAATTGGAAATACATAACTTTGTATGCCTAGCATGTTGTTGTTACCTTGTGAGCAAGATGACCCTGTGTATCCAGAACAGCAATGCGAAGTGTAACACTTTCTGTAATATGTTGTTGCTATGGAACTGATTTGAAAGAAAAAAAATCATAAACTTGAGACAACATTTAGGGGAAATGATATTAGTTGAATTTGATGTTTATAGTTTCATTAAATCCGTTTATGTTTATCCAACAAAAACAATCATGTACATTTACTATGTGTATTCTTTAAATCAGTAAAGAAAGATAAAATCATAGTGCGAAACATTATACATGTATATCGAAGTTGTGTTATAAAGATCATGAGACCTACACATACCTGTATTTTGTACACTGCAAACATCCGCATTGAGCTTTGTAACTTTGTGATACATAACCTGTATAACTACAGACATTTGATGAATAGCAAATCCCTGCCTCTATAATACTGAAAAAGTTTTCTGAGAATATAATTCTTGATTGAATTGGGGGGAAAAGCAAAATAATATATAGAGTTTCTTTGTTCTTTTGGTTTAGATAAGTTTTGTTAGAACGAGTTTATAGATACTTCCGGTAGATAAATTGTCACACGAACCTTGGTTTCCAGTTAGATAAATAAATAAGTAAATATAATTTGTTTTGAAATTGTATGCTGATTTAAAAATTTTGTATTTTGTTATAATAAAAGTTGTACTCTTAAATCTTTGTTTTCCAAAGCCAATACGAGCATCTGAGAGATACGAACAAGAACAGGTACTCAACTACACGGTCCAGGACTAGTCCCAACCGAACCCCACCGTGTACTGGGACCCGCTCCTATTACAGTTATATTGAGTTGTAACATTTAATAGAAAAAAACAAACCCATCAGGCTTTTTTCAATGTAACCTGAGGTATCATCGTTCATATTAGGTACCGGACTGAAAAATATGTTATATCAGAGACGAACAAGACATATGGGACTTTAACAGAAGTGCGATATCATGCATCATTTAGATATGTCCTCTGATCTTAAATGATTAAAAGATAGAATACTAAAACTGACGTAAAACATACTACGGTGACCCACGTTTTGTATTATATTTAAAAAAAAATGCATGAACAAACCTACATTCTAGCAAAGTATAAGAACATTATATCTGTTGAAATATATACCTATGGTGAACCTTAACTTTAATCTTAATATACGAAATTAAAAAAAAGTGGTAAAATTATCATTTAGGGAAAATGAGGTATAAAAGGAGTCCCTTTAACCTAGTGTCCAAATGAACGGTAGATATAAAGATATCAATGAAAACGTTTCTGCTCATTCAGGTGTTCTTTATCTATAACGAATTTTAAGATTATTGGCATCTCTAGCATTCTATTTTTGAATATGTTATATTTAAAGTGTGTGTGACCACGTTGATTGGCCATTAAACACAATCATTTAACTAATTGAATTTTCCAAGGACAATTGTGGCACACGCTTGTTCCATAAGTTTAGCAGAGAACATTTTCTTGTAAAGTTTAAGGGCGAAAGACATATAAGGACGAGAACAGACGACATATTTGAAATCAATCTCAAACTTGCCTTTGGACAGGTATGATAGAAAGTGGTACTAGTACTACATTTTGATATTTTTCATAAAAACATGACAATGGGGCGCAAATGTATCAAAAGATCCATATAACTTATTCTTTAAAAAGATGATTTTTTAAAAAGAATACAATTCAAGAAAAAAATTGAAATAAAACTTTTACCTGAAATGCAAAACTACGAGTAGCCGAAGTGAGTACATGATGGCTTCACTTCATCTAAAATATTTTAAACCGAGTGCAAGGAACGTATTGTGCAGATGAAATGGGAAGTCTTCCTGGTTTATGATATTTGAGAGTTATAGATGAGTTAAATACATATGCTGAAAATATGGATAAAAAAACTAACAAGAATATTAAATACCTATTTTACTGTACAAAATTATACAAACAAAAGTGTAAAGCATATACGTTTTTACAAAAAAGTCAATTAATTCATATTGCATTGCAGTTCATTGAGCATAAATGATAATTATAAATTTCTCATTGATCAAGATGAAAGACGATGGAATAGTAAATATATGTTTAACTATAAAATATCTTTCAAAATGAATGATTAAAGAATACAACAGTGTATACAAACGAATAACAATGTTCGTAATTCGATCTACATACAGGTTTTATGCAATTTACATTGAAATTTGGACCCATTTATATCTCCACTCCGTTGGTCGAATAAAATTTGTGTTAAATATATCCTCATTATTATCAAATTAGAATAATATGATAATTTATTGAACACAAAAGCACATTAGCTTTCAATGCATCACATTAATTCAATGACAGTAATAACCATGTGCCTCCCCTCATGATGGCTTAAGACAAACATATTTTTGTTGTAGCTTGTCACTAACTCATTTATATCGCTTTAAATGCCAAATATTGTATATACTATCCCTAAAAGCCATTCAAATGACTACTTGATGCATCAAAACTTCATAATAGCTTTGTGTCTAGTAAATAAATCTGATTTTATAACAAGATAATAATATGAAAGAACACGTCAATAAATATACATACACACTAACAGTATCGAACCTTAAACCGCGTTTAATTAGTGTTTGCATTTGATTGACTGCATACCCTAATTATAGAAAAGCAAATATGGTAAAGGCAAAATTTGTAATGTTATTGTATGATTGTGATATACAATTAATGCAAGGTTGTGATATACAAATAACCTTGATCTACGGGGGAAACATTTTTAACATTGGTAAAATAAAGCCGTCGAACATAAACAGTTTGATAGACTGAAAATACAATATATATAATAAAAACCGAGGGAATCTAGATACAAATGTACATACTGATGCTACATACATAACCTCAATAAGGTATTCCTGTGTCAAACATATTACCATCCATACATGATCCTCTTCTCTTCATTTTAAGCAAGTTTATGTAAAGGTATTGAAACAAAAAAAAATGAATAAAATGTAAAAAATGAAAAATGTGCATTACGGCTATTCAAATTGATTTTATTATAATTATATCAATAACTTTTGTAGTCGAGTGGTTATCTTTGTTTTGTGGACACAAATAAAAAAAAAATTCTCAGGTTTAGGATTCGTTATTTTATTACGATATGAAAAAGATGTAACAAAACACCCTGTAATTAAATGTAAAATTATAAACAACGGTTCAAGAATAATAGTACGAGTACAATAAGAACTCAATGAATTTCCAATTAAAATAAGTTATACAAGTTTTTAATATTTTCTCTTATTTTTAGCACCGTCATAACATAAAAATGTCGATTGATTTGAAAGTTCTGACATATTTATTTTCTAAATATGACTAAATTCTCATATTCAGCCGTTTCTCTGTCGGGGCTATGTTGTCTACTGTCATCAGTAATTCCTAAGAAATATAATAAAAAAGATGAAAGGAATTACAATCTGGAGTCGCATTGAAAAAGGCTAACTAGATAATTAATTGTGATAATAAATTTGAATTATAACTTAACTAGTGTTTCATTCATATGTTTAAATGAAATCTTTGAAAAATCGTTGGTAAACAAAGTGTAACAGGAGGACCTAAACATCCAATAATCAACGTAACTCATGCACTGCATGAATAACACATCTTCCATTCAAAACTCACATTCAGTTAAAAAAAATGACAAAGCTACGAAATGACAAAGCGAGATATATCTAGATTATCGAAGTGTCTTCCCAGTGATATTGTTTAATTTGAGCTCAAAATTGAAATTCTATCCTCTTGGGCGAGTGAGCAGATTGAAAAAATACTTTTTTTGTCATAAAAGGAAGTTCATAAAAGTCACCTTTGCAGCAAATTGGTAAATGTTCTTTAGTAGCATAAAGACATAAAACTATATCAAACTGGGCTCATAAGAAAAACCACTGGATTCTGAATGCTTTTACCAGGTCAGGAGTATGACAGTTGTATTCCACTCATTTCATTGGTTAAGCGTTTGATTTTATCAAGCCTTATATTCTTTTGAATTCGATTTTTCTGATAAAATTTTTCGAACTACGTTTGTCTATAGGGATGTATTACGGTATATGGTTGTCTGTACCTTCGATCTGGATGTTGTCATCTGGAGAGATCTGTCTTTCTGTTAGATCGCTTACTCTTACAGCTTGTGTTACAACAACTGCTTCGTACTCGTTCATACTGTAATAGACATTCTAAGTATAAGAGACAAATTTGACCTAAGTTGAATTTTACTATTTGGTTTTGAGCACTTTTGGTGATATGGATTCCTGTGTTCACGAGTATGTATTATTGACTTGGACATATTTGGGTTATGTGCTTCCAGATGAAGGTAAATCCAGAAAGGCACTTCCGGCGCCTTAATTTTAATTTCATAGTTTTGTTAATAGATTGACCAGTTATGATCGTCGGTAAAATTCTTTATCTTTATTCATCAATCTGGAATAAACTCCGAACAGGGAAGTTTTTGAAGGCGTTTTGTATTATACTTGTTTTGTCCTCTTCTCAAAAACAAAATTCAATTGCGCAGTAGATATATCAAATCTCTCAAATTAATTTATTCCAATTTCATCAACATTTGTGTTATTGTTTGTTTTTGTCCAAGTAATTTAAAATTCCTCAATTGCATGTGAATTGAACACTTTTATTTGCTTATCTAAATGTTTATATTTTTATTGTTTTCATCATTTGCTATGTGCTATTATGAAAGTGGTATATAAAGAAAACAACACATTCTATATATTCAACTTTGTTTACCTTCGATTGTTTTCGGTTTCTGCAGGTTTCGGTGCTGTAAATGATTAACAAGGGATAAATATAAAACGTTTTACTATATTTATAGGTTTCATAACGAGTGATTGATAATAAATGCGAATTCGACGAGTTTGTCTTCTAGAATTAGATAGCTAGAGTTATTATCCAACATAATGCGATATCTAATTTTATTCCATATTGGTATTATTGTAGTAGGTTTCTCTATATGCATTGGATATTGAATAAAACACATATTCACATAAGAAAGTGTTATTTACCGCGATAAACGTCACGCGCTTTTACATGCAACGTTATGGTAAAACATTTCATTTAAACTTTGTTTTGGTATATGTTTGCCATTAAATACATTTTCTTCTCTCGGAATATGGAATAAAACAATTACTGTCTTTTGTTTCGGTAAATATTGAGTTTAATTGACTTTTGAAAAACTGATATTCTCTTCGGCTGTCGGCCTCAGTGAATATCGGTTTTTCAAAAGACAATAAAACCGCATATTTACCTCATTATAAGACAGTAATTGTATAATATTTCTTATAAATAACACTCCCATTGTATAAACAATAAAAAATCCGTATATTATTGAATTTGGTATGTTGCTGATACCAGTATGACGTCGTATATCCTTTTCGGTCGTTGAACTTTAGCATCAGACAATTTCAAGCTTTTTGTACGCGTCAAATTGTAATAACCTTTGACCAAAAAAATAATTTGGATAAAACCTGTTTATTTTAGCTAAACCACTGACTGGTATGACAGTCGTATAAAATTTCATCATATTGACAACGATGTTTGAATAAAACAAAAAGAGTAAGAAATCACCCAGAAATAATGAAAGCAATAACAGAAACAACAAAAACAAAAATATTTTAAGAATTCTTATTGTTATTTTTTGTTAATAGTTCTACTTATATAACTACTGGTTATGATAACAAAATTCAAACATGTAACATATTTCTCAGAATTTAATTGAACTTTGCCTTTACCTAGATGGGTTGAAATCCAATTGTTTTAACATCAATTGACTAGTAGATACGAACATTCCAATTTAAAATATAAAAAAACTTACTACACTCGATATTCCATATGAACAAAATCAATAAAATGAATATACATACCATTTTCATAATTACCAGAGAGTCCGGTATAAATGGTCCTCACGCCACTATATAAATAAAAAAAAGAAGATAACAAATCGAAAACATTTTATATTTATGTAAAATTACACGAATCAATTTATTTACGATGAGTTGGATTTGTTGGCTATTTACCGATTTAATATTATGTTATTGCAAAATCCATTGCATTTGGAATTAATGTTCAAAATGAATAATGAATGTTTTGCTTTTACTTATAACCTATATAACAGCATGGTAAATGTCTCATACTTTATTTGCATTATGTTTGTTATGTTGATTAAAACAACAAACGAAAAAAGTTATCAGTCAGTACATTGTTTCTCTTTTAATGGTTGATATGTTAATATATCTCTATATTTTATCAACCCCAATCATGTTCACTTCTACGTGGCCATGCATTGACTTTCAAACTATTGGGTTTGAGCTGCTTTCCAGTTGAAGATAATTTTAAAAACCTTCAAACGCAACATATTCGTAGTTTTTTTTTTGAATTCCCCACTGGCACCAATTATCATGTATTATGGTGTATTTCACTTGTTAACTACTAATATATTGTGTTTCATCAGAAACCTCTTCATAGTCATCGGTTAAATCATTTTTCTTTTTGTAGGTTTGTTTAATTTTTTATGAACTTATCTTCACTGAATATAATTCTGAAAAGTTAACCGAACACCCAAATGTTGTTTTTAGTTTGACCAAGGGACAGGTTGTGCAAATTTGTTATCTTGTAAAGATTGTTCATGTATAAATATATTTTGGGTGAACAGAAAGAAAACGAAATTCAAACTTTAAAACAAAAATATCTGAAAAATCAAGGATATGGAACGAACTCGGTTTTTTTTCTGAAAAAAAACATAAACGACAAGCTTTATATTAATATCTTTGTAATTTTGCATTATCTTAGTTCTGCCTACTATTATGGTTCAACTTAAAAGATTTACTTTGAATCCAACGAAAAAGATTCTGTATAAGTAAAAGCAGTCGTAATATTCTGTGTTGTGTTTAACGGTCTTTTTTTTTTAGCAATTACGTTGTCAATTTTGTTTTTCGATTAATGAATTTGAATGTCCCTCTTTTATCTTTCGCCGCTCTTTTGTGTTAAAAAACAGTAAAAGTATACAAATAAATTGCATTTTCCTCAAAATAAATACACAATTCATTGCAAGATGTAGACCGACTGTTTTCTGTTTTTGTTTTTGTTTATTTAACAATCATTGATTGTGGACGAGAGTCGATCTAGATCTAACAGTACCCTAATCCCAAATGGTCAGACTCTCAATCCAATTATTTTAATTATCTCTTACCTATTCCATATCTGTGTTGGCTGATAACCGTGAGAAATTTGGTTAGTTTCTGAAGATACATATTCAATGAAATAATAACGAGTGATTTACGCATTGTAAGTAAATTATAAATTTTGCTGTGTCCCAGCTGCTCGTTTATGGTCTTAATTTTTTTTATCTGGATTGCGACGACACTGCTCATTCTCAAAAGATGATAAAAATATTGGGTTATTGCAAAAAGTATTGGAGGACATTGTCCTTCGTAAATTTTCGTATAGTCGCCGTCACGTAAAATTGGCACCATGTTTTTTGTCAAATTTTTTTAAAATATCAGTCGCGTTTACTCAAGGTTATGTTTTTCATTAAGCGGAAGTAAAATCCTGTCCAAATATTAACTACTGTCCTACCTTTTATTGTGTTTGCACTGTGTAATCCATATTTTTCAAGATTATTTACATTGTAAAACCGCCATCTTGGTTTCTATGAGGATCCCCTTTTCCATAAAATTCGTTACTCTCCGGGACTATCATTGTCATTGATAATAAAATTTCCCGAGCTTTTTACGTAAAGATGACGAAAAGTTGCGAGAGACACAAGAAAATGGAGAGCACGTGGAACTCAACGACAACACTTCCGGTAATAACAATGTCGGATTCCACCATACAAAACAATCTTGGATTATGTGAAGGTCAGGATTATACAGCGAAACACAACAAAAGGTAGGACAGTAGTGGATATTTGGACAGAATTTTTCTTCCGCTAATTGAAAAACATGATCTTTAGTAAACGCGGTCGATATTTAAGAAAATTTTGACAAAAACATGGTGCCAATTTTACGTGACGGCGACTATACACGAAGTTGTACTTTATTAAGTCGATTCAAGTAGGGAATCATATTTACCAATATTCATTCAAAAGTCCTTTTATGGTATAACAAAATATAAGAATGTCAGTGATGACGTCAATAAAAGATCCCTTCACGCCATTTATATTAATTCTCGCTTTCTCTTCTGAAAATTATGTATGAAATATGTTGTTTTATTACCGCGAAACAGGATTTGTGTCATTCCTATTTGTTAAATAAAGGCAACAGTAGAATACCGCTGTTCAGAATTCATAAATCGACAGAGAAAAAACAAATCCGGGTTACAATCTAAAACTGAGAGAAACGTATGAAATATAAGAGAACTACAATGTACGACACAACACAGACACAACACCGAAATGTAACACACAGAAACGAACTATAATGTAACAAATACCATTTTCCTGACTTGGTACAGGGCATTTTTGAAAAACTTTATATATCTTTAGATGCCTTAATCATTTCGAACTTGCCTTTCCAAAGAACGTTTAGTTCACCTTCCCTTTTTGGATTACTAGTAATTTGTGTTTGCGTGTGATATTTATCTAAGCTATATTTAGTTAATGTTGTTTCTCCTCCGATGTTTTGGTCATGATAATTCTGTTTTTATTATACTTTTTTATGACTTTTAAATGCCGTTTTTGGTATCTTTCCTCTCTTCTCTTCATCGATACGATAGCTTTAGCTTTTTAATGCATGATACAAAATTGCAACGATATTTTTTTATTTTTATTAAAATCAAAACAATAATTTGAAGGTACATGATTACATAAAACGTGGACACGACTTTATTTAAAATAACGAATTTATCGCCTGATGAATTATTTGAAACATATCTTTAGTGAAATTAACAGCACAAAGACCGAGCGTCAATAGTTTACAATTGACTGTTTTTCATAAAAAATATGAAATCTGTAATATCAAAATTGACAGTGTATGTACGTGTACCTTCTAATGAAGATGGCCTTTTGTGTCTTATTTTAAGGACAGCTAAAAACACAACCGCCACTACTGCTAACGCTAGAGATAAACCTGTCCCGAGACCAGCAGCCAAACTGTTGTATGATTTTTCCTTGACGTTAACTAAAATAAATGTAAAAGAGATACATAACAGTGCAGGCGGTGTTTCTCGATGTCAAAATAGCGAGTTCGAATCCCGACGAGAGAAGAACAAAAATTTGCTTCTTCAAATTGAAAGATATAACATTGTTGTGCTGATATTGAGAGTAATCTTGTCAGTCTGTAGTGTTTTAAAGTACATTCGCTTTTCGACCTGCTTGTCAAATGCTTTTTGTTAAAGATTGAAACAAACAATTAATTTTCCAATAAGCAACAATGATAGCCTTTTTTTAGATACAGACTTTAGAAAATAGATATTTTAACGAAACCTTGCTAAAACTGCAGAAAAGTTATTGAATCAGTATTTTGGGTCCAAAAAAAAATAGGATCGCATTGCTTTTCTTAACGTAATTTGTACTTATCTCCCATGCCTATCAATTTTGCACTTTCAAAAACGTGTCTCGTCCTAGCGTTGAAAATTAAAGACATCTAATTTCCGTTAGGGCTACGATAAAATATTTGTTTGGCCTATGGAAATAATGCAGAATGCACAAAGTCTCTAATATTAAAAAATAACAAGCGCTCATATCAATCAATCAGGATTAGCCATTCTCTTAATTCTGATACCATGTTATGCTCATAAAATGGCTGCGCCCATACAATTTAATGGTTTATTGTAACCTATAATATACTTTTTCACTTGTTTAGTCTCTTTTAAAAATGTTATTTGTGCTGTATTTAGAAGAAGTTTGTTTTGCATGCAAAATGCGGTTTTAATAACAGCCAAATAATGTTAGATCTGTAAATTAGCGGAAGCAATTTTTGTTCTTTTCTGGCTTGGATTCGATCTCATGCTACTGAGATATCGTGACATCAAAACCGCCTTACACTTTACCCGGCACGCTAGACCAATCGACCACGCAGGCTTGACAAAAATTACGTTTCGGTGGCCGGGTGTTACATTTCCTTGTCAGTTTGTATCTGGCGTCGAAACATAAGTTATTGTAGGATGCAGTCACAGATATACATATACATGTTTTAACTTTATGAAAGACATTCTCGTCGATAACACTTGGTAATGCAATGAAAGAATTAAGTTTTCTATAAATAATGTTTTTATCGCAAAATAAATTCGTACTGTTTTCCTTGATACGCTTCATTAATATACAACATGTTTTATATAATCGAGTTCATGTTAACCTACTGCGATTGTGTTTTTTTGTATTCCTGTTTTTGTCTTTTGTCTTGCAGGTGTCCTTTGATGCTCTTACTTTGCAATTTCTTTTTTACTTCCAAAAATAAAGCGTATGCAAATGATGTAGTAAAACTTGTAGCTGTAGAAATACTTATTTACATATTTACACATATTTCAAAATGGTTAAAACAATAAAGGCGTAACTGGTTCCTATAAGCATGAACATTATGAGAATTAAACTATAAAATGTGCTTTTAACATTACATAGCATGCTTCTTTGTTACTAATTAGCATGAGGTTCCTACCTTTGCAAGATACGCCATCCTCAGATAAAGAGCTGCCGCCACCAGTACATTTACAATAAAATGACCCATTTGTATTAATACACTGATCGTCACATGTATCATTCGAAAGTAAACACTCGTTTATATCTAGAAGTAAACATATGTGTTTATTTGAAAGACACCTTATCATAAAAAGACTACTTTACCTCTTTTTACTTTGGTATGGTGAACATTTGTCTCATTGGTAATCAATTCACATCTTCTTCCTTTTGTTTATGTATATAATTTGATTTACAATAATTTAGATGGATATTGAAGCTACATAACCTATGTAATGTAGAACATATAGAATTACAAAATGTGTAATCCGTTTGAAAATACGATTTCGTTTTTTTTTATATTTCGACATTTATATTCTTTCGTCTAAAAGCTAAACGAAAGCCTTTGCCATTAGAAACACTCCGCGGACATATATCTGACAAAAATAATTTGGTTACCTGATTGACACACATCACCTGAAAATCCCTGGTTGCATTGGCATGCATATGACCCGTCATAGTTAAGACAGCTACCATTATTTAAACACGTTATGTCTAAACATTCGTTAAAATCTACAATATTAGATTAATTTTAAGGCATAGGATGAGCAAAAATAAAAAAAGAAAAGTACGTTGTTTGTTAAGAAGAATGTATAATAAAGATTTGAATAACTTCTACGAATCAAATTTGGATGAAATCACATAAAAAACGGCGATTGTTTTTTTTCCGATAATATTGTAGTTGATAACAGCGGGTGTCTCCTTATTTTAATTAGTTAAATTCGAGTAACCTCCCTTTGCACGCAAAAATAATCTTACGTTTCTTCTCTTTGATGTTGATGTTCCGTTTGCTCCCTCTTATGAATAATAAATTTTAATTTTAAAAAATTGATCTACTGGACAATTTCATTTAAAAAATGTCGTTTAAAAGAGTTTATTGAAATATAGTAAGATTCGTAGCTATTCGAGATAACAATATTCATCATTTCAAAATATGTTCAATCCTACCATATAATTGATGTAACGCTTTATGTAGTATATGAAATATTATATGAATTTTGAAATACGTTATTCTTAATCGAAAACACAATGTTAACCTTCTGCTTCGTTTACATACCTAAGCATGTTTTTCTATCACTTCCCAAATAGTATCCATTCTCACAATTGCATTGATAAGATCCTTTTGAGTTTCTACAGATTTGGGAGCATCCACCACTGCTAACTAAACATTCATTTATATCTGAAATATTATATCCACATTATTCAAGTAATTTCCAAATAATAACAATAATGATAACAATGATACTCTTTATTATAAGATGGTTCAAACATTACCAAATCACTTATTATCAGATAAGCCATCTCAAACCTTGATTTAAAGCAGCATAATACTATATTATAAGAGCAAACATGTAAGGAAATATATTGTTAACAGAAATAAATTAATACATTCTCTATGGTTACTTAAGATATAAATACTAATTAATAATAAAATTCAACGATAATCATTCTACATACCGAAATATCACCTTTCAATGAGGAATGGGGAAAACATGAAACATATAAACGAACAAGTAAAAAGAATATAATCAACCTTCACAACGTGATCCACCAAATCCTGGTCTACAACTACATGTGTCTGGGGATGAACATGTGCCACCATTGGGACAATAACTTGAACCATAACATATAGCTGAAAAGATTAAATTATAAGCAGGATTTTGTAGTCAAAGAACTCCATTTTATATTCATTATACGGAGAAATATTTGAAAGGCTTCAAAAGTTTTGTTTGATAATCGCATTTCACTTAAGAAATTAGTCAGAGACACAAAAATAATATCTATATGTCTCTGCTTCAGTCATATTGGATTTATTTATGTGCTTATTGCAAATCATTGTTATTGAATGATTGATAAAATAATGTCCTGACTTGTAGTTCTAATTGCAAGTATTGTTGGCGCACCAATTAATGATGAGTTATGAATATACCCAACATTGTATCAGTTGAGTTTGATTGTAACCTGATTTTAGTCTCTAATGAATGGTTTTTTTATTATTAATTGTTTTAACTTTTATCTAGCTGTCAGTAACTGCGAGTACTCTCAAATTGTACTTTCTTGTTAATTTGACCTGTTTATACTATTTGTAATGCTTTTTGTTAATTTTTTTTTTTATTAATATGGATCTTTTCTATACAACGGCTTTGCTTATTTGGAATATCTACTAATTTTTATTTCGTACTATGAACATCAAAATTATTCCATTTCACTTTAAATCTATACAGGAAATTTTATCTAGCTCTTATAGTATAGTTTTATTGTTGATATTCACCCCATATGTACGAAATGTTAGATTATGCTTATCTATATTACAGAACTTTCTTGGTATTCGTAATAGGAAGATTTAGTATACTTAACGACACAATTATTTTCATTTAACTCTGTAGAATTTGAAAACCGTTTTTTTTCAAAAGTGAGGAATTAGTTTAATTCGAGGAACCTCCATTTGCACGCAAAAATAACCTTACGTTTTTCTCTTTTATGTTGATGTTTCGTTTGCTCCCTCTTATGAATAATAAATTTTAATTTTAAAAAATTGATCTACTGGACAATTTCATTAAAAAAATGTCGTTTAAAAGAGTTGTTTGAAATATAGTAAGATTTATAGCTATCCGAGGTTACATTATTCATCATTTCAAAATATGTTTAATCCTATCCTTTATTTGATATAATGCTTCATGTAGTATTATTATTTTAATGAAATATTATATGTACTTTGAAATACATGGAATGTTCTCAATTCGAAAACACCAAGTTAACCATCTGCTTCATTTACATACCTAAGCATGTTTTTCTATCACTTCCCAAATAGTATCCATTCTTACAATTGCATTTAAAAGATCCTATTGAGTTTCTACAGATTTGGGAGCATCCACCATTGCTAACTAAACATTCATTTATATCTGAAATGTTAGATCCACATTATTCAAGTAATTTCTAAATAATAACAATAATGATAACAATGATACTCTTTATTATAATATGGTACACACAATTACCATTAAATTATTCTCTCATGAGGCCATCTCAATCCCTTTGATATTATATTAGCAGCCCAGTAAGTACTATCATTATAAGAGCAAACATGTAAGGAAATATATTGTTCTTCTATGGTTACTTAGATATACATACTAATTAATATTCATTCTACATACCGGAATATCACCTTTCAATGAGGAATAGGGAAAACATGAAACATATAAACGAACAAGTAAAAAGAATGTAATCAACCTTCACAACGTGATCCACCAAATCCTGGTCTACAACTACATGTGTCTGGGGATGAACATGTGCCACCATTGGGACAAGAAGTGGAACCATAACATATAGCTGAAAATATTAAATTATAAGCAGGATTTTGTAGTCGAAGAACATAATTTTATATTTATTATACGGAGAAATATTTGAAAGGGCTTCAAAAGTGTTGTTTGATAAACGCATTTTACTTTAGAAATCAGTCAGAGACACAAAAATAATATCTATATGTCTCTGCTTCAGTCATATTGGATTTATTTATGTGCTTATTGCAAATTTAAATCATTGTTATTGAATGATAGATAAAATGATGTTCTGACTTGTAGTTATAATTGCAAGTTTTGTTGGCACACCAATTAATGATGAGTTATGAATATACCCAACTTTGTATCAGTTGAGTTTGATATTCACCCCATATGTACGAAATGTTGCCGACTTGTTTCTTTATTATTATGAGACTGACTACATGCAGGAACTTCTTAGGAAAAAAGATAAGAAGTTAGCAATATCCTTTAACTCTACTTTTCGCTATATAGATGATGTTCTTTCACTAAATAATTCAAAATATGGTGACTATGTGGAACGCATCTATCCAATCGAGCTAGAGATAAAGGATACTACAGATACAGTTAAGTCGGCCTCATATCTTGACTTGCATCTAGAAATTGATAATGAGGGTCGGTTGAAAACAAAACTTTACGACAAAAGAGATGATTTCAGCTTTCCAATTGTGAACTTTCCATTTCTAAGTAGCAACATTCCAGCAGCACCTGCATACGGGGTATATATCTCCCAATTGATACGATATTCCCGTGCTTGCATTTCCTATCATGATTTTCTTGATAGGGTTGCTGCTCACAAGGAAATTATTAAACCAAGAGTTCCAAATGGTGAAGTTGAAATCATCCCTTCGTAAATTTTACGGACGCCATCACGAGTTGGTTGACCGTTATGGAATAACCGTTTCACAAATGATATCGGATATGTTCCTTACGTCGTAACTACAATCCCCTTCCCTTTAATGAATGTGACCTACCGAATTAGACTATTTACCGGATTTGTTATCACATAAGCAACACGACGGGTGCCGCATGTGGAGCAGGATCTGCTTACCCTTCCGGAGCGCCTGGGATCGCCCCTAGTTTTTTGGTGGGGTTCGTGTTGTTTGTTCTTTAGTTTTCTGTGTTGTGTCGTGTGTGCTGTTGTTTGTTTGTCTTTTTCATTTTTAGCCATGGCGTTGCCAGTTTGTTTTAGATTTATGAGTTTGACTGTCCCTTTGGTATCTTTCGTCCCTCTTTTTTAACGACAATTTTTTTTCCCCGTGTAGAATTTGAAAACCGTTTTGTTTTTATAAAGTGAGGATTTTATATAAATTGTTAAATATTTCACAGTGATATCTTACCATAGCTTTGTTTATACTTGTTTATTTACCTTTGACCTTTTATTCCTAATATTATTATAAACTATGTATATGCATTCAGGTATCTCATTTCATATTTATTCGTTCATAGTGTTTTAAGCCTTCCAATTGATATTTTCTCGTGTGTTTTCGATGTTGTGACGCTATACTGTTGTCTCAGTAAAAGGGAGAAGGTTTGCTACCATTAAAACGTTTAATCCCGCTGCAAACGTTTGTACCTGTCCTAAGTCAGGAATCTGATGTACAGTAGTTGTTTATGTAATTTATACATGTTTCTCGTTTTTCGTTTTTTGAAATAGATTAGAGTGTTGGTTTTCCCGTTTGAATGGTTTTACACTTTACACGTTATTTTGGGGCCCTTTATAGCTTTTTGTTCGGTGTGAGCCAAGGCTCCGTGTTGAAGGCCGTACATTGACCTATAATGGTTTACTTTTATAAATGGTTATTTGGATAGAGAGTTGTCTCATTCGCACTCATACCACATCTTCCTATAAGAAATAACAGTCTACATAAAGAAATGTCATTCTGTTAAAAGACTTTTTTTTAGTTCCTTTGCGTATTTATGGAAGCCAAGTGAGAAACAACAACTATCTATTTTAAATTCTCTAATTTGACTGTTTACCGAGTTTGTAATAACATAAGCAACATGACGGGTGTCAGGTGTGGGGCTTGATTAGCTTCCTTTCCCGAAGCACATGGATTTACACCCTGTTTTGGAGGTGTTTAGGTTGCTTAGTTTTTAGTTGTTCTATGTTATGTCTTTGTCTTTGTCGATTTGCATTTTTTTTTGTTTTAGCCATGTCGTTTTCAGTTTGTTTTCGATCTATGAATGTAAATGTCCCTCTGGAATCTTTTGCCCCACTTTTGGAATCGCTCATGATGAAATCTGTGATTTCACATACTTATCAACCTACCTCGAGCTCAATAAAACCAAGATGTTTGAATTGTGTTTTATTAAAATACAATTCTTTTAATTGAGAAATCCTTTCGTTATTTGAATTAATTGCATACGAGTATAAAGCAAAGTTTCAGTAATCTACATTGATACCTTGTTTACAAGACTGTCCAGTATATCCATGACAACAGATTTTCTGGGAACATGTTGTGTATCTAATGACCGATACCTTTCTAAATGGATATAAGAAAAATGGCACGGTGCAGTATCGGTGTAAAAAGTAAAATAACAAAATAACTGAACTCTGAGATAAATTCAAAATTCCGTAATCTAATAACAAATCAATATTTTATTAACTTTGTATTCATTCTATAAGTTGACATTTTTTATTTCTAAGATAACAATTCCTTGGCGTTAGAAGAAGTTTTCATCATTTCGAAGTATTTATCAGTTGCAATTGTTCACATAATTCTACGAGTGTGTTGTGTATTCAGGTGACGAATGGTATTCCAAAGATATGTATGAAATGTTATTGCATTAAAATATTCATTAGATGAAATACTCTTAAATGATCGTCTTTACTAATATATTCGGCAAATTAGTTTTCATACAGAAATGACAATAATAACGAATTTATCTTGCCGACTATCTTAACGTGGTAAATTTATACTTGTGATCTATCAAAATGAGCAAGCCAGTCTTCAATACTGTTAGTCTTAAGAAACTACTTCCATTGGTGCTACATGAACAATAGCCGACGATAACAACTTGTTAGGTTTAAATGTGTTTAATGAATTTATTTCAATCATAATCATCAATTTCTTCATCTGTTGAAACTTTTACGATTGTTTTCTCAGTTCCGTTTTGCTTTTATAAAGGGACGTAACACCACTACTAACCGTGTATGAAATAAGCCCCGCCTCCCTACCACCTAATATGGAATATAAAGGTACGTAACTTCACAACTAACCGTGTAATAAATATTTAAAAAAAAAATCTACAGAATTCTACAAAAGTAAAACCGCAATACATTAAAGACTTAGAAAAAAAGAACAAAAAAAAACCTCACAACTTAAGAACTCACGTGTAGTGAACAAAACACGAAACACTAAGTTTTTTTTTATTCTTCAAAAACAGTAACGATAAGTGAAATTAGGGCGCAAGTTCCATAGCAGGAAAGTCGCCTCCCAAAACATCAATAATAATAATAATACAACTAACCGTGTATGAAATAAGCCCCGCCTCCCTACTAACCTAATATCAAATATACACGGTCTTCACGCGGACGTTTTTAACCAACCACATTCCTAGAAATGTAAAGCAGGTAAGATAATGTGTGTTATCTTTTATATCTGTTATATATGTTTGTATAACGTTTTAAGCTTATTTCAAACCTGTAACGTGTACATCTCTTAAAGGGCCAACATCGCGCGTAGTATTGCTCCTGTGTATACCCTTGATAACTGCACGAAAATGTTGGCATACAATATCCGGTTTCTACAAATCTATAAAATAATACATACTAATAAAATCAAAATCTCTGATTAAACTCCGTGCTTATCAATTTTTAGATGTATCACACAAAACTTAAATGCATTTTGCATCTACAAATTTAGCAGCCAGTATGCTATTATGTAGATTTGATTTGTTTGTTATCTTACCTGCGTATTTTAAGTCTTTAAGTGTCTTTACAATTATTATAACATTGACAAGTAAGACTGATTCAATTGAATCTTAAAAATATATAAGTGTCTTATTTCAATAGTTTACAAGTCAGTATCGAATACTTTTATTTCGTATCATTGTCAAGTAAACAAGTATTTTAACTTGTTTAATTTACATAAAAGATATTTTACAATTGCATCATTAGAATGTAATGTCTAAACTCTATGTTTCAAGTAAATGTCAATAGTATCAACGATAAGTATGTGCATTTATTTTGTATCAATGACAAATAAAAGTTTTTGTTTGTTTCATTGACAAGTTAGTGTCTCTGCTTTCTATCGTTCCCCGTTGAGAGTGTTTATATAGTTTCATTGATAATTGTGTCTTACTCGTTTTTCATTGACAGGTAAAAAGTAAAATCACAAAAATACTGAACCCCGAGGAAAAAAAAAAAGGAAAGTCTCTTACCAAATGGCAAATTAATAAGCTCAAACACATCAAACGAAAGCAAAACTCCTATTTTTTTTATTTTTTTTATTATGTTAGAAATGATTTAATATAGCAATAGTTTAAACTCATCAGATTTCAGGAAATTAACCGAATGATTGATAGTTTCAGACAATATCTTATTATGTCGTCATAAGCTGATTGTCTATAATTTGAGCATAATGCATAACTTTGCTTATTGTCGAAATAGATAAAGTAGAATATATGATAATTTACTGTAACATTCTTACAGGAACATTTCACCCAAAACGCAAAACAGCAGTATTATCAAATTGGAAAATAAAAATATATTTACCTTACATGGAAAACAATGCTCGTTAGTAAAATTAGCGAAGAAGACATCATATTGGTAGTTTAAATTGTGATCGTCTTTACACTAGACAAAACAACATTCGGTAACAAATACATAGTTAATGAAAGTTAAATGACAGAATCAAAACTTTCAGATAATCTTTGTCATATCTTAAGATACTATTCTATTTTTGGGATAACAAATTTATTATATATCAAACAATATATTTTATCTTAAAAAAAAGTCTTTGAAATGATTGTTTTATTACTCATCGATAAAATATTTAAAGTGTGGTAAGATTTTTTAGTCGTTTCTATAGGAACCTAACGACAACTTTGATAAAATAAGCACTTCTTTACCTTAGACACTATTGATTTTTGTGTATACAAAGTTATATATCAAATAGTATATTTTAAAACCCTTTGAACTGATTAATGCATTACCGCTTTAGATCTTTAGGAATGATTGTAAATCAAAAGTTTTCAAGTGTGATAATATACTTTTTGTAATTTGTATTTCTCAATGATCGAGGTAGGTATAGTGTCTGGCTAGGATCGTGGTTTGTCGAGTGAATCGGTCCTTTTTTCGAGTGAAGATCGGGCTTTTTCGAGTGCTAAAACATGTGATGAGGTCATTTAACTGCTATTTCGTAATCATGAAAGATGTTTACATGACTACGCATCTTATTCTGAATATAATATATGCTTTGAGCAACTAAGAAGCACAATTTTCGTGGATTTAAAAATCTATTCAATGTTTGATATTGTTTGGGTTTTTCGAGAGCAACTGTGAAACCCTTCGAGTTTTTAAACAAATGGTCCAGGTTTTTTTTAAAGAAAATTTGAATTAGAAAATAAGGTATTCTTGACTTTAAAATGAATTTTGATAGTTTATAACTGTAGTTAAGTGAAGGACAATATAATATATTCCAAATAAATTACCAAAACATATTACTACGTAGATCATAATTAACCTTTTTCAATTTAAAACAAATTTTCTGTTTGGAAAACGTTCTACCACAATTTTCCAGTGTGAAATTGAAAATGATTGTATCCTTTTTAAAACGGTCTCGAGTATGTCATGCAGGGGAATCATAATATTTTCAACTTCATGTCATACTACTTGCGTTTTTACAGTTAATGATATTTGTTGTGGTGAACCCTGCAGTGAGTTTTAAAACTAGAGGCTCTAAATAGCATGTGTCGCTCACCTTAGTCTATGTGCATATAAAACATGGACATATAACATTGTAGACGAGAATTTAGCTCAGGACGAAATCTTTAAAAACACATCATCGTGTATTACATTTATGTTTCAAAGTTTCTCTCTATCTTCTTTAGTATTTGCTAAAAAAACACAAGAGGATAATTTCAGGGCAATATTCCCAAGAGTGACAATCTACTAACTATATCGTCAAAACTTTACTTTTTAATTGATCTTACCTTGCTGATCATTTTTGTGATTTAAAGTGTTAACTTATCTATCATAATTTAAATCATATTAAGTAATACGACAAAACACACACCCACTTTCAATTTTATCTATAAAGATGTTAACTTCTAACTATCCTATTGCCTTCTAATACATTTAATTTATGCATTGCACAAGGCATGTCTTCTTTGACTATTCATAAAGTGAAAATACTAGATCCTTGGGATGTATTTTAGTTTCTGATGCATGGTGTTTTATTAAATATTGTTTTTGGCTTTTAACAAGCTGTCAGTAACTGCAAGTACTCTCAAATTGTACTGTCTTATTAATTTGACCTGTTGATACTATGTGTAACACGTTTTTGTTATTTAATGTTTACTTATTCAGGGTTATATCTGGTCTATATACCAGCTTTGATAAGTGTTTGGCATTACAATAATTTTCCTCTTCTTCGTACTATAAACATCAAAATTATTTATTTTGTAATATGTTTCATTTAAACTGTATACCTAAAAACAAAATATTTTCATGACTGCTTTGTGTTCAAGGTTATTGTTGTTTTTCTGAAATTGTTGAACATTTTACAGCGGTATAATACTGTTACTTTATTTATTCTACCCTTACCTTATGGATGTTGTATTTACATTGTAAATTGATCAAAAGTATTTGTTCGACATGTTCAATGTATGTTCACTTGTGTTTGTATGACTTGTGTTTGTATGCCTTTTGATTAATATCTTATAGTGTGTCTTTCTATGTTGTGAATGAGGCGAGAGAAGAATGATATTAAGAGTAATTATGAATATATGTGTTGTCAGTCGTACATAACATGCACTAGTGTTTCAAGTAAGGATCTGTCGTACAATTTTCACTTGTTTAGACGTACTTCTTACACAATGACTCGGACAACTACCAAGATCTGATTTTAAAATGTGTTTTATATGTTTCTTACGTAACACAAGATACTATCAGAAAATAATGAAATATCAAAATGAAATATTTAATTTGTTTTACTGATATTGTATTCAATAATCAAGCTATATGATTGTTATTACAACTAATATCAAGTCCTCTCTTTACATATGCAAATCACATATACGATAAAAGCAACAAATTATAAATAAAGCATTAGTTAAGGATTATGTACCCTTGTGTTGATTCAATGCTAAACATATGGACATTTTTATAGAAAATCCACAGCCTTTATTCTTGTACTCTCATATTTGGCAATTTGATGACCGATATGTATAGGATTACTGCATGCAGTTCTAGCATTGATTTCCTTTAAACAAGTGTATCAATGTAGTTATTGTTTAAAACAAATAAAAATATGGACCATATAAAGTACACCTTTTAGGGTGCGCTCGATTTTAGTCACTCAGCAAGAGGTATTTGGGAATTTACAGGTTGATTAGAACTTTTTGTAAAAAATAATCAGTAGCAAATCATAGAAAAGCAAGTGAGTAATCTATGTTTCAAATTTTATAACAAAAATCCCTGTTTTAAAGGCTGTGGATTTTCATTAAAAATCTTGGTTTCTTTGCCACAAAATACTCTTTTTCTATTAAACGCAATAAAACAGTGAAAAATAATGCTTTGCATCAACTTTCCCCTTGGCATATGTACAAAATTGCATATCTCCATTATTCATTATATCTGTGTTTTGATTCAATTGAAGTTTGAAAAGTTCGTACACAAATGGCTACAGAAGGGGTTATAAACCTTAAAGATAACAAAAAAACATTTGCATAGTGGCATACTAGAAGAAAATTAAGGAAAAACCAAACCACCAAGACAAGGAAATGTGCAATAGACGAAAAAAACTTATGAATATGAGAGTATTTTCTTATCTTGTTTTCTAATAAAAAATGAGTGTTAGCAATATCATTGACGAAAAACTTACTGTATCGTTTATAAAGTAAACAAATATAACGGCGACCATTATCATGATCAACAGAACGGGTGCAACATGCTGAACAAGATCTTTTTACCCCGATGAATCACACGAAATACTTCATTTGTTTTGTTTCGCTTTTCGTGAATTTGTTAGTTTTTCTTAAACTTGTGAGTGTCTATCTCTCTTTGGTCTCTTCCGCTTCCCTTTTAATATTGAATTCGAAGAGAAAATGACTTTGCTACTTTTATATCATATGAACAAGGCTTCATACAATTTCAGTTTTTTCAATATTTTACAGAATGGACTGTTAAAGGCTAATATCTTACTTAAAATATTGTTTAATACGCCGAAAAAGGTAAAACAAAAGAAAAAGCAAGCAAAGATTAATTTTTTCAAGTATGAAAACTGTTTTGTCAATAAACTTCATAAAAATATATCCTACATGTTTGCTCATTTTTACAGTAGCTCATCTTATGAAAAATAGATAAAAAGAAAGTACAGCTAAAGGAAAACAACATGTATTGCTACATGAAGAGTAAGACACAGGATATGCGTATCATGAGTTTTGCATGCTACTCTTAGTTTCCGTCAATACCTTTACATGCGTTTTGTGTTTCAAAATAAATAAAGTGATGAAAGTATATTCTTAATGAAATAATGAGGAAAGTCGTTATTAGTGATTGTGTTGCTTCAATCTTTGGATTAAAATCAAATGAGTATTCAGATTTTATTCAGATATATTATTTCAGTGTGGATACAAAGAGGATATAGTCAAAGCAGCTAGTAATGGCAAGTTTTATATATATTATATTTCAAAATGTAGTCCTCTCCTATTAGTTTCTTATTTCTTCTCGAGTTTTATTTTTACAGGATTAATAAGAAAAAAAAGAATAGCATATGAAGACAGGTTCTTGTTGAACCATATCGAGTGCACCGCAGTCGATTTTATTTAAATACACCAACACCAGAGGTCAATTTAGATTACTGAAAGACAAACGAGGATAATTCTTTTGAAAAAGAAATTCATAAAGGCAACAAAAACATGAGAAAAATGGCTGTGCTATAAGTATTGATAGTGTTAAAAATCAATTTGAAAGTGATTTTTTTCCTCAAGAAACCGTTTTGATGAGTGACAAAATTATTGTATTCAATTTGGAAGCTGACTTTTTTAACTTTTTAACTTTCATTTGTACTTTGGTTGTATATTTCTTTACATGATGAAAACAATTAGGGTAATTAAGGTGGTATGGGTGTCTTCCTCCATCTTGGATTGTAGAAAACAGAGAATCAAAGGTCCAGATTTTCCATCAAGTTAGCAAAATTTGATGCAGGAATGCAGATGTTTAATGTACATTTTCATTCAAAAGTACCAATTTATAAGAATATAACTTCTAAATATTGATATTTTTGCAAATGTTAATAATTTTTGTTTGTTTTTATTTTTTTTTTAAAATTGTAATTTTAAGGGGAGGTAACTCTAAAAAAGTGCATTTTCTGAAGGATTCTGTATGGAATTTTCCTATTTTGTATTTTAGCCGGAAAAAAAGTACGATGACCCTATATTTTCTTTTGATATTCTCAAAGCAGTGTCTGAAAGCTATCTTTTCCTGAAGTATTTCATAATTCTATCATTTTGTTTAGTTTCTTATCACAAAATGGTGTTTTTTCCTGTATAATTTAAACAAAATGTGTCATTTTGTCCCGTCCTGTAGCTTGAGAAAATGTGCGGTGACCTATCATTTTTATTATATTTTTCAACATGTATCAATAGATACAACGTTTTGGCAAAGTATGAACAAATTCTATCATTTTTATTTTAGACTTCCATACCACCTTAAGGATTTACTTAGGTGAAATTGAATAAATCAAGAATTTAAAATTGATACTATAAGCAGGTAGAGTATTGGTTAAGGATAAAAATAAGCTAAAAATATTGATGGGTCATGGAGCTCCTTTTCGAGATATTTGATATTTAAAATATGGCGGGAAATAGCTGAGTAGAACTTTTACCTTATATTTACATTGGTATTATTTATGTCTCAAATCAAAAGAAAGAAAATTAAGAATCTTCTAAAATTTTGGTAAATGACCTTTTATGTGCTATTAAGTCTTATGTAAAAAAAATAAATGTGTGTCATGGGGCAAACTATTTATCTTGTATTGTATGGAAAAACACCAAGGAGTCCGAACATTTGACACAAATTCCAAAACCTCACCTAAGTACATCCTTATAGTTTTTTTTTATTTCAGTGATTTAACTATCATTTACCTGTAAGAAACAGTTTTGCTACCTTTAGCTTTCCAATATTTGTAAGCAAGAAGAGGGTTATTCTTAATAATATTGGACAAGTAACGGTAACATAATGGTTTCTTGCAGGTAAATGACAATCCAATCACTGAAATAAAGAACAGGTAAACTATAGAATGACGTCAGAACAATGTTTTAATTAATGATAAAAAAGAAGTAATTCTACATATAAAATATCAACATCTACATATTTAATATATACATATATGGGGTTCGTGTTGTTTATTCTTTAGTTTTCTATGTTGTGTCATGTGTACTATTGTTTTTCTGTTTGTCTTTTTCATTTTTAGCCATGGCGTTGTCAGTTTGTTTTGGATTTATGAGTTTGACTGTCCCTTTGGTATCTTTCGTCCCTCTTTTATACGTGTTCAAGTATGTACAAGCAATTTTACTTGCCTAATAGATGTTGTATTGTTCTTTATGTATGAAAATAACTAAGCTAAAGTTTAAATTCTGAAAGTGCGAAAAGAAAATACTTATCATGAGCATCACAAAGAAGTGATCGTAGATCTTTAAATACCAGTAAATTGTCTGATCTGATTTTACTGATTAAGCACTATTCCCGATTATGACTTTTTGACCAAATGAGAAGCATGGTGGATGTTGCACACATAACAGGAAGCGCAGAACCTTGTGTACGCATACAGACTCGCTCTTTTTTGAGTTCATCCGATTCATTCAGAATTTCCTTGTCACTTTGATTTGACTCTCCTTTTATCATGATACAACTGTCGCCTCAGCAATAAGCGGTGTCATCAGAGCTTTATATATTTAAATGCAAAACATAACCACAGCGTACCCAGGACGTCTAATCAATTTAATAGAATCACGTCAACCCTTTGAACGTGTGTTAATATCAAATACTTTTTATTTAAACACATTATATTTCCTTTATGAATAAAACATGCACATAAAAAAAAAGAGATACGACAATATTACTGATTGAACACCTTGAGTTTCATAAGAAAAACACCAGATTTTCACAAACATTTGATTCTCAGATATAAATCTGTAAATTTATTCTTCATACAATGTACAACTACCCTAAGTATACATTGCCGTATTTGACACCATTTTCGTAATTTTAAATGTTACATACTATAACTATGTTTTGAGTTGGTCTTCTTATTTCTAATGTTCAAGTGCTATTGGTGGGAAGTACGTCAGTGAAAACAGGCGTCTGATATACCAAATGTTCAGACTTTATGTTTGTGAGTTTTCACATATTTGTAAAAACGGTTCAAACCTCCTGCATTTCATTCTAATATACCAATGAAGACTCACATTGAGTAATTCAAGCTTCAATATTTATATTTGACGTAATGCACCACAAAAATTTGAAAACGATATATTAAACATGAATGTCAATGTTTTGCTAAACATTATTTACATTTAGACTTATATAAGTCGAAGATAGTCACTTTTAGGGAACGACCATTCGATATTCTGGGGGGAGGGGGAGGAAGGGGGCAGGAGGATTTGTTTTTGATTGGTTATTTATTTTTGTAAACTAAGAGGACAGATTAATCATTTTCTGCACTATTGAAGCAAGATTTTTAATTTTCATTAAAGCCAGGGACTAATTATATTTATGATATACATGATATTCGAAAACATACAATTTTTAAATGATATTTGTATAGGGGCCAGCTGAAGGACGCCTCCGGGTGCGGGAATTTCTCGCTACATTGAAGACCTGTTGGTGACCTTCTGCTGTTGTTTTTTATTTGGTCGGGTTGTTGTCTCTTTGACACATTCCCCATTTCCATTCTCAATTTTATTTAATACTATTTATACTTTTATTATTAAATAAATTGGGAAGTATTTCTCCGATTTGTTTGGGGAATAAAGATGAATTTATGAAGAACCTGGTGCCATCTCATACTTCCGATTAGATCTCCTGAGTTATTTATTTTCAATACATTGCAAGTCAGGTAATTTATTTTAAAACTACCACAGAACAAACCATTTATTTTTGTGTTTATCAAGGCTGAGTTATTTATTTTCAAAGTCCTCCTGCCCCCATCCCCAGAATATCAAATGGTCGTCCCCTTAGTTCAATATATCACTTTAACATGCGAAGAACACTAGCACTTGCAATACGTTGTCAAAGAGAGGCAAAATAAAGATAGTATCTTCGGTTGCATGTAGCAATACACTTTACTTTAGTTTGAAAGTATTATTAATGATCAAATTTGTTGGAATGCAAGGAACTAACTTAACATCAAAACGTAAAACCCTTCCGGACTCGCAATTACAAACCAACAGGATATTTTCTTTTTTGTCAAAATAAATTCCAACCGGTTTCTTTATTTCATCTGATTCCTTAAGAATTTCCTGATGTTTACCATCACCTGATACTGTCAACACTGTGTTAGTTTCTTCGTCAGTCACAAACACATGCCCACTATCATCAGTTGCTACCCGACGAAGACTTTCATACTTCTTATTTTCAAACTTCCAGATTAATTTCCCATCCAAAGAGCTGTAGTATACTGCATTGCTGTTAACACAGTACAACCTATCTCTGTTTGCTGTAATATTAATGTAGTTTGTACTGCTCGAAATTGAAGATAAAGGACATGGTAAACTACTCAACACTTTACCTTGTATGTTCATCACATGGAGTAGTTTACGTACAGGTTATTGTAATTATATAATATCCCGTAGCATCTTTTTTTAGTTATAATTTACGACTAATAATTTGGATATATCTATTATCAGTATGACCTTATCAAATTTACACGATACTGCTATAATAGTATTTTTGGAGTAGATACTTTCAATGATTTTAAATGCTTTCATAATTGAATCACTCAAAAGTATGTAAAACAATGTTGTATTCATGCTATTACCAACTGAGTGAGCTAATTTTAAATTGTTGTAACAGTCGGATTGTTATATATAACTGCTAATAGTTCTTTGTTGATTTATATTTCATTATCATTCTGCTTAATTTCTCTTGTTATCCGTTAACAAAATCGGACTCAGAATTCATTTCAACTCAGTTTTACTGTTCGCAAAGCTTTTATTAATTTATCAATGACTAGAAGTATAAGTGGAAGACTGATATCTTACAAAACATATTTAAGCCTACCGCATGTTTGCTCTTTTCTTAAATATGGAACCACTGGCCTTTGTTACTCTTGTATGCTGTTTTGTTTTTTTATTTTGGTTTATTTTACTATTTCGGAGTTGAGTGTGACGTTCATTTTCTCCGAAATTGTACACAGTTTTGTTAAAAGACAAGCTAATTAAAGTTGACATCGGTGGCCTAATGCTATTTTTTGCTCTTTGTTCTGGTTGCTGTGTCTTTCACGCAATCCCCGGTTCCGTTTTCCATTTGATTGAATATCTGTCCAAGGTTAAGAGCTTTTGTTTACTGATTGACGTTGGCTCAAGTCTGCCATGTTTGCTTTTCGTAAAATGTGTTGGATTCAATTAAACCGTTATTTGTCTCAACAGAATTGTCTCATATTTATCATGTGGGGCCTGGTATTATCAACATTTGGTGTCTGATATTTAATAATTGTTTGCAGCGTTTACCATACCTGTCTCCCGATTTTTTCTTTTCTTCGTATTTTTTCTTTTCCTCGTATGTTTTCTGTTCCTTGTATGTTTTCTTTTCCAGAAAATAAAACAAAAAACAGGTACAGCAACTAAGACGGTAGCTGCTATACATATTCCAACTGCAAAACCAACTCCAAGACCAACTACAATGCTCGATTGTTCTTTGGCTGAAAATGCAACACACATACTTGTTAATAAAGTATTGGTCATATCATATATTATGTTTCTTGTTTTAATAGTTAGGCTGGTGTTGCTGCCTTCTAAATGTATTTTGGATATCAAATGCTGTGGATTGCCTTCTCAAAAATGTTTAAATAATATCTTTTCAATATTTAATACAAAAAGGATAAATTGATAGACAACAGTTCAAACACATGTTTCATAATAAACAGAAGAATGTTGGCTATTAACCTACTTACTTAAATACATTATACCAGACGGCTATTTAAGCTTTCACTTTTATAACAGTTCATATTTAAACACGAGGCAATAATTATAGCTGTTAAAATGATGATCTTTTTTATTTTTCGAGAATTTTCTTGAAAAAATCGCGAAAAATTAAAACCCGCCAACTTGTTTGAAATACACAAGTACAGTAATCATTATCCTATCGGTAAGCGGTAAGAGTAAATTTGTGTGTTTCTCTTTAGGATTGAAACTGATTCTCAAGCGACATCTTGACAACGAACAATGTGCACAGTAGCATTTGTTAGGTATGCTATCTACAATGTGATTTTGTTAGTTGAGCATACTTTTCCTCTATGGATTTATTTAGGCTTGTAATACAGTACACGGAAATTCGTTATATGACGCACACATTTATAAAGTAAGCCTTTGAACAGTTAAGACCTGTTTAGGTTCAAATAAAGTTTTACTTAAAGAGCTCCAAGTCAGAAGCCTTCATTTGAAAGGTTGTTGTTGTATTTTATATTTGTTTTACGTTTATTATCGTCTCGTTCGAATTGATTGACATACGCATATCGTGGAATTTTATAGATTGCTATGCTGTATGGGTTTGCTCCATTGTGAAGGCCATACTGTGTTCTAAAGTTGCTAAAAAGAACATCTACGCCTGTTTTCTATGAGAAATAGTGAACAACCTTAACGAATCCTCATACTCTTATAATGAGTTGAGAAGGTAAATTCATAAGACCTTAAATGCAACATCGATTCTTTGCATATACCAATGTGTCCTGGAATATTTTCATTCTTGTGACAATTTCCAAAATTTACAGGAACTATTGATATTTCTTTTTTTGCTTTAGTCTATTTGAGAGAAATGCAATTCCATGTGAAACAAATCTAGGGTAGATCTGTATCCATTTCAAAATATTTAACTTGATTTTTCTACCTATGCACGAAACACCGTCTTCTGCCAATTTGCTGCTCGAATCATTGCATTCGCAGTAAAATGATCCATTTGTATTTATACAATGGTCATCACAGGTATCATTAGAGAGTAGACACTCATTTATATCTGAAAATATTGAAATTCACAAAACAAATATTAACTGTCACATGCTTTTATTATTTGTATTCGGTTTTTAAACTCTTTGACGGAAATCAAATGTATTTAAATGACACATTTTGAATTATATGATCCTATTTGAAATTAAAATTTAATGTGTTTTTACTTTGTTTGTGCAATAACTTCTTCGTCACATCAAAAATCTCAACAACACAGGCATATAGATGATTATCATCAAATATTACTAGTATTTGTAATATTGGATGATTTATTTTTCGTTTCGTTATTACCTGGTGCTTAAAAGAATCACATGAATTGTCAAACTTTTCAACTATAACCTCAAGTAATCGAGAAATCCTAGCACATTTAAAATTGATATACTTACAAATAACCATTGCAAAATGAAATAGTACAAATCATCTTACAAGAATTTACAAGACTATAAACTTATCTTATAAAACATAAATGATGACTTTTTAACTGAAACAAACGTGTTTTTCGTCGATTTCCTGTCTTAATGAAAAATCACTGGCGCCAATTCATCAATCTTGTCTAACCTGTCTGACACACATCGCCAGCAAATCCCTGGTTACATTGGCAAGAATATGACCCAACAGCATTAATACAACTACCATTATTTAAACACACTATATCTACGCACTCGTCAATATCTGCAATAATATAGTAATATATAGTGTCATATATAAAAATCAAAACCAAAATAAAGCAAACAGATATTTTTCATAATTGTTCTATCTATAAAGCGTTAATAGAACAGTATCATGTAAGGTTTGATGAAGATATCCAGGACATGGTTGTCTTTTGGTCGTTTTATTGGTCAGTTTCCCTCAACTTATGAGTTTTGAATGTTCTCTATAAAGACGATTTTTTAAGGAAAATATTTGGCAAGGAACAGAAATATCCCGTTTAGTAACAACTGTTATCTATTTCACTGAATATCTTGTTAAACAAAAAAATGGGGCATATGTAGTGACACAAGAATCATCATGGCCGCAAAAAAAGACGAACAGACAACAGTATAGAAACGCTGCACAGAAAAACTGAAGATTGCATATCACGGAACTAAAATAAATTCTGAATTAACCAAGTGAAGCTCCCCAATGTTCTGATCGTCCGTAAATATCAGATTATAAGAAGCTAGCTTGTCTTAAAATTGTAATTCTTTAACTATTTGAGGTATACATCTATAGACAGAAATGAATAACAAAAGATTAGGGACAGATATTGTCGCAGATAATTGCAAAAGGCATAATTTTTATAATGATTAATTTGACCATAAACAAAATTCACATACACGGTATTTACAATGCTTATATCTCCAAGGAACCATTTTGTAAAATTAAATATATTAACGGAAATACTTCGTGACCTTTTGACAAAAGACTAAAAATTCTAAAAATGTCTTTCCCTTGCCTATAATAACTGATTCCTATCAAGCAAAGATTTGATCATGTACTGTTACGAATCAAGGTTTGTGACTACACTCAGTAAAGACCCGTCTAAAAAAGTGAAATCACAAAAATTCTAAACTCCGAGTAAAATACAACACTGACAGTCCCTAATCAAATGATAAAAGACATCAAACGAATGGACAACAAATGTCATATTCCTAAATTGGTACAGGCATTTTCAAATGTAGAAAATGGTGAATTTAACCTGATTTTAAAGCGCTTAACCTCTCACTCGTTTGACAGTCGCATCAAATTCCAATATATTAACAAAGATGCGTGAACAAAACTGATATAATAGGTAAACGTAAACAGTCAAAATATTGGTACAGCAGTCATCAATGTGTCACAATCTCAAAGCAAAAATATATTTAACAAAAAAAGCACAAAAGCATCTATCAAATTTAAAAACCAATTGCTTTGCGTGTTAGATGTATATGGATATCATAAAATTGCATTAAACGGATAAATTCAACAACATTAATGATGATATTTTTATTTAATCAAGATTATTCTTAATATGCTAACGAAATTTACGCAAAGGAACTTAGTTTAAATAAATTAAGTATTAACAGTAATAACCATTCTTTTCTTTGTTTAATTATTACATTTGAACACGGGGAACGCTATACATTTTTGGACAAAAGGAACGATTGTTTCTTGTCCAATTGTTAATATTCTCTTGTCACGATCTCACGAGGTTAAAGATCACAACTCGTTCGAAATGTACGTTGTGACGTTTTGGATTTCAAGGAACGTAATCTGTGTATTAATGGTATTGAGTCCGGAATTTCTTTACCATTTACTAAATTCTAAAATATGTACAAGTCCGTTTCGTTTGTAAGTTTTGCTGAACCTTTAGAAAACTTATTTATCAAGATCAAAGAAAAGCAATGATCAGCAGAATAAATTTCTTTAGTGTAAATACTGAAGTCGTCATTATTGAGAGCCAATATATCATTTAAATATCGAAATTTGTTATAAATATTTGTAACAGATGTTATTTCGATGGGTCTTTGCTGATTTTAGTCATAAATTGTAACTTGTAACTAACAATACAGTTATAATTATATACTGATTCATATTCACATTTAAGATTCTACAATCTGTCTATACGTGTATTATTGGCGTTGCACATGGTCTTGCTTTTCTCTGACTTTTAATGGTGTTGTACACTTATTCCATTTAATGTTGGATAATTACTGATTGAGAATTGATTCTTAGATATGTGATCTTTTTAAATTGTTATTGGCTTTGAACTAGCGATTAGAACTTTGTGAAATGTAAAAATATCCTGCCACGTCCATTCTGTGTATTCGATCTGATAAGTTAAGCTCTTTTCATCTGATTTTATTAGATTGTCCATAGGTTTTACTGGTACACTTCAATCATTAGAACATTCGTTCCATGTTTGGTTACATTCTATTCAGTGGTTCTCTAAAAGAAAACATTTGAATGTTTTTCCGACTTGGTCATATGTTAAACTTACTCCCCCTGCTGGCAGCTATCTTGCATAACAACTCAGCTACAAAGTAACAGCACTTGGTCAGTACATCAAAAGAAACATTCATACCATATTAAGTTTCAATCCATTAAGCGGATTTCTGGAAGAAGACATTTCTATATTTGTCCCATAGGGTCCTTTGTAAAACTAAGTTTCCCGTCGGCAGCCATCAGAATTTGCTACAAAGTAACAACACTTGTTTAGCACCTCATAAGGCACATTTATGCCATGTTTGGTTTCATTCCATTCAGACAATTGTATGAATTGTCCATAGGGTCCTATGTTAAACGAAGTCCCCTGCTGGCGGCCATTGTGGATGATTGATCACTAACAAAATTACATCACTTGGTCAGCACCTCATAAGGAACATTCATGCAATGTTTTATTTCATTCCATTCAGTGGTTCTTTAAAAAAAAAAACTTTGTATGTATTGTCTATAGGGTCCTATGTTAAACTAAGTGCCTCTCTGGTCGCCATTTAGGATGATGGATCGGCTTCAAAGTAACAACAGTTGGCCAGCACCTCATTATGAACATTCATTCCATGTTTGGTTTCATTCTATTCAATAAATCTCTAAAAGAAAACATTTGTATGTATTTCCAATTAGGTCCTATCTTAAATGGATGTCTACGAGAAAACCATGCAAAATAAAAAAAAAATTATGAAAGGGGTTGTGGAGTTTTCAGCTGATTTTGAGTTCCTAGTAAAGTATTAAGTACATTTAATAGTTCTATGTATAAAAAATGACAATTTATCTCAAAATATGTGAATACAGGGCAATTCTATTTTAGTACCAAATTTGCTGAAAAATGTTGTTGAAAATGGACATTTTTGAGTTTTTTTTATTGAATAGTTCAAAGTATTATATGACAAAAAAAAATTTTACCTTAAAATTCGGACTTTCTACTAAAATAAACTGTAATTTTGATCTTATTTCAACCTTTATTTTTGTTTTTATTTTTATTGACATAAATGTGTTTTTCTAAAATTTGAATTCAGCCGTTACTGAAAATGTCCATAAAACCTCAAAAGTCACTCAAATTGAAACAATATTTTGTTAAACGTTATGGTTCATTACAAACTATTATTCCTTAACGGGATTTTCGTTGCAAATTGATATAAGCTTATTTGAATAAAAGATGAAAAACTGAAAAATATACCTAAAATTATCTCCCTTTGTAAAAATCTTCACAATAAAAGGTAGATTTTAATGTCAATAACAGAAGGAGGGAAATCAACAAATGTGCAGAAGGATAGAAAATAATGGTATTTTTGATGAATATGGTGTAGCCAAAAACTTATTTTCATTGAAAGAGTGTAGCAAAGACATAGTAAACCATGTGGCTAAGACATTCCCACTGCCATTGGGATAAGTCTAATCCTGATCAGATAGTCTAGGCATGACTCATGACTACATGAGGCTAGACTATCGATATCATGTCTAGGTTTTAGACTCACATAACATAATGTTAAATGCTTATGCTGCAAACATGGACAGGAGTTGGATTGCATTAGACAAGAAGACAAAATGAGTTGCTGTCATCCTTTCATGACCCTTGCAAATCTAGCAATGGAAATTCGAAGGCAAAACTTTCAGTTTCATTTGGTTCTGGTAAGTTTGTTATTTATTTCTTTTGGTTAGAAAAAGCAATTTGACACCATAAAAAGACCTACTGTAGAAACATCACATCAACTCATAAATATAGGAAGAAGAGCATTGACCATTTGTCTTTGGGAGAAAAAGAAGGGGGGGGGGGGGTATTTTCATAATTTTCTTGAAGCAAACACTGATTTAATTTTCATTGACATACATTTATAATGATTCAGAATTCTTCTGAAACTAAAAGATTGATGTGTTTGCCTTCTTAATTTTAATAGAAAGACTTTTTTCTTTCTCTCAAGAAATCTATAATAATCATGATAAAATATATATATTCGATTACAAAGTTCGCTCTGAGTTTGTTTTCCAAATTGTCAATATTAAGAGTTCGTTGACTCAGGTTTTTTTTCTCCTAATTCAAAATTAGTGGTTGCTTCAAATCCCTTTTTTTTAAATATAACCCATTGAAATAGAAAACATTCAGTAGATAGATATAGGAAGATGTGGTATGAGTGCCTTTCATCAAAATTACAATTTATAAAAGTAAACCATTATAGGTCAATGTACAGCCTTCAACACAGAGCCTTGGCTCACACGGAACAACAAGCTATAAAAATGATAAAGGACCCCAAAATTACTAGTGTAAAACCCTTTGAACAGGAAAACCAATGGTCTAAAAAGGAATAACAAGAAACACGTACAAATTAATGTACATCATGTACATAAACCACGAAAACTACTGTACATTTAGGCCAACTAAAAAGTATGTGTGTTAACCGCATTACCCTAACCTACCATTATTTTTATCCCGAAAGATTTTTATGAGGTTTTGATTAAGTACTGTTAAATTCACAATAAAGATCACAAAGAGTTGTGAATTTCCTGTCTTAATTCATTCCTTTATCGATACTACATGTACATTGTATGTACAATGCAACTAGATTGATTCAATACATGTATATGGTTCTCAAACTCAAAAACATGTTTTACAGACTATGAGCTTGGTTTTTTCTCTCTAAATATTTGTTACTGTGAGACTTTTTCTTTATATTTCCTAAGTGAAGGTCATGTATCACAGTTAAAAACACGGAAAGAGAACTTGTACATGTATTTACTTCTATCAGTTAATAAAATAGAATCAGAATAGAATATGCCTACAAATGTATTCCAAATTAAAGGGCACAGAAGGGCAACATGAGATTATAACATTACAGATTACTCAGATAAAACAAATTAAAAATAACAATACTGAAGAAAAGCTTTATATTTTAGAGGGTAGAAGACCTGGATGCTTCATACTTTGTATATAGATGCATCATGTTACAAATTTTCCGTCGGTCACATGTCCAATGTCCTTGACCTGATTTTCATGGTTCAGAGACCACTTCAAAAAAAAGTTAAGAATTTTTGTAATGTTAAATTCTCTCTTATTATAAGTAATTGGATAACTATATTTGGTATGTGCGTACCTTGCAAGGTACTCATGCCCATCATACAGTTTTCACTTGACCTCGACCTCATTTCATGGTCAGTGAACAAGGTTAAGTTTTGGCGGTCAAGTCCATATCTCAGATACTATAAGCAATAGGGCTAGTATATTCGGTGTAAGGAAGGACTGTAAGGTGTACATGTCCAACTGGCAGGTGTCATCTGACCGTGACCTCATTTTCATGGTTCAGTGGTTATAGTTAAGTTTTTGTGTTTTGATCTGTTTTTCTTATTCTATATGCAATAGGTCTACTATATTTGTTGTATGGAATGATTGTAAGGTGTACATGTCTAGCTGACAGGTGTCATCTGACCTTGACCTCATTTTCATGATTCAGTGGTCACAGTTAAGTTTTTGAGTTTTGGTCTATTTTTCTAATACTTTATGCATTAGTCAACTATATTTGGTGTATGGAAATATTTTATGATCTATATGTCTGTTACACAGGTTTCATTTGACCTCATTTTCATGGTCCATTTCTAAGTATTAAGTGTTTGTGTTTTGGTCTGTTTTTTTAATTTATAAGCAATATGTCAACTGTATTTGTTGTATGGAAGAAATGTTAGTTGTACATGTACATGTCTGCCTGGCATGGTTCATCTGACCTTGACCTCATTTTCATGGTTCATTGATCAATGTTTTTTTTTTCTTTGGTAAATGTTGAGTTTAAGTGACAGTTGTAATAAAGCTTTATAATTAGGTCTATCAACATAATAGCAATGATTAGTAAAGAAGGTGAGACATTTCAGCGTGTGCACTCTTGTTTAAAAGTACTTTTTTGGGTTAAAAGCTTCTTATAAATATGTTTAGATTTTTAATATTTGTTTTCAAATTGAAAAAAAGATCAAAGGGTCAAAAAAACCTTTGTTAATTTATTAAAATATTTTTAAAGGTGTTTTTTTCTATGCTAAATGTTATCATGCATTTAGCATGTTTAGATTTATAATTTGGGCTCAGTTTTCAAGTTGATTCAAATTGGGGTCCTAACTTAAACTTTTGTCTAAATAAATGGAATATATGGGGTTCTTTGATATGACAAATCTAATCATGTCTTTCAGACTTTAGAATTTGCATATTGGCACAAGTCCAATTTTAAAATCATAAGTTCTTTTACCACAATCAAATTTTGACTTGTATCATGTGGATCAAGTTTGAATGTAGTGTCTATACTAGTTCCCACCCCCCAACACCACCAACCTTATTAAGGTGCAATCTCTGCGTTGTAATAGAATGTACTTGGGCTGTTTAAATCTCATTGTTGAAGGTTGCACAGGGGACTTACATTCATTTCATTTGATCTTTTGTGGATACTTGTCTCATTTGTAATCAATACTCATCTCTCTATTGTTATATTTTGTGTTGTCATAATGTCATTTATTAAATACAAGATGAAATCTGCAAATTTAACTCATTAAAATTAAGTTTGCTGCAGCTTGGAATAAGAAAAAAATCAAATTTAGGTCCATTTTTAGCTACATATTTTTTTTCTTATTCTATGTACTGGAATGTCAGAGTTGTGATAATCGAAACACAAAAAGTCATTTACACTAAGACCAAGTTAATAATTAATGTCTTTTTAGGAAATATCAATCATTTAATGGATAACAATTGTTTTCTTATTATTTTTTACAGACATTTGGTGATCCAAAAATAACTAGAGTTCATGAAACAAGACAGATTGCTGGGACACATTTTTGTTGATAAACATGTTTATGATGAAGAAAAACTTAGATGATATTACGGATACTTGAATAAGGCTCTGATCTGTCTTTGATTTTTCCTGTTGGTGTTAAAAAAATTGCAAGCTCAAATAAAAACAAATTGAAATGGAACTCATAGATATGCTTTGAAAAAAAGAAATAAACAGCAATGTGAATCTCGCCGAAGTCTTAACAACAACCAAGTCAACACACAGTTGCAACACAAATGAGAAGAGAGAGGTATTTGCAAGGAGTTAGAGTGTTCTCACTGACTCACCATCAGAATGGCTTTCTCATCAGCAAAGAAGCAGTCTAAAATTACTTCTGTATAAAAAGGTCATCAATATTGAAGACAATCAAGAAGATTACAGTTGTACTTGGCCATTTGATAAACATTATAATATTTTCATTTGTCAGAAATTGTTACTTAGATTGACTAACTAGTTTTATTGATTGAATTATTAGTAAATTAACTTTCGTAGTTCATGTAGTTACATGTATGTTAATTTTTATCAGATAGTATGGAAACAATTTAATATGTACCTAAATTCCATACATAATGCAACAATTGTCTTGTGCTGCTAAGTCAATTTGAATTAACTTTTATGTTACTTTTAGTTTATAGTAATCTTATTCTTGCATTTAAGCATCATTTTGTGTTATTGTATCATCTTAATTGATTGTTAAATATAATACTAATGCTATAAAAATAATAATATTTATGATCATTTAAACAGATTGAAATATATATAAATATATCAATGCTAAAAGGAGTTTATAAATTTAGACATTTTTCGAGGAGAATTTTAGAAAGTACTACAACAAAAGCAAACCAATAGTATATGCTCAAATACACTATTATCTTTCTCACCAGATAACCAAATAGAGATGTGTTTATATTTTATTAAATTGATGAAGCTTATGTTAGTTTGAATAAATATGTACATGCAATTTTAAGGTTTTAAAAAACGACATTTTTATTGGATTATCTCCCTTTGTACAATAGAAATTCAGATTTTATCATCACTGTCTCGGGTACTCATGATCAAAATGACTTATATTGTTACCAGCATGCAAGTAAAAGGTTGCAACTGTCTTAACTGTGTTTACCTGTAGAACACATATTCTGAATGTCAATACTTAAGATTTTTCAATATGATGAACTTGACATTAAATTTCATATCATTTTTAAGTAACCAGAATAAAACTTTAGTAATTAGCAAGCTGCAATAATTAAAATAGGATTACTAGGAAGAAATGAAAGGATTTTACTCTTTAAAGTAATAAGGACAAGTGTACCGAAGGAATTTGGAATAAAAAAAATACCAAAAAAAATTGTTTTTGGCAGCTCACCCTTTTTTAAGCCTGATGCTTACAATTGTTTGTGACACAAAAATCCATTTCACTTTGAATTTTCTATTTGAATTACATATTTTGCATAATACAATCTGTATAATTCAAGTATTTGTTTTTGAATGCTTGGTTTAATTAAAATATGAGACTTTCCTCAATTTATTGCGAAAATACCAAAAAAGAGGGGGGAGGCTATCTAAATGATCAATAAAATCTATAAAATTAAATTGCAACCGAAATCCCTTCAAAATATTTTGAACCAAAGAAAATGCAATGTATGTCTGACATTTAGGGTAAATTAAAGCGACTTTTGGGCTGTAGTGTCTGTTTTAGTGTAATTTGATGAAAAGGCCATATTTTTTATCACTTTATGTGTTTTGCCACGCCCTTATTTTCTATATATATCATTATGTTTAATAAAATTCTGTGATTTATACTTCATACACATCCTATCTGTGCTATTAAAGTATTTAAACACTCAGATGTATTATAGTATTTATTTCTATTTGAGAAATCTATGAAATCTATGCATTTCAGTAAATGCATCTATAAATAAACTGGGAAATACCCTAAATCTCTATCGTTGCCATGGTTACCAGCAGTGTAAGGGCTTCAAACTTGCATGACTTTCATATAAGGTCAAACTGAACATCTCAGCAAAGTTTTATCAAAATCAAACAACTTTGCATGGAGCACAATCTGCATGGTTTTCTCATAGATGTCCATTTAAACTTACTCCCACTGCTGTCTGCCATCTTGGATGACACATGAGCTAAAAAGTAACAATTCTTGGTAAGTACCTCAAAAGAAACATTAACGCCTTATTTGGTGTCAATCCATGACGCGGTTTTCTAGAAGAAGATATTTGTAAATGTTTCCCATAGGGTCTTTTGTTAATCTAAGTTTCCCGTGGGCCATCATAGTCGATGAATTTGCTACAAAGTAACAATACTTGGTCAGCCCCTTATAAGGAACAATCATGCTATGTTTGGTTTCATTCCAATCAGTAGTTCTCTAAAAGAAGACATTTGTATGAATTGTCCATAGGATCATATGTTAAACAAAGTCCCGGCTGCATCTTGGATGAAGGATCGCCTAAAAAATTACAACACTTTGTCAGCACATCATAAGGAACATTGTTGCAATGTTTGGTTTCATTCCATTCAGTGATTCTCTAAAAGAAGACATTTGTTTGAATTGACCATAGGGTCATATGTTAAACGAAGTCTCCCGCTGGCGGCCATCTTTGATGATGGACGGCCTACAAAATTACATCACTTTGTCAGCACCTCATAAGGAGCATTGATGCGTTGTTTGGTTTCATTCCATTCTGTGATTCTCTAAAAGAAGACATTTGTATAAATTGTCCATAGGGTCCTATGTTAAACTAAGTGCCTCTCTGGCCGCCATCTAGGATGATAAAGGAAATATTCAATGGATTAATAGGTTTGCATTGATACTATTTCAATTTGCAAGCTCTCGCTACTTTACTATTTTTAGAATTAGAAAGTGATATCCAGAAAGCCTTAACGTATCGTCGAACGTCCAAATCCACCTACATGTATGTATCCATGAAAAATTTAAATACGTTAAAGTATTATTGAACATGTTTATTACGAAAGACCATTGAATTGATTTACTCAGTAAGAATTGTCAACTTTCTGTCTCAAGCAAGTTCACTGAAATGGATACATGCTAGCTTTTAATATATTAACAACAAATCAACAGTCTTTGTATTGAGGACATGTTAGCTCTTTTATCATGGAGTCTGAAATAAGTTAAATCATTTTGCACTTTTTCTTATCTAGACTACTGGTCCATTGGAAGATAAAGGAATGGTGATGAGAGTATTAGATAAATCTTTTGATGTCTTATTACTCAATGTTGGAGTAAAAAAGAGAATTTACTGTAATGTGAGTATTAACAAAATATTGTAAATAAGTGTTCAATTCTGCATTATTACAAAAACTGCATGTTGAAAATCATTCATCAACATACACGATGATTATATACGCGCTTTTTAAATCGGCTAGTACGTACTGATGGGTAATAATGAGAAGTCTGTCCTTATGTCCCACTTTCGTAGCCGTATTTGTTCCTGACACACTATTATGCAACCTTTTTTTGGATTTACCTTACTAATTCATAGAGATTGCCAATGCTTTATCTTGTTTACCAATTTTGTACATAATTCCTTTTAACAATGTATTGAAACTTTCTAACATTCTTATCAATATAATGCTCATACTCCTATTTGTTTTTATCAGAATCATATTTGGGTTTTATCTTTCTCGCACTGTTGTTTAACTCCTGTTACGTTTTTTCATCAAAAATCAATTTCGCCGTTTCCTGAATATTTACCAAAAATGCCATTGTGCATATCACAGTTTTGGTTTTGATCGAAACGACTTTTGGGATTGCTCCTACCTAAGTTCGTACTTACAAGGGAAGGGAAATAAGCTTAATTAGTTGCGAGCTTCGCTTGCAGTACAATTAGTTTAACATAGTTTTGACCCAACCCTAAAGATGGTGAGTCTTTTATTTTTTTTATTTGCCAAAATGTGTAAAAAGTAAAATCACTGAACTCAGAGGAAAATCTAATCGGAAAGTCAATAATCACATGGCAAAATCAAATGAAAAAACACATACAAAACGAATGGACAAGAACTGTCATATTCCTGACTTGGTACAGGCATTTTCAAATGTATAAAATGGTGGATTGTACCTGGTTTTATAGCGCTAAACCTCTCACTTGTACGACAGTCGCTTCAAATTCAATAGTATTGATAATGATGCGTGAACAAAACAAACAGACACAATAGGTAAAAATGTCACAAATAAGGGTACAAAGTCCTATTTCGGTAGGTCACTTTCGTGAAAAGGGAACGGGATTGAAGTTACGATATAAGGATCATATCTGATATCATCTTTATATTCCATAACGGTCAACCAACTCGTGATGGCGTCCGTAAAATTAACGAAGTGATGATTTCAGCTTCCCAACGTTTCACTATTGGGAAGCTGAAATCATCTCTTTTGTCGTAAAATTTTGTTTTCAACCGACCCTCAAAGTCAATTTCTAGATATAAATCCTAATCAAGTGGCAAAATTAAGAGCTCAAACACATCAAACGAAGGGATAACAACTGGCATATTCCTGACTTGGTACATCATTTTCAAATGTAGAAAATGGAGGATTAAACCTGGTTTCAAAGCGCTAAACCTCTCACTTTGATGACAGTCTCATCAAATTCCGTTATATTTACAATGATGCGTGAACCACAGACATAATTAATAAAACAGTCAAAATATGGGTACAGCAGTCATCATCGTGTAACAATTTCAAAAGGAACAATTTAACAGAACACAAAAACATCTATCTACAAAACACATTCATTGATTCGCGCGTCTGACGTCAGAAATTTATACGTCACATATATTTGTCCTTCAATGTATATACAAACAATTTTAAAATTTCACATGGGCAATCTTAGCATACAGGGTTAAAACATCAAAAGTATGTAAGAATTAATTTCAGAAATAGACCGAGATTTAAAATAGTCCAAAAGTTATATAGAATATATAAGAATCCACCAATAGTTCGTTCCACTACGCGATTGAATAATTTTGACGTTTGTGGTTCAACGTATTTTCTAATTCATAAATATATCATAATGATATATAATAGAACAATATCATACTGACGGGATCTTTGAAAGTACAGAGTCACGTTATAAGAACAAAAAAAAAAAAAAAAAAAAAAACACACACAAAAAGTAGCAAATATAAAACACACCAGCAAAAAATGAAAGATAATACAAACACATTGACGGGATGTTTAAGTTCCGGGCCAAGTTAAATGGATTGCACATAAACAGTCCAACAGTAAAAGAAATATTAATAATAGAACGAAGACAAATAAAAGAAAAATATAACACGTTGTTAAGATGATAAACAACATCAGTACGCAGAATCTATACATCAAGACCATATGTATTATTTGTGAAGTTGATATGGAATATTTATCAACAAGGGCTTGGTACTTTCCGATGAACTTTTTTTAGAAAAAGGACGAGACGTTCTTTGACATACCCATGGTTCATCAACTTTCTACTTAGACACGTTTGGGAAATATATCATGTAATTGAGCACAAATATTTCTAGATTGATATTTCAGGACATACGATACGGGTTTGATCCCCTGCGGATTTTTTTACAAGAATTTGCATGCAATCAATTTTTTACCTAGTCAATTCAAATATGTTATAAAAATATATACCTGCTATGGTGCATCACATTCTCAAGAACTCGATGTTACGCTTAAATTATCGTGGGAAAAATTGTCTTTTCGGACAAAACTTCACAACTTAGCGAATTAGTAGTTCTGATTTACAATTCTCTAACAAACACTATTGGTTGCTTAACACTGAAAGTTAAACTTTGTTTAGAAACATAATATATAACTCAATGCATCACATTTTTTAGTAATATATTTACCAACATAAACAATCTCTGATGAGTATTCTTCAAATCGTGGGGTCGAAATGTTATACTGATATTTTGTATTAAGTAATATTCTAAGTTCTTTATGCATGCAGCAACTCAGTTATCGTGTACCGCATAATGAGAAATATAAGGATAACATAAAATGCATGTGCCGCTTTTATACGGATGAATATATGAACCACTTTTAATTTCTTTCATACTGACGATAGGTTATAATCCTAACAATGTCGTAGTCACTTATAATAAGTATCTCATAATACTGATCCATTAAAATAATTAATGATGGGTTGCACTGACATTCCTCTTTTATTATTTTTATGCTATAAAACATACACACAGTAGCTAAGCATACCATAAACGGAGGAAATTGTCCCCCAAAATAGAAACAAATAAACTTTAATCGTATCATTTGTGCACCTGAATGAATTCCGTGAAGGCATGTTGTTGTAATAAATTGAAATGTTACATCGGCGAAGAGTATTTCTTTTGCATGTGTTGAACTAAAAAATAAATTAATACTTGCGAGAAATGTCGTAGTTTATAAGGAACAATTCTCGTTTGAATTGTTTTACATTGTCATTTCGGGGCCTTTTATGGCTGACTTTGCGGTATGGGCTTTGCTCATTATTGAAAGCCGTACGGTGATCTATAGTTGTTAATTTCTGTGTTATTTTGGTCTCTTGTGGAGAGTTGTCTCATTGGCAATCATACAACATCTTTTATATATGTATTTATAGTATACAAGCTAGGTATTATCCCGCAGTTAAGATTTGTCACTTTTTAAGAACGCATCCGTAAAAAAAACGGACGCCCACCGGACAGAAAGGATCAGAAGGGAAATCATACCACATCTTCTTTTTTTAAATATAAATGTGCTGTTTTCGATTTTAAATGGATGAACATTTAATTTTTAATTTTATACTGTAAGAATAGAGCTGCATAACATTGTTGAACTATTCGCTAAAGTACATGTAGTATATGTATTCGTATTTAACATGAAATACAAATTCTAATGCAACAACGTTTGTAACGTTCATTTTGATTGGATAACGTCACTTTCTAACATGGCATCAATTGACAATTGATGCTATGGGACGTACGCGCAAGTGCAAACGATATATGACAGATTATAAATACATGTTTTAACGTTGTTTTCTGTCAGTTTCATTAGAATGGAGATAACAATATTGTATTTTAAGCTCCGACGGCATCAATTTGGGATTGGATGGTGGCAAATACCCGTTTACTGTCTCCGCTAACGCGTCGCCAGTAAACTTAATTTGCGACCATCAAATCCCCAATTGATGCCGTCGGAGCTTAAAATACAATACAGTTATCTCCTAAACGAAACATTTATGATAAAATGATAAACAAAATATCAAGAAATTAAGGATGACTAAATGCATGTACAAGAAGAAACTCACCTTTTTATCAAAACATTTTATGAATAAACACTTTTTTTAAAAACTGATTGTTTCTATTTACATGTACATATTTACAATATATAATTTACGTTCGTTTTTTAACCGAGAATAGCAAAACCTCATGAAGTATATCGCTGGAGTTTATTAACTACATTTAATTCCCCTATGCCATGGTTTGACATCTCCGTTTTTTTTTGTTAACAAAGCATGGTTGGTTACATTTTAAGAATTTACTTACAATTTCGGGATTTTTTTTCTCAAGTAAACGGAATCAGAAAAAAAATCACCATCCTATGTCGAATACCTAAAACTTATCAAAGAATATGAAAAGTGTTTGTAGAAAAGTACGGTTTCATTTTTTTAAGTTTTCAAGTACAACGTTAATTCATCGAGTCCATTGAGTGAAAAAAGGCAGGATGAGCAACTTGGGGGGGGGGGGGGGGGGGGGGGGGGGAGTCAATGAAAAAAATATGTGGATGAAGTTTTTTTTTTTATTTTTCATTGCACTTTTGATGTCGTCCCTTGATCCAGAGGACACATTTGAATTAAATATTTCGATGTGAAAACTGTTAAGATTTTAAAGTTTAAAATTTTAACTATCAATTTCAGAAAATTATAAAACCCAATGAATTTCACATGCATATTTATAAAAGCTAGAATTGTGATTGCATAATCAAGAACACAATCATGTATGCAAATACGACGATGGAAGCTTTAAACGACCTTGACCAGCTACGTGAATATTGATCAGTCCATTCAACGTTATAGTACGCGTGTTCTATTTTCGAAGGTGTGAGGTCGAAGGTTTGAATTGACCAATGAAAACGGTCGTTCCTTAAAGGGTTAATCTAATACAGTTTGTTTGACTGATTACGTCGCAATACCTTTCGCTACGCTTTACCGCATATGAGTGTAGTTTATATATATTATTATGAATATCTGTTTGTAGCAACCAGCTATTAAGGAAACGTGTTATAAAAAAGAAATGAACAATTCAGTATTAATTTTATACTGGAAGCCAACAGAAGAAAAAAGTACCGGAGCAATACATAAAATATCAATATTCACGGATGTCACATGTATATTAAAACCAACGAAATCACTTCTAGAGTGGATGGTAAGATATCTAAGTATCTGTAGATACACCTGTATAATTTCTCTACTTTTCGCAGAATATTACAATAAAGAACATGACGGCTGCAATGTACTGTACGATATATACAATCTACGTACCTTTTATCCTCATGTTACAGCCAGGACAATTACCTCTACAGTGCACATCAAGATATGCATATGTAGTCTGAAAAATAATATGTATATTACGAACAGAGCAATTACCTCTAGTCTTTAGTCGAATAAAAATATCACTTTATACATTTGAAGTGACCAAGCTCATTTTCGGATTGAACGTCATTAGGACTCTCAAAACAAAAGAACTGAGAAAACGATGAGTACAAATACTCTAAGTGCTACGCGACCACCATGGAAAAAGATGAATAGCCAAACCCCCTAATGTCAACCTTTTTTAAGGGAGTCGTGACCTAAGTTTCTTTATAACTTTTGAATTTATCAACGAACATTTACGAAAATATATTTGTTATAAATCATGTCAGTGGCTTAGCACTGACTACTGGTATGATGATCCGGATCCGGATCTAATGGTCAACGAGCAGTATCCACCAAGTGTTTAAAATGACAAAACAACTTTATTAATTCATTATTTTTCATCAATAACGATGTATTCAGGTGTTTATTTTGGCTCCTTGTTGTTTGTGTCTGGTTTAAATTTTTGAAGTTTAAATGACAGTTTGTTATTCGTAAATCGAAGAGCAACATTCTACTGAAATAGATGGTTCAAATGACATTGTATTTTTTTATCTGACCTTCTGGTTTTAACCAATAAAAACCTAGCAAAAATAAATAACACAAATACAATAATAACAGAACATGTAAATCTGGAAACAACAACACATATCTGTGAGGTTGATAATACATTTCTTTAGTTTTGTCATTACAGTACCATGCTTTTTTATTTTCAGGCTATACTAAAATCACCAGAAGCCTGAAAGTACAATAATGAGATATTAATAACTTGTACTTGTTACAGAATTGTAAATTCACAGGAAGATTTGAAATCATTATGATTTAAAACAGTGTTAGTAAGATAACGTCCTGCATTAAAAAAGATTTTTGTACTTTGTATAGATAAGATTTTGTTAAAAAAAAAACTGGTCCATAGAAGTTTTTATAAAAGAGTTTATCATTTTATTTTATTTTATTATTCAGATTTTCATAACAAATTTTATACGTGTTGATTTTTAGCTCACCTGGCCCGTCGTCCGTCGTCGTCCGTCGTCGTTAACTTTTACAAAAAAACTTGGCCACAATCATCATTGGGGTATCTAGATTCATAAATGTGTCCTGTGACCCGGCCATCAAATCAAGATGGCCGCTACGGCTAAAAATAGAACATAGGGGTAAAATGCAGTTTTTGGCTTATAAATAAAAAACCAAAACATTTAGAGTAAATCTGACATGGGGGTAAAATTGTTTATCAAGTCAAGATCTATCTGCCCTCAAATTTTCAGATGAATTGGACAACCCATTGTTGGGTTGCTGTCCCTGAGTCGGTAATTTTAAGGAAATTTGGCTGTTTTTGGTTATTATCTTGAATATTATTATAGATAGAGATAAACTGTAAACAGCAATAATGTTCAGCAAAGTAAGATTCACAAATAAGTCAACATGACCGAAATGGTCAATTGAACCCCTAAGGAGTTATTGTCCTTTATAGTCAATTTTTGACAATTTTCACAAAATTTGTAAATTTTCATTAACATTTTCCACTGAAACTCCTGGGCCAAGGTTATTATAAATAGAGATAATTGTAAGCAGCAAGACTGTTTAGTAAAGTAAGATGTACAAACACATCACCATCACCAAAACACAATTGTGTCATGAATCCATCTGCTTCCTTTGTTTAATATTCGCATAGACCAAGGTGAGCTACACAGGCTCTTTAGAGTCTCTAGTTTTATATGTCTGATGGTATAAAATAAAGAAACGGAAATCTACTATACTTCTACGCATATCAAAAATTGTTTTCTAATATTCATTACTGCAACCATGCACTGTGGATGTGCATGGCCCTGAATTGGTCCTGCTTTGTAAATTTTAATGCCCAACCTACGATAGTAGAGGGGCATTATGTTTTCTGGTCTGTGCGTCCGTTCGTCCGTCCGTTCGTCCGTCTGTCCCACTTGAGGTTAACGTTTTTGGTCAAGGTAGTTTTTGATGAAGTTGAAGTCCAATCAACTTCAAACTTAGTACACATGTTCCCTATGATATGATCTTTCTAATTTTAATGCCAAATTAGAGTTTTTATCCCAATGTCACGGTCCACTGAACATAGAAAATAAAAGTGTGAGTGGGGCATTCGTGTACTGAGGACACATTCTTGTTTAATCATCTGATAAATGCGACATATTTTGCTAATTGTGTCTATCAAATTGTTTTATGTATTAACAATCAAAACTTAATTTGTGAAATAAATGCTATAATTGTAATTTGTTGCAAAATATCAGATTTTATTTTGTATTATTTAAATTTTCAATATATACCTTATACATGTTATTTTCGAATACTTTACCTTCAATATATAAATCAAAAACTAATGAACCTACATTTATATTATGAAACATTATCTACAAATATAAAGAAAGATATATATATTTCTGAGACATGCAGATACATATTCTGGTTTTCAAGATTGTTACAAATATAGTGAACTAACTGGTTAATTGATTTTTTTTAATAATATCAAATTCATTTATACCACCCTTAATCGAACATTTATCGTGTCCCATTTTTTTCAATTATATTAATTATCTTTTTAAGAATAATAAATGTTTTAAACCAATATATATGTATGACCAATATAGTTTTAAAGAATATCAATATTGTTTTCATTTTTCATTATTAAAACAAAACATGTTAAATTATAATGCTTTTGACAAAAAACCGTAACGCAAAATATGAAAGACGGCTTCTCTACTAAATTAATACCTATTATGTTTTCTCTCTCTCTCTCTCTCTCTCTCTCTCTCTCTCTCTCTCTCTCTCTCTCTCTCTCTCTCTCTCTCTCTCGATTTCAAGTTTGCATGGATACCTAACCTTTAATAAGACACACATCACCTTTTCTAAATCCTGCTTCTTATCCACGTAAATTATTTCAATTTAAAACATTTTATGGAAGCTGGATCAATAAACCTGTATTTTAGACCAGACCGTAATGCAATGGTTATCAGAACATTGGATACTACAAGCCAGGCACCTCTTCAAATCGGTGAAACTTACTATGTATGATCTTATTTTCAAATTCATTAACAGATTTTGAATAGCTTAAAATTATCAGGAAATTGTGTGTTCTAAAAGGATCACCAATCTTTCACCTTCAATATGTTTAATCTGATACCTTAATTACTAAGTTATATACAACATATTTTAAAATTTAAAAACCAGTGCGTAGGGACTCTTTTGTTTTAGATATGTATAACCTTCATGTATTTTATTTTCTGAACGTGCCTGATTAGGTGGTGATTCATTTTACAAAGTCTATCCATTTTTTTTGCAAAAGATTTCGCTCAAGCCGATGCGAGAGGCCGTCTTAAACTTGCACGGAGGCAAGCGTTTCTTATCTCAGTTTTGAAGAACTCACTGAGAATTTATGATGAAGAACAGAGTAAGAGCACTATTCCTTGTGCTTTTATTTCGTTTGCCTTGAATTTACAGATTTTGTGTAATGAATGGATATCTCAGATCCGTTTTTATCTATTAACTAGTATGAGACATTATCTGAAAAAAAAAAAATTTCACCGCCAATTATTTATCATTAAAGCATCTTTTTAGAAAATTTGTTGTCCCGTGATGTTATCTGATAACTGAATAATTCAAAGAATATCCCACTTAAATGAACAGGGTTCCAATTTTCACAAATATAATAGATCATATAAGAAACGTGTCCCTTACTGGTCTGTTTTTATTTAAACTAAAGCATGCACTAACATTTTGCATTTTAACCGTTTGTGCAAGGGTAATTTCCGTCCTGTTACCACTATTATTTTCACCTGTGGAAACGTTTAAAAGACTAAGATTTAATTTCTTGTGTAATGTAATGCAAAGAGCATCATTTTCCTGAATGTATGACTCCATATATGTATAGTTTGAATGGCAGCCAGATTGAAAAATCCGAGCTCACTTAAGATGAGAATTTAGAGAACAATAATGTTGTTGTTTTCTCATGTTACAGCCTTTTTGTATACCTTCTAATAATATTTGATTGTTAGCAATATAACATTAAATGTTTATAGTATCTTATTCAAGTGATATTTAATAGGAGTAAACTTCAACACAGTTCGAATCAAAGGGCTAAAAGTAATATGTAATTCCTTTCATCTATGCTCTGTCATGTTAGTTGATAAAAAGTAACAGCATAACCATAAACAGTATCAGAAAGGATGTTAAAGACAATTTCACTGATGATTACAAATTTAATCTACTATATGCCAACCATTTCATTTAATATAAGTTATTACCATCATATCAAATAAATCTAAACATAATATACAGTATTTTGAAATGAAAAGACAGATTTTTGACATTTGATATCAGCAGAGAACATTGTGCCATTATATTATCGTAGATGATAACAGATCTAAAAAGGAATTTGTTTTTGAATTTTCATTACCTAGGCAAATTTTTTATCTTGCAAATAAAGTTTCAAAAGTTAATTGACATTGTTTGCAGTTATCTTCCAATTGTGCCCAATTTGTATTGATGCATTTTTCATAAACTATGAACTAAAGAAATTGTTTTGAAAATTAATTCCTTCCTGTTACCAACTCTGTCCTGTTACTCAAGATTCTCTCATGTAACCGACATATCGGACTACTAGTATATTTCGTGAATTTCTAAAGCTTTTGTATCATATTTTACATTGTCATTGTTACCACATTTAACAATTGGTTGCATTACAGACACCAGGTCCGAAATCCTCAATGGTCGTTCTTCGATTTGTACTATTAAAATACCGGTTGCAAAGGCATTTGTTTTTGGTTTTTCTTATCGCCAAAATTTAGATATTTTCAGATATTGCCTCATATACTTTTTATCACTATATGAATATAGTTGCGAATTATTATTGGTGTTTTTGTCTAGAATTGTTCAAGGAAACGTTTATGTTATACATATAAACAGAAAAACCGTAACCCAGATGAGTCAGTCCAGCGAAATATTGCGTTTATTTTTAGCTCACCTGGCCCGATGGGCCAAGTGAGCTTTTCTCATCACTTGGCGTCCGTCGTCCGTCGTCGTCCGTCGTCGTTAACTTTTACAAAAATCTTCTTCTCTGAAACTACTGAGCCAAATTTAACTAAACTTGGTCACAATCATCATTGGGGTATCTAGTTTGAAAAATGTGTTTGGTGACTCAGCCAACCAACCAAGACGGTCGCCATGGCTAAAAATAAAACATAGGGGTAAAATGCAGTTTTTGGCTTATAACTGAAACTGAAGCATTTAGGGCAAATCTGACATGGGGGTTAAATTGTTTAGTAAGTCAAGATCTATCTGCCCTGAAATTGTCAGACGAATCGGACAACCGGTTGTTGGGTTGCTGCCCCTGAATTGGTTATTTTAAGGAAATTTTGCCGTTTTATGGTTATTATCTTGAATATTATTATAGATAGAGATAAACTGTAAATAGCAGTAATGTACAGCAAAGTAAGATTTTCAAATAAGTCAGCATGACCGAAATGGTCAGTTGACCCCTTAAGGAGTTATTGCCCTTTATAGTCAATTTTCAACCATTTTTCGTAAATCTTAGTTATCTTTTACAAAAATCTTCCCCTCTGAAACTACTGGGCCAAATTAATCCAAACTTGGCCACAATCATTTTTTGGGTATGTAGTTTAAAAAATGTGTCCGGTGACCCGGCCATCAAGCCAAGATGGCCACCTCGGCTAAAAATAGAACATAGGGGTAAAATGCAGTGTTTGGCTTATAACTCAAAAACCAAAGCATTTAGAGCAAATCTGACGGGGTGCAATTGTTTATCAGGTCAAGATCTATCTGCCTTGAAATTTTCAGTTGAATCGGACAACCAGTTCTTAGGTTGCTGCCCCTGAATTGGTTATTTTAAGGAAATTTTTCCGTTTTTTGTTATTATCTTGAATATTATTATAGATAGAGATAAACTGTAAATAGCAGTAATGTACAGCAAAGTAAGACCTAAAAATAAGTCAAACATGACCAATATGGTCAATTGACCTCCTAAGGAGTTATTGTCCTTTATAGTAAATTTTTAACAATTTTCATAAAATTTGTAAATTTTTACTAACATTTTCCACTGAAACTACTGGGCCAAGTTCATTATAGATAGAGATAATTGTAAGCAGCAAGAATGTTCAGTACAAACACATCACCATCACCAAAACAAAATTTTGTCATGAATCCATCTGCGTCCTTTGTTTAATATTCACATAGACCAAGGTGAGCGACACAGGCTCTTTAGAGCCTCTAGTTTCGGCATGTCTTGATGTAATGCTTGACTTTGGAATGTTCAAAATTGCTGCCGTTATCCTGGCAATGGGGACGAGGGTGCTATCCGTTATTGTTATCAATTACAAATCTATTTACATTTGATATTGGTAGGTCCCATACTTGTTCTTGACATATTTTTAGATTACACACTAACAAAAAACTTTTTTTGCAGTATACGTTTGCATCTAGGTTTACTCAGAAATCATTTACATATTTCGTTTTGAGTACATTTAACTGATGATCTCAGATTCCTTCTTTTATCAATATTTTTCATGTTTCTTCCTTTAATTCAAAACATTTTTAAATCACAAGCATACAATACCATTTAACAGTAACAATTTTATTGTGAGATATGCGCTTTTTTCATATGTATTGTTTGTATCAAATTAATGCGGTTTGCTGTTATTTATTGATATTGTGTGAGTATATGTATTGGTGTATTCTTTTATTTTATAAACTTGTTATACAAATCATAAGTCTTCATATTTTTTATTTTGCAAGACAAAAAGCTAATGAATCACAAGATAAAATGCGTTTGTAGCTTTATACCTATGTCAAGCCTCAAATATGTGAGTGTTCTTAAGGTCTGTGTTCTATCTTATGTGCCATAGACGTTACAAATTTGTCACAGTTAGTTCCTTTGTCAACTTTAACTTCTCTTTTAATGAATTTGACCTACTTTGACAGAAACTAATTATCCCGAATATGCCGACAGTTGTAGGATTCACGTATATAAAAAAAAACATACTTAACAACATGACAAGTTATAGATCAAGTTTGAATTTTGTTCCAAGACATTGATTGTGTAACCAGTAGGGGACTATGTGTTAATATGCAATAATGGAGAAATGTAGACAATGATTGTTTAACCAGTAGGGAACTATGCGTTGCTATGCAATAATGGAGAAATGTAGACAATGATTGTTTAACCAGTAGGGGACTATGTATAGCTATGCAATAATCGATAAAGAGTACGCAAGAAAACATCATTAGCAAGAAAAAGCTACAATGCGAAATGAAATTCGTCCAATCTAACAGTTATTTTGGTATGATGAATTAGATTACCATAAACAATTTTCATGATAAGGTCACAATCGAAACAAATGATCGACGTTTCAGTTTTCTATTTTTATTTGTTTTTCAATTTATAACCTATAAATATAGTCGACCCATTTTCTCCATTTGATCATCCAATAAGATGGGATCCACCGTGTCTGAAAAGACAAAAATTGCAACAAATTAACACCGACAGCGAAACTGTAGGTAAACAATAGTAATGATCGTATGAAAAATAGTATGTAGTTATCAAAGATACCAGGATTATAATTTAATATGCCAGACACGTGTTTTGTCTACATAAGACTCATCAGTGACGCTTATATTATAAATATATCATGTAGATTATTAGATATGTATATAAACCTTTTTGTGCACAGATGAACGACATCAGAAGAAGAGTATATTACACACTTTTATCTTTACCATGGAATGCCATGTATGATGTTTTACCAAGTTTATAACCTTTGACCACTGGTGAAAGCTACATCTTGATGGAGAAGGGCGTTATTGAAACACGTACTCATAAAAAGAAATTGAATTTCTGTTTGTCAGTAATTATCTATCAAACATTATCATTATGTTCATGTGCAAATATAAAGAAATTCGTATATATCAAACATTGTTCTAACTTTGTTGAAAACCGTCCCCTATTATAAAATGGTTGGTAACTATGCAAATGTTTCAAATACACATAAGGTCTTGAACATCGGAAATCGTCTCTAGAATTTTTTTTGCATTTTCATATGGCCTATATTCTTTAAATATGATTTAAAGTGGGATATTGACAGTATGATTCATGCATTTTAGTTCATAAGATCTTTTATCTCTTTTCAAAATATCTGGATGCATCTGTGAACGCAGTCTTTTTGAATAATGCAACAAACTTTCGTCTGTGAGGTCGATAGGACCATTGTATCATTGCAGTGGACGATGTCAAGTTACACGCTACATCTTATCATTGCTTATGGAAACAAGTGTTTTGAATTATATGGTGAGATTATTTTATGAATATCTTGATTTGAATATTTAATATTTTAAATCTTAAAAAAACCCAACGCAATACATACTTGGGTTAGGATGAAGTTTGATGCCTTTTAAAACGTTTAAATCCGCTGCATTTTTATGCATTTGTCCTAAGTCAGGATGCTGATTTCACAAAAAAAAACTTACGACTAAGATTGATCGTAGGTATACTGAATTATTCATGACTTACGATCAATCTTAGTAGAAAGGTTTTTTTTTGTGAAACCGACTACTGGTGTTCTGTTGTTGTCATTTGTTGGAGTGGTTCATAATATTTTCTCGTTTCTCGTTTTTTTCTATACAGCTTAGATTGTTGGTTTTCCTGTGTGAAATTGTTTTACGCAGTCTATAATTTTTTTATCTCTTCATAGCTTGCTATTTGGTGTGAGCTTATTTTTTTATTCATTGTGACTTGGATAGAGAGTTGACGCATTATTCATATTGTTGTGATATACATGTACACCATACATTCTTTGTGCCTGTCCCATTTTAGGAGCTGGTAATTCAGTGTTTGTCATTTGTTTATGCGTTACAAATTTGTTTTTCATTCATTTTTTGTACATCAATTAGGCCGTTAGTTTTCTCGTTTGAAATTTTTTACATTGTTATTTCTGGACCTTTAATAGCTTACTGCGCAGTACCGTCTTTGCTCATTGTTGAAGGCCGTCCGGTGACCTATAGTGTATATTTCTGTGTCATTTGGTCTCTTGTGGAGAGTTGTTTCAATTCATATTCCAAATGAACTAATACCCAGACATAACATTATCAAATTTAACACACTTGTTTTATTAAAAACACCCAAAGACACTAAGAAACCTCTGCAATTTTGTACGATGTATTAATAGTTAAAAATTAAAAGCTCACCCCTTCTTAACAACCTTAATTTATTTACCATACTTATATAAAAAGAGTATTTCTTTATATAATTTTAACTTTCACATTTGACTGTTCAATTATATATATATTCTTCTAATATGTTATCTCATTCGAAATTTTATGCATTTTAATGCATTTTTAATTCTGTTATTATGTATACTATTGATTTAACTTCTCTGCAACCTTTGTACTATCATGGTTTTATAAGAATTAACTATCTATCTATACCACATCTCCTTTTGTATTTGTAGATATATGTTTCTGGGATATTACTCTAAAGATTTTTTATGGAAGGAGGAGGCATTTGCCCTATTGATATTTATTAGGAATACACACGACACAGATCGCAAGACAGACAAAGATTTTATCTGAGGCCTTTATATAATATACATGTGGAAATATTGTGTACTCACTCAAACACCAGAAAAGATAAATTTAGAAAAATGGTACAAAATGTTACGGGCATAATTTTTAAAGAAAGGAAAGGTTAACTATTCAAGTCGTAAAACTTTCGATACCACTTCTTCAAAATGGTAGCTCTGGCAATGAAGTTGTCCAATTAAGAGGCTGAAAAGTCACTAATACCTTAACTTACTTTTCAGCACCGTCTATTTAGCAATAGAAAAACGCTTCTCATTCAATATCTATATACAATATTAGACATAGATTATCTTAGCTGTAGTTGGCAACACTTTTAGGAATTTTGGATCTCAATGCTCTTCAACTTCGTACTTTATTTGACTTTTAAATTTTTTTTTGGATTCGAGCGTCACTGATGAGTCTTTGGTAGACGAAACGCGCGTCTGGCGTATATATAAAATATAGTCCTGGTATCTATGATGAGTTTATTTAGATCAATGTCAGGAAAATATAAACTTTTTTGTATTAGGCTGAGACACTGGGGAAGAGCGAGGTTCCATCGAGCCCTTCTCAAGTTTGTGCCGAGTACCAAAAAGTTCATATTATTTTTAACATTGACCTTATGTTGTTTTTATACTGCAACTTAAATCAATACAATGATAGCTTATTCGTAACACAAATATTAAACTTATTTTCATCCCTTTATGGACCCCTGATTGTGGAGAAAATGTTCCATGATGAAATTGATATTATACAAAGTTTAGCTATGTAAATATATTAAGGCAGTTAACGCAACTAGTTGCAGTATAAAATATGTTGCCATACTATGACGTAGAAACGAAATCAGATTCAGAAGAACCATGTGAACTTTAAACTCAAATACATTATTGTATAATAATCTAAATGTAACTGTAGCAAATACAAATAATCTTACTGCTTACAAGCATTGACAACACCATGTTCATGTTTGCAGGTGCATTTTTTTAATTGTGTTTATCTACCGTTGATTGTTCGTTACTATTTTATTGTTTATTCTATAATCCTCAATTTTTTCATAAAAGTATATCCAATCCCCTTCTTTCAAAGTCCTAAATTGGTGATTTGAAACTATTCAAATGTTTATATTGTCCCGGCTATTGATCATATTGGGCTGGTTAATTAACAAATGTATCATTTCTTAACATTTTTCATATTTGCTAAGTTACTTATCATCGGTAGCCATGTTGGCCTGACGCAAAGCTATAACTAATCCAATAAGAACATTGATACGCACGTATACTATAGTATATAACATTCATAAGGCAACGGCGATTTCTTTATCCAACTGACAAATGTGAAAAAATTCAGTAAAGAATGATTCTTTAAAGCAGTACAAGAAAACCATATTCTACGTTACGTAGCAAATATACCGTGTTATATAACCACCTTTGTGTGAACGATATAACAGGTGTACGGTCCCGTTACATTTGCGCTCTTCATCTTTATTGCGAGATAATAATGTTATGATGTTTGTTGGTCATACTTGTCATATTTTTGTTCGTAAATTGTTTTGTTATAAGTTAGATCATTAATTTTCGCAATTGAATTGTTTCATATTTGTTATGTTGGGGCCTTTTAAAATCCCTAATACGGTATGGAATTTTCTCATTGTTGAAGGCCATACGATGGCCTAAATTTAAAATAACTTTCATCGAAACTTTGCTTTTCGGTGGAAGTTTATGCGATGGCAATCATTCTCTACCTCCTTATTTTATATTCTGTATCAGGTTAAAAATATGACAGTTGTTATCCATACATTTTTTTATTAACCATAGGTATATATTATCCCTCTTTTCCCATGAATAATCTATGATAATTCTTATATGATTTGCATATTAGGAAATACGTTAATATGATTGGTCGAGAGGACTTCCGGAATGTGTTCTTGACGTTGTTTGTTTTGAAAGACGACGTTGACCGAACTTCTTTTCGTAACCAATCCCCCTTTTCCCATGAATAATATATGATGTGTTGTGTGAGTTGATATCGAAAATATGTGTTGTGTGAGCTCATATCGAAAACATACGTTTCGTGTGCTGAAACTGATACATAACAAGTCAGGAATATAACATTTGTTATCCGTTCGTTTGATGTATTTGAGCTTTTGATGTTGCCATTTGATAAGGGACTTTCCGTTTTGAATTTTACTCGGCGTTCGGTAGTTTTGTGATTTTCTGTAGTGTGTAATGCTTTATCCTTGAATGATTTATATCTTTGCTATTGTCCTTCTGTTCATCCGCTTATGATTAGTCGCTGTAGAGAGTAATTAGAAATATTCTTAAATAGTGACATTAATCTAGCATGCCGATAATATGATTCATGAATGGATTTTCAGTTCGTTCTAATAATAGTAGATGCTTGCCAAATGCATGATGCGATGAACTGATTGAGTATGTTTTACTTGAAATCAGAGGTAATGTACAGTTTGATCAAACGGGATGGTCATTAGGGAATTAAGATCAGGAAACTAATTCCACGTTAAATAGCAAAAAGACGTGGCAACACAGACAAAATGAAACAGATTTCATTGCCTTATGAGAAAAGTTCAAGAAATTATAGTTCTTTTTTCATTTCGCCACTTTGAATCGTCACTTTGATTCGCCACTTCCTCATATCAAAAGACGGTTTTAAACCATTTACATGTACTGTGGATTCATTCATTTTCGTGAGTACCAATTTTCGTGAACATATTTACGTCCATATGTGAGTTTGTGGTTTTTCCAAAGTTTGGATACAATTTTTAAAACAAATTTATTTTGTTGAACAATAAAATTTCTGGTTCACCTGTGCCCACAAATCCCAAGAAAAGTAGTATCCAACGAAAAAATAATGAATCCACATTAAGCGGATTTCAATTGTAGGAACTAAATAATAACTTACCCAGAATCTTTTTTTTCACAGATATACATGTAATGTTTAGAGCCACAACTCACATCGTCCCAATTACTGCTTTCGCCTTAAAAATAAAGATATTAAACTTCTTTAAATACTTGTGTTGACTTATTTGAATGTACTTTGATCACTTAATTACCATTACATTCGTATATTCATATATTATGTTTGTAAAAATTTGGATATGTTCATTGGTTGAAAACAAAAAAAATACATTGATCAATATGTATAGACTCTACTAACATTCATTCCACTGGCAGAAACATTTCCAGAAGCATATTTAATAAGGGGACTGGGGTCCCTCCCATTTAGTGAGCTTCATGTATGGTTAATGCATATACTTTTTATTTGTCCCACTCCTAATAATGTTTGTCTTCCTTTCTTCAAAATCAAGGATCTGCATTTGATCTCCTTAATGGATAATATATAACATACTAATCATCCCGCCAAAACATGTATAAGTGTTTGCTGTAACTTTCTGTAAATAACAACATCACTTTACCACTTACACTTTGAATACACATTGGACCAAATATGAAGTTTATAAGGTATGTAATAATGAAGAGTTTATTTCAGATTGTACACTCTCAAAATTTTCTTCGTCACAATAGGCATGATAGAATTGAAGTCATATTTGATAAGTTACCAAAGAGACTAACTTATGATCTAATACGCTAGCCGCGCGTTTCGTCTACATAAGACTCATCAATGACGTTCAGAGGAAAAAAAAATAAACAAGTACAAAGTTGAAGAGCATTGAGAACCCCCAGAAAGTAGTGCAAAATACGGCTAAGGTAATCTATCAGTGGTGTTAATAGTTATCAAATATACCAGGCTTATAATTCAACACGCAAGACCCGCGCTTTGTCTACATAAGACTCAGTGACGCTCAGATCAAAGTAGTAAGAAAGCAAAACAATTACAAAGTTGAGGAGCATTGAGGAACCAAAACTCAGAGTCATATGTAAATGTATCTGTTTTAAGGCGAAGTGTACGTAATTGCACGCCTCTAGCGGAATACGGGATTAAAAACGTTCGTCGTTAGTTACGCAAGTTATCTCCCTTACTCCAAGAAAGGACACACGGAAGAGAAACTACTTTCTGCGGTCTATAATGAATCCAACAAGCCGCCTGTGCTGTCTTAAACCTCATAAATTATCTAAATAACTCCAATTAGAAATCACAGCATTCTGTACGTTGTTCCGTGTGCAGCCTGACATAAAAACACTGTTTTTTGTTTTGTTTTAGACGCGTATGAGAAGGCATTTCGTTTTTATGACATCAACAGAAAGAAAAAACGCCTCACAACAAAATTATAAACAAATAAACAAATAAACATGTAACAATGTTTCTTCTATTGATATCAAATTAATTAAAATGAAACCCGAATTGACCCAACAATATCGTTTTAAAAAGCCGTAGTCTTGAACGAAAAACACAGTACTCAACGTAAAGTTTTATAATAGGCTAATTACAAATAATTAATGAAAGACGTGTGAATTCAATTGTTTAATTAAAAAGAGTTCGTATTTTGTGCAATTGAAAATTTAAGGACATGCTTTATATTCATATAAGAAATCAGACGATACCAAGAGAATAATTTGACCACTAGTGCAAAACTTACCAGTCGGAAGAACAAAGATGGAAAACAAACAAAAAATAAACAAATTATGCCCCAAAAATTACTCAGTAACTTAAAAATTGTCTCACTCTAACATTTATCTTAAAATAAGTAAAAATTATGTCATTCAACTCCCAGTTTTCAACTTTTTCTACATGTGCAGAAAATGAACAGGTGTCTTCTATTCTGTCTGCAATTTATGGGAAAACTAAATCTAAATTTAGAACCATATTGAAATTGAAAGTACACATGTCAGATAAAATATAACATTTCATTTCTTCTTTCACAAATTCCAATTTCGAAGAGATATATAGCGAAATCTGTTTTCTTTTATTGAGCCTGTGTGCATCAATCAAAATTAGAGAATGTAATTTTGAAGTATCAAGTCTCCATTCAAGATTATGAATGAATAGCTTATAGAATTACGGGGGGGGGGGTAGGACCTTTATCAGAATTCCGCGGGGATCGGGTGTTTTTAAACTCGGGATTTCGGGATTGACCCTTTCGGGATCTGGGAATTCTATTTTCGAATTTCGGGTAATCGGGATTTAATTTTTTTTTAATTCGGGACCTAGCCGGATTTAGTGTTTTTGAGCCCGGGATTTCGGGATCTGGATCCCTCCTTCCCTCCTCCCTCTATTGTAGTTAAAGAAAAGAGGTCAGGGAAGTTTTGTGATACTTGTAACTGCAATTTAATATTTAGTGGAATGAGAGGTGAAATGTGTTCAGACTATTACATTTCATTTTTTTTCACATTTAACCAAAGTATACTGCAAGGGGTGTTTAACGACCTCGATGATTATCCATGAGGATCTCGTACTCGGTCAGCTCTAGGTTTTCAACTAGTTCATGATCATACAAGAATTGAGAAGCCTGTGGTTTACTAGTCTTATAATATGAGACTTTGGAGTTCATATAATTTACATTCAACGTTTTTATCGAATATTTCAAGGCTTTTTGACTATCAATGTTGACCCCCCTTCCAATTGATTGGATAAAATGAATGGATTGCCCTCTGAAGTCCTATACACTGACTTGTATTCGAATTGGTTAAAAGAAATAATTGCTATCTCTATTGATTCAATACCGTAACGCCGAAAAACAATCATTTGTTTCCGCGAATTCCGAACAGCTAGAAATATATTCCCGAGTTTCAATATGAGTAACTCGAATAAATCAAGCCCTTTCCATGTCCGATTTTCTCCCACACGAGAAATGTAGCATTCATACATCAGCTGAATCAAGGATTACTATACAAATCCTTTGCTGAATAATACGACTGAATTATTCGGGTTACAATTTGTGTAAATCCCGAATGCACATAAAAATAAAGGTCCAGCCCGACTTTCGGAAATGGACTGTTGTAGATTTCAGATTGATTTCCAGAAATAAAAATCATACAAAAATGTTTCACGCAAATATTCGTCTTCAGACGTGTAAAGTTATACAACGGTTACTAGCCGGTCTTGATTGTGATAAAAAGAAGCGCATGCAATGCATAAAATATATAATGTCGTGGCTCAGGGATGTGTTGAATTATAGAGATGTTTATGCGGCACAAAGATAAGATTAATTTACCCAAATGTACTAAGAATTATCACACAACTTAAATTTACTTAAATATTGATTTGTTATCCTGTGCTCGACAGGTGGCTGATATTTTGAGAAGAGACCTTGGTGAAATGAAGTTTTATGGGAAAAAAGATTTTGAAAACACGTCGCAGTGTTTAGATTTTAACCAAAAAAAAAGGCACCAAGGTCGAAATTAGTTCTAGACTAGTTCATAATGAAGAAAATGTCAACCGTTTTCTAGCTTGGCGATCTCCGAACGCACCCGAATATAATAGACAGATACAATACAATAGTACACAAAACGTAACATAAAGAACTAAAGACCGAGCAACACGAACTCCAACAAAACGGTATATATTTCAAACAAGTGTAGAACTATATGAAGCGTCGTACCTGTTGCGGCGACGTCAATAACGTTGTCGTTGTTTTTTGTTTTTTTACAGTCAAGATTCAACTTTAACAGGGTATAGCTTGAAAAGTAGCACGGTTGCTAAGGACTTTCTTTGCACCAATCGATTCCTCAGACATTTTAAAATCGTCTCATCAATTTAAAAACAGTCAATTGTCTAATATATGTTAATAAATGTAACAATTCCTGCCGAATTTCACGATTTTCCCTATATATCCTTTGTAATTTTGGTGTATGATGCTGTTAACTTCACCAGGTCGTATCTCAAAAACGAAAAACGGTTACCCCCTTGTTATATTTTATTTTCCGATTTATTTTTACAAGCAGAATCTACATGTAAAATTTAAAAAAAAAACTCCATTGTGTAGTTTAATTACGTACACTTCGCCTTAAGTGGGTCAATTTGTTATAGTCTTATATGTATTCAAGACATTCGTATTTTGCTTATATGATTAGACATCTGTCTATCAATGCAAGTACGTAAGTCTTAAGAACATTTGTTATTGTCTATTTCATTGTCCTTACGCCAAGATGATCCATTCGCTATATTTGAGATACCATTTTCAAGCAATGCTATGTGTTTTATAAGAATAGAAGCAATTATGGAAAGTGGTGTGCATTAGTAATGCTTAGTTTAAACGGATTGTTAAAAGATCCTATACTGATTACAAAGTATTATTTTGTACTTACTCCAGTCGCTTCGTACATTGATTGCTAGACACTCCTGGTTGGAACCCATATACCGATCAGGTTGGTGTACGCCGAACATCTCTGGGTAAACAGTTTTACCCGTACTCGCCCACTCCCAGTCATAATCAAGATTGTGGTCAGTTGCTCCAATACAGTAAATTGGCTGATAACTTCCCGTATGATGATGATTTGAACTTCTGTAACCTGTAAAAACATGCTTTTATGAATTGTCATTACATTCAAAACATTCATTTCTTTACAGGTTTTGATACAGATTTAACTTTTAGAATAAAGGTGGGGTTTTAAAACATTACGATTTTGCATGGGAACGTAATTATTTTGAAGGCAAATGCGACTAATGCGTGCAAATGTAATGGTAATGCATGCAAATGTAATGGTAATGCATGCAAATGTAATGGTAATGTGTGAAAATGTAATGGAAATGCATGCAAATGTAATGGTAATGTGTGAAAATGTAATGGAAATGCATGCAAATGTAATGGTAATGTGTGAAAATGTAATGGAAATGCGTGCAAATTTAATGGTAATGCGTGCAAATGTAATAATAATGCGTGCAAATGTAATAGAAATGCATGCAAATGAAATGATAATGCGTGCAAATGTAATAGAAATGCATGCAAATGAAATGGTAATGAAATGGTAATGCGTGTAAATGTAATGGAAATGCATGCAAATGTAAAAGTAATGCGTGCAAATGTAATAATTATGCAGTATAACGTAATTGTAATGCGTGCAATTGTAATAGTAATGCGTGCAAATGTTAAAGTGATGCGTGCAAATGTAATGGTAATGCATGCAAATGTAATGGTAATGCGTGCACATGAAATGGTAATGCGTGCAAATGTAATGGTAACACATACAAATGTAATAGTAATGCGTGCAAGTGTAATAGAAATGCATGCAAGTGAAATGGTTATGCATGCAAGCGTGGAAATGTAATGCACTGCTTAAAACTTCTTTCTGATTTTTTTTCAAGTTACGAAATATGGTAGTTACATGTAGAACTTCACAATTATTAACAAGGTTAACACAAATGTGATGACCTAAATAACTTTACTACCTTGTGTTTACGTGTATGGTGCATACTTATGATAGAAATTATCAATTTAATCATCAATGTCGACTGATGTTAGTATGACGTCCATTATCATTGCACTAGTCACATATTTGTTTAGGGGCCAGCTGAAGGACTGCTCCCGGTGCGGGAGTTTCTCGCTGCATTGAAGACCCATTGGTGGCCTTCAGCTGTTGTCTGCTCTATAGTCGGGTTGTTGTCTCTTTGACACATTCATCATTTCCATTCTCAATTATATAAACGAATTAAAAAAAAATAGAATCAATGATTCATATAAATATAACAATCATTTACTTATGCTCATCTTTTGATTTCTGTGTAAAACAATGTATTTGTGTTGGGAATGCATTTATATATTTAAAAGGTAATCTTCTTTTTAAAACAGAATAATTATGTTCAAAAAGCCATGAAATGGTTTTGTTTGTTTTTAACTGGTAATAAATAATTATTAATAAAACATCAAGATTGATATTACATAATTTGAAATTGACTGATTGATTTTTCTATATTCATGCCAAACTCATACCAAAAACAAATTCGAGTAAACTGAGCATTCGAAAATGTCTATTCATCAACAATGTCATGACAACTCCAAAAGATATTCAAACTCACTCGTCGATGACCATATAAAAGCTTACTAAAGGACATACAAAAATTTTCAAATAGTCACAAGGCTTATTTAATACGCCAAAAGCGCGTTTCGTCTTCATAAGACTTATCAGTGACGCTCAGATCAAATAGTTATAAAGCCCAACAAATACAAAGTTAAGCGCATTGCAGACCCAAAGTTCCAAAAAGTTATGCAAAATACGGCTCACGCTAGATGATTTATGAACAACACTAATTCCACATAAAAACCGGGAATCTCATGTGCTGTAGAATGGTATGCAGATCATGTTCTACATGTAACACCTTTTGTATTTCTTATATCAATACACAATCGAAGATAGGTATGACTCGATGATGTAATATTCTACATTGGTTTTTTTTTCGTTGACTTTGAGACGCCTACTCGTCATTCTGTCGACGAGCTTTCCCAACGTAACATTGAAAAGCTGCATCATAAATCTTATTCATTGTATATGAAAAAAGGCACAGCAACTACTTCTAAAGATAACCGGGGAACAAGCAACAACAACTAATAAGAGAGGTCGCACAGAAAGCCCAAGAATTAAGCCGCACTTGCAAAAAAAACCTGCGCCCTAAAAACAAATACTTCAGAAATCCAACAAACATATATTCCAACATATAGTGAGCAGCTAGGGATCATTATCGGTTCACTCTACAAGAATGTAAAAAACATCAACAACAAACTGTTAACTTTGGAAGGACGATTTTTGATTGGATACATTACAGTTCGAGACTACGCCTACCAAACACCCTTCCTCTTCTACTTTGAAATGCAACAGTTGTGTGTCTAGAGTATATTTTGTTGAACTTTAACAGAAAATTTTTAAACAAATGTAGTTTTATTTTGTTAAAATTTCTTAATTTATTTGTCACTCTCAGTAATGAGGCAGTGGAGGCTACAAAGACAAAAATAGGTTGGGGTGTTCTTTTCCAGAAACCAATCGATGATTTTTACTTAAACTATAACTATGAATTGAGTGTATAATAGTTTGGCAAGTATATTAAATTGTATGCTTATTAAAGAAAAAAAAGGTTTGTTATAAGCATGTTTTTTTTTGGTCATTACTGAATTATACCTGTTTTGAGGTATATAGAATGCTTGCCGTCTATAAATTACTTAATTGTTTAGCAATTATAACAAATTTCATTCAGTTCGTAATCAGATACAAGCGTGCAATAATCATATTGTCGCAGAAAATGTACTGCAATCTTTATCTTTAAAGAATTAAAATTCAATGTATATTTATTTGTTCAGTTTTATAATTGCTTATCTTTTCTTCAGAGGTAAATTTCGTGAATCTTTACCATATATAACAACGGTTTCTCGAATGCAAGATAATTAATAAAATTAAATTTAACACTTAAGTTTAAAACAAACCTAATTATACATGTTATAGACTGACGTAAAATTTATCTTATTGAAAATAAAAGTGAAAATGAAAAGCTTTTTCTTTAGTGTTATCTATCTATTATTTAATTTTACAACATAATCATCTTTAAATTTTGTAAGGTTATTTGCGGCTTACGACCCATCATAATGATATACACAGGAAAATTTAACTCACATCAATTTCACGTGAATTTAAAGTCATGTGAATCTCACGTGAAATTCACATCAATTTCACCTCAAACGAGCTTATACGTGAAACTCACGTGAAAACAATTTTTGTGAGTTTCACATGATTCTCATGTGAAACTCATGTGAATTTCACATGAAAATCACGTGAAATTTTTCATGTGAAATTCACATGAATTTTTAAAATAGAGTAATTCAAATAACATATAAATTTGCAAAAAATTAAAACCATGAAAAATATCAAATTGTGTTGTTGTAAATTTCACGTGAAATTCATGTGAAAAATTTCACATCAGAATCAGGTGAATCTCAATTCACGTGAAATTCACGAAATTTTTCATGTGAATTTCACGTGAGATTGATGTGAAATTCATGTGAGCAAATTTTGCCTGTGTATATGGTTGTATGTGATGATCGGCATTTTCTTGATTCTTGTTACACAGACTTGAAATGAAAGCTGACTTGCACACACTTAACTATGTCATGAGAATGCTCAACACGACAGATGCCACATGTAGAACATTATCTTCCTACCATTCCGGATCCTCTCATCAGTTTCTAATTCTTTAGTTGTCTGTGTCGTATATTGTATACTGTTGTTTGTCATTTGGTCTTTTTTTTACCATGGCATTTTCAGTTTATTTTCGACTTAGGCGTTAGTCTAGTTCATTACCTAAATTTGCAAATTTTGAAGACAGATTTGCAATTTTTGGGTAATGTTTTTTGTTTGTATAAAGAAAAATAAGTGATTTGTTGCATTATCTAAAATGTTCAAACAAATACAAACAAATAGTTAATTTAAGAATGAATTTTTCAATTTAGTCATTTAAGAAGAGATAAATATTTATACTGGAATGATAGAAAAATATCTATATTTTACTTGTAGTTCGGTTACATCAATTTTTATTTTTATTTTCTTGAGCATATTATAAAGCATATCCCCTTATAAATTATTTTAAAATTCTATATCATAGATTTCTTTTTTATGTACAACAATGTTTTTCATTGACCAATCTATATAAATTTGGCTATTTTGAGTGGTTTGTAGCACGGTGACCACCACACATTTATTATAATTATTTTTGAAAAAAAGCATTGACAAATCTATATTTTGGCAAAGTATAAGAAAATTCCATCTGAGGAAATATATACTTAAATGATCAAACAAAAATAAAGACTTACTGGGGTCATTTTTAATGAGATTGACTAAAAATCTGTGAGTGCTATGATCATGGTCCTCAGCTAATTCAGCACCATGGTCGTTTTGACAACTGGACTGAAAGGTAAAGCAAAAAATATAATAAAAATGATTTGAACTCAATCGTCTTAAATGAAACACTATTTCACGATCATAAAAGGGTTAATATTTTCTGTTACCTTTGTTAATGACGTTTTTGATTAGCGATCCTCTTATTCTGTGTATGGCGGTAATGTACGAAATCTTTTATGAAAAACCACCACTTATATAAAAGTAGCATGATTTTCATCACAAGTACTTTGAATTTCCTTTCATTAACAGTTCGAACATTCCTTTGTACGGTATGATATTGACTCGTTTAATGTATAAACCTGTGTTTTTGTTATCTACAATACTAATCTGATTAAAAATAAAATATGACAATCACAAAAGGTATTGAACATAGAAAGTCCAATGACGCGTGTTTAAGGTGGTATGGGTGTCTAAATTAAAAATGATAGAATTTGTTCATACTTTGTCAAAACGTAGTATATATTGATATATGTTCAAAAATATAATAAAATTGATAGGTCACCGTGCATTTTCTAAAGCTACTGGTTGTGACAAAATGATATATTTTGTATGGATTATACAGAAAAAAACATCATTATGTGATTAAAAGCTAAACTAAATGATAGAATTGTAAAATGAAATACGAGAAGATAGTTTTTAGGAAGTGCTTTGAGAAAATCAAAAGAAGAGTTAGGGTCACCGTGCGTTTTTTCCGGCTAAAATACAAAATAGCAAAATTCCATGTAGATTCCTTCAGAAAATGCACTATTTAAAAGAGGGACGAAAGATACCAACGGGACAGTCAAACTCATAAATCTAAAACAAACTGACAACGCCATGGCTAAAAATGAAAAAGACAAACAGAAAAACAATAGTACACATGAAACAACACAGAAAACTAAATAATAAACAACACGAACCCCACCAAAAACATGGGGTGATCTCAGGTGCTCCGGAAGGGTAAGCAGATCCTGCTCCACATGCAGCACCCGTCGTGTTGCTTATGTGATAACAAATCCGGTAAATAGTCTAATTCGGTAGGTCACATTCAGGAAAGGGAAGGAGATTGTAGTTACGACGTAAGGAACATATCCGATATCATTTGTGATACGGTTATTCCATAACGGTCAAACAACTCGTGATGGCGTCCGTAAAATTTACGAAGGGATGATTTCAACTTCACCATTTGGAACTCTTGGTTTAATAGCTTCCTTGTGAGCAGCAACCCTCTATCAAGAAAATCATGATAGGAAATGCAAGCACGGGAATATCGTATCAATTGGGAGATATATACCCCGTATGCAGGTGCTACTGGAATGTTGCTACTTAGAAATGGAAAGTTCACAATTGGAAAGCTGAAATCATCTCAAGAGTTTAAGAGTTGGCTTCCCTTAAAATGCCAATTTAAATACATTTTAAATCAAGCAAATAATACTTGTAAAAATATTTAATATTTATAAGTTATAAGCTTATATATTTTTTCTTTAAATTGCAAATTCACATTAGTTATCTGCATTCCTGCATTACATTTTGCTAATTTGATTACAAATCTGGACCTTAGATTCTCTGTTGTTTACAATTCAAGATGGCAAACGACACCCATATCACATTAAATCTGTCAAAGCAAAGCTGAGACGCATGATCTGTATTGATATCTCGTACTGATTTTTATTGTTATTATTTCTGTACCATTTGATAATCCTCTGATCAAGTCTTAAACGAAGAAAGTCGATTACCATAAGAAAATTGTTTAGTCTCCTCCAAATTTTCATATTCATTTCCCAAGTTTCATGACATTTTCTTTTAAATAGTTTTGTTATTTTGACTGTTTAGAAGGTTTATAGTTAATTTATTCACAGTCTTTTCAGACTATAGATTTACTGCTGAATATAATGCAATGTCGGATTGCTGTCACATCGACCTTAAACCATTCTAACCAGTACAACAATATGTATAACCTGTTATTGATTGATATTGACAAAATTTCCTCGAGCCAATGAATACACTGTTACAGTTTCGTATGACATTTGATTTTCCATCTTGCAACACATCTAACTTTGCAAGTATTTATATATATCTCTTTTTCATTCGCATCTCAGCACTTTAAGTTCTTCTGGGCAAGTTCTTTTTTATTGAACAGGAATTTGTTTCGTATAAATGTCCATGTGGTTGTTTATTGTTTATTATACTTTTAAAGACATACGGAAATGTGGTATGATTGCCAATGAGACAACTTTCCACCTAATTTCAATTGAAATAAATAGTAATGTTATTGCAATAACTCCTATGAATAGAGAAAATATGCAAAGGTGATTATCAAAAATCCTAAGCTAAAAAAAGTGATACCATGGTTAAACAGTTATCGACGAAGAATACCAACAGTCTACACAGAAACTAAAGGTAAAGCAACTCGTACTACACCAATCACTGGGCATTACTCATTGTAGGCAGACAACTCACTGGTTTAAATCGCATTCGGTAATGTCATGATGGAGATAAAGGCAATTTGAAATCATTTCTGCAACAACTTTATTCTCAGCAGTTTAAGCAGTCACGCTCTACCAAGGGAACTAAGATAGGAAACGCAAGTCCTGGCTTAGCGTATCATGTGGTATGTATATACAAAACATACAGTCGTAGCTGGAATTGTTTTACTTGTGCTTTTATAATTAAAGTATGCTGTAAAAAAGCAACAGAAATTTCACATTGTGAAAATTGAAACCATTTCTGTAATCGCAAAAATTGAATTCAGTTGATTCGAATTGTCTATTTCTAGATGCAAAGCAAGATACATGTATGAAGCATTATAAACTGTAGTTTTGGTATCATGTATTTCAAGTTCATTTGAATAGTTGCAGACAAATATTAATCTTTTAAAAACATATACAAATACAATATTCATTTAGTTTGGTATTGTATTATTAATGAATATTTTCATTCATACAATCACAAATATTTTGTTTTATTTATAGGTGTTTATGTTGAGAATCGACTAATTATATAATCACAGAGATTATTTAAAGGATAAACAAAAAATACCAAACTCAAGATGAATTACAAAAGGGGAAGTCATATTCCTGTCTTACAATGAGGTACAGGCTATTAATAAATTCAAAGAAAATATAACAATACTAAGAAAATGTTGATTCTGCTTTTTACTACTTTTTCCAGTTGGGAACACGCATATAATTGGTATGTATGCTTACCTTAGCACTGTTCCAGGATGTTCGTTCTGGATAGATTTTAAAACATGAACCAGAGTGAGAATGCCAACCACTTGAACAACAATTGCAGCCTTTGATTTTGTAATGTAAAATGCAGAAATATTTATGCATGCACATAGAATAGAATAGTTTTTAATTGCTAATGACAGCGCCCAAAGCCGAGCTGAATAATTACATAACATTTACATAAAATGGATACAATGATTGTTTAAAACGATTGCAGTAAAAACAAATTATAAAACCACAAGTAAAACAATACACATTAATCAAATAAAATAAAAAATAAAAGTATTCAATTATGACCAGCAATAAAAACCAGCTTGTAATTTAATTCTATACTAGGTACAGTGACCCAGTTCTATAATTTTGATAATATAGACCAAAGTCACTTGCCATTTTTAACTATATATATCTATATATCATCACTGAAGAGACATTATTTGTCGAAATTCGGATATGGTGTAAAAATGTTTAGCACCTCATGTTGTGGTTTACCATCTTTGCCGCAAGTTTTATTGTTTTCAACTTGGTATTTAATTAAGATAGAGATCCAAAATTGTTACACCTTGTGATCAATTTAGTCAAATACGTTTTGTTAAAATATATATTTTCACTCTTTCGGCTTTTTGGAAAATGTTGTTTGTGTTGTATTTAGACCCTCCTACAACGAAATTTGTTACATGCACACGTATAAAAATTGCGTTTTTAATCCAACGCAATCACATGTTTGAACGTTGTTTTCAATTTAGACTTCTTTATATTTATTTCGTTTGGATTTGTATTATATTTTCCCTCCGGTTGATATAATCCGTTCATTCGATTTTAAATCTGAAATCCAAGAGTTTATCCTAAATGAGGTAAATAAAATGGCCTTCCAAATTCTTTTCGATCCCTAACATCACTGAAGAGACATTATTTGTCGAAATCTGAATATGATGTAAAAACAAATAGCACCTCATGATGTGGTTTACTATCTTTGTTTTCTACTTGGTATTTAATTAATATAGATAACAAAGGAGTAGGGGCAATAAGGCCCTTATTTGACCCCAAAATTACTGCAAATTTAAAAGTTATCATACATATTCTTAAACTATTGAAACCTTGACTAAGGTATCAGATACTAAGAAAACACAAGACAAATTTGACATAGAACAAGTTCCCATGGCAACAAATCATGACTTAATTTGCATATTTTGATAAATTTCGTGATTTTCCTTGTTTTTTCATCAAATTTTAAGTATATTTTAAATTGAAAAAGTAGGTGCGCACCCAAGAAACAACTTTATATTTTGTGAGATTATGCCAATAGTTGTATTAAGCTTCTGTTAAATTATTTTGTTGTTTCTCGGCTGCGTAGGATGTTTCCACAACAGAAATAAAGATAGAAAACTGCATAAATTCTATATTTTTCATCGTTTTATGAAAACAGTACATATTATGACGTAATTGTGACGTCATCAGATAAGAATCTTTATGTTTTTCATTTATATTTCTTGACCCTATGCATTTCTAAACGTTAGGTGCTAATTTGAAATAGTTATCAAACATTTTATTTTCTTGGGCCAAAACTAGGCCTTAATGCCCCTACTCCTTTCGTTGAAGAAGGGTCTAAATACGGCACAAACAACATTTTCCAAAAGACCAAAAAAAGTGAAAAAATATATTTAAAAAAACGTATTTAACTAACAGGTCGAATAACTTATGTTCTTAAACCCTGCTGACTGCCATTGGCGATTGCCAAATAAATTGATCACAAGATGTAGCAAAATGGATCTTAATATTCTATATCTTCCAGCTTCTATTTCTAATTTATGTGCACTTAGTCGAAATTTAGTAATCATATGTCTTTGCTCATTATTTAAATCTAAAAATGGTTCAAATCTAAATTGAGATTTAAACATATATCTTTATCAAGATGTTAAAAAAATAAAATGAAGTGGATGTTTCCTAACCTGATAATTTGTTTTTCGCATGTAACTCCGAGGACTTCTGCATTGATGCAGATAACAATATATCACATTTTATTCTCCAGATGTTCCATTTTTACGTATTGCCGTTATCTTGATGATATTTGTTTCGTAAAATAATTAAGATTTTTGAAAATACACTGCAAAAATTGACCTACTTTAAATTAATCAAATTTGAAAGGTAAGACATGTAGCTTTCCTTTCCTTGATTAGATATTTTATTTTTACACGGGAAGTCCAGACCAACACAAACGACAAAAGGTACAATTTTTTGTTCCCTATAATTAATTTTCCCTTTTGGATGGTGATGTTGCTTCGGCACCATCTTAAGGTGTTTACATTTCACCACAAGTCGCTATGCCCATGTTTGTTGTGACGTTTTTGATAATAAATAAACTCATCATAGATACCAGTTTTTGAGTTTAACGAACGTAATCTATGTATAACTGGTAAATTATAAAGCCAGGGATTTCGTTACCACAAATTACTTAAAACTTTTGCTAAATTATTCCATATGTTGTTTACCGTGCCTGGAAATTAAGAAACGATCCTGGTAAATTTGTCGATCCTTAACATAAACCTAATCTAAAAGGTTACCAATTCACCACTGTAATAAGATCATTAAATAATATTTTTATGGATATTAATATTGAGTTTGTTATCAACAAATTAAAAGCAAACTAAATATTATTGTTATATACATATACACTTTCATGGATCTACAATCTGTCGATACATGTATCTTTTCTCTTACTGTTTATGACGTCTTTACACTAAATCCATTGGATGTTGGATGTTTATAGCAGTAAAGCAAATTTATATTCACAAAAACAATTAACTCTTAGCCGTGAAAGGTATAAAATAAATCATATCACCTTGGAATTGTGTATTTATACATCTCTGAAACTAGCAACAGAACTTCATGAAACTTTGTAGATAATAAGGAGAGGGGGTAGGAGGGGTCCTGATCCCGAAATCCCGGGCTTAAAAACACGAGATCCCGAAATCCCGGACTTAAAAACACGAAATCCCGAAGTCCCGAAAGTCGAAAAAAAAACTTCCCGGATCCCGAAAGGGTCAATCCCGAAATCCCGAGCTTAAAAACACCCGATCCCGGAGTCCCGATAAAGGTCCTATCCCCCCTCAATAAGGACATACTATGTAAATGTGCATATCGACACGAAATTTTGAAATATTTTGTTTCGTGTAGTTATACCTATTTGACCTTATTGACCTCAATATACTACTGTAACACTTTGCTATCAAAACATCTCTGAAACTACGCTACATTACTTCAGGAAACGTTGTAGATAATAAGGTTATACTATGTTAATGTGCATTTCGAAATTATAACTATTTGTTTTTTCTTGGAGTTATGCATCTTTGAACTTATTAGCCTCACTATACTATAGTCCGTCAGCGCTTTTTTTGTCATCGCAACTGCTCTGAAACCACACAACAGCATTTCATGAAACTGGCAGTAAATGGGGACTTACTATGAGATATGCATATCGACAGGAAATTAAGATTTTTTAATAGGACTTATATCACTTTTAGCATAGATCTTTGGCCCAAATATACTACTGCAACAGTTTATCATTACAACTCCACTGTAACCAGAATTTTATGAACCTTTGTAATAAATTGGAACATAATATGCAGATGAGAATATCCATAAGAATTTTTACCACTTGACTTTTTTTTTATGTGTTATGAGTCTTTCAACTATGGAATATGGTGACATTTCGTTTGCCCAGTGACAATATATGGCGTGGGGTATGTAGCTAGGTGCGTGGAACTGTCGAGGATAGTCAACGCGCAAAAACGACAGTTTGACGGTCAGAAATTTAGTTCTCGATCACTCTAATTGTGATATTCTTGCGATTGTTAATTCGTTTCTACGAGAGGAAGAGCAAATAAGTGTCCCATGATATAAATGGATGGGTTATAACCGTACGAATCTGCACAGAAACGCAGTACGAAGATCTGGTGTAGTGGGTGCTTTCCTTCGTTCAGAGTTGTTCAACTCATTTGATATTGAAATAATAGATAAAAGTGTTGAAAGAATATTTTGGATATACTTTAATTGTAAATATAGTGATCTTTTTTTTCTTGGAATATGCTTTTTGCCACCAAGTGTATCGACACGGCCAAATCATCAAGAAAAATTGTAATCATTTGAATGAAAATACGACCTTTTGGTGATTTTTATGCTAGATGTGGCTTTAATACGGATTATATTAAAAGCGATGACAACGCTTTACCTAGATCGGTTATATATTCTATCGGAAACCATACCGGAGATCTATTTAGAGATTTTTTTTTAATCAGATGTCAATTTTACTATGCTAAATTGTCGATCAGGCGTTAACGATTATACATATATATCACCAGCCGGAAAATCTGTTGTAGATTAAATTTGTTTGCCGAATGAGCAATTATACCGTACCTTAGATTTTAAAGTATTGCAAATGTCGGATGTAATTGATTCTGTGAATTACCGAAGGCAGTTCACAATACTTTGAAGTCCGATTTTGAAATTTTATACGCAAGAAATGATAACATTGACGATCTCGATAATGTAGTCGGTGAGGAAAACATAAGTGGTTTATCTGATCTTAATAATACTATAACCCGTAATGAAATAGTCATAGTAGTGAACGTACAAAATTACGCAAAGCAATCGGATTTGATGAAAGTCAATCAGAGTTGGTCAAGAATGTAAGTCCGATCGACTTACTGTATGTAATATGCAATGGTTGTTTTGAACTGGGTAAAATGCCTGAACAATGGCCATCTGGAGTTGTAAACCCTATATTAAAACCGGAAACAAACGATAAACGCCTCTCAACAAACTACAGGGGAATCACGATTTCATCCGTACCGAGCAAAATCTACTGTAGTGTATTGAATTCACGTTTATATAGAGCTTTCTTACAAATTGACGAAAGGTACGTATGCTTGACGAATCATACGTAAGACTCGTTTTAGGGATCCTTTATTTTGACATATTTAAATAATAGTCGTGGAACTTCGGACAATGATCCTACATTCAACGACACTTATTGAATTGGACTTTTCTTGAGATAATATTATATTTAGGATTTCGGGACGTACGATAGGTTAACATATGATACCACTAGGTCGGAGGAGATAACACTACAAAATATCCTAAATATAGAGTAGTAAGACGAAAAAATGTCCCTAAAAGACTAAAAACGGACCCTCCCCCACTCTTCAATATTACAATGTTGCACTGTTTAACCTAAGAAAATGTCAAAGCAAATACATTGTTTTCGTTTTCTTCCTTTACAAAAGAATCAGAAAACATCAAAACACAAATACTTCCTTGATTCAAAATTTGCAACGCTCAAAATAATAAAATGAAATTGAAAAAAAAAGATGATCTTCATACTTTGCCATATCCTTATGCTCGTTTAGTAACTCTCGAATCATCGCCTCCCCTCTGGTCATATTCATTGCCCCCCCCCCCCCCCCTTGATGTGTATTTATGATACACCGGAGCAATGAAACGAATATGTTAGCGTATAATTGCGTTTTGCCTATAGTCCTGAACATTCATGAAATATTAGCCACTGGACGATAAGTGACAACATCGCATCTATCTTCCAAACATGTGTACTGTTAAATCGTCATTATAAAATCCACAATGTATATGGTGCAAAATTGTTGATTTATTTTCTTGATTTACAAAATCCGTTTTTTCTAGATTTATTCAACATTACTTTCAACATTGTAGCATTGTTTTTGTAGCAAATCTCGATATTCCACTTTGACAATTTGCTGAAAATGTACTATAAAAAATAAAAATAAATGTGAATCTTGTCGTTAAATTTAGACTAACGTACTTCAATAATGTCATTGAAATGTTAATCGTGAAACTCGTGCTTAAAATATTCCCGCGGAAATGTGTGTACTCATGGTTTACGTAAGTAACGGATCGGACGTAAGTGTGTTTGACACTATTTTTCTCTGTTTGATTATATTAAAATTGGGTATTATTTGCGATATTATTATTTTTGAAAAATAAACTTGATTAAGAAAACAATGTTGTTTTACTGGATAACACAAAAACTCTTTTAACTGTTAATGTGGAAATGTAATACGTGCTCCCTTTACGTTCGTTCGTACCTTTCGTCAATTTGTAAGAAAGCTCTTATAAGAAGTTAGAGGACAACGCTATTCTATGTAAGGAAAAAAATAGTTTTCGACCAAAACGCAGTTGTGAAAAGCATATATATAGCCTTACTTCAGTTATATCAAACAGAAAAATATCCAAATACTAGTAGTTTACATTCGTCCGTTTTACAGATAAGAGGAAGGCGTTTGATTCAGTGTCTAGAAACCTATTATGGTATAGACTCTGACCTGCAGGTATTTAAGGACAATTCCAGTCCGTCATACAGTCACTTTACGAGAATGTCAAATGTACAGTCCGCTTGAATAATAGATACACTATATGGTCTGATTTGAACTGTGATGTGAAACAAAGGTGTTTGTTATCACCGGCAATGTTTGCGATCTCTATCAATGACTTTGTCTAGCGCATTAACAATCTACAGTGTGGCATTCGAATTGGAGATGATCTCTTAAGCATCCTTCTTTACGCCGATGATCTAGCGGTTATTCACCCGATGAAACTAATCTGCAACGAATGTGCGATGCTATCTCAGATTGGTGTAGTCAATGGAAGCTTGATGTTAATCCGTCCAAGAGTAACGTAGTACATTTTCGAAATCCATCTATCGATCGTAGTAATTTTAACTTTACTTGTTCCAGACAAAACATTTCCTATGCTACATCATATAAATATTTAGGCATGTAATTAGACGACCAATGAACGTTCGACAAAGCCGTCCGCGAATTATCACAATCAGCGGGCAGAGCATTCGGTGCGTTGTTTGGCAAATTTATAAGCGCAGGTGGAATGACACACTCTGTATACTTCAAGTTGTATTCTACTATGATGATTGAACCAGTGTTATTTTGTAGTTCGGTTATATGGGGCACAAAAGTGTATTCATTAATAACCTCTATTCAGTACAAAGCAGTTATTTTTATGTATGTTGGGAGCTACACTGCAAATACTGTGATTCGAGAAGATATGTTGTTGGATCTCGTGTTTTACGAAACAAAGGACTGCATGTATACGATTAGCTAGTCGGATGTTGCGATCTGATGATACACGTTTAACTTGACAGATTACCGAGTGAACTAAAAATCGACGTAAAGGCTGGTACGTTAAAGTGAAAACGTTTGTTGAAACCATTGATGGCATATATACTGATATTGTGAACGATACTATTAGTTACATAGTGTACATAGTGAGCTTCGCTCTCACCCCATATGGAATTTAATGACCCCATATATACCGTATTACATCACTAGCACACTATGTAACGAATTTGTCTTGCCGACTATCTTAACGTGTCATATTTAGTTTAGTGACCTACATGACCTATCAAAATGAGCAAGTCTTCAATACCGTTAGCATTAAGAAACTACTTCCATTGATCATACAAAACCAGATGTAAACAATAACAACTTGTAAGGTTTAAATGTGTATTAGACCGTTGGTTTTCCCGTTTGAATGGTTTTACACAATTTTGGGGCCCTTTATAGCTTATTGTTCCGTGTGAGCCAATGCTCCGTGTTGAAGGCCGTACATTGACCTATAATGGTTTACTTTTAGATTGTTATTTGGAAGGAAAGTTGTCTCATTGGCACTCACACCACATCTTCCTATATCTATTTACAAATTTATTTTCACCTTTATCAATTTCTTCGTCTGTTGACACCTTAAAGATTTTTTTTAGTTCCGCTTTCTTTTCATAAAGGGACGTAACACCACTACTAACTGGGTATTGAATAAGCCCCGCCTCCCTACTAACCTTATATGGAATATACACGGTCTCCACGCGAACGCTTTTCACCAATCATATTCCTAGAATTGTGTAGGAGGTAAGATAAATTAATTTCTACGAAAACTGTTATGCGAATAATAAAGGAACGCTTTAATGTTGTTGATAACGGTGAATTCAAACAAGAGATGTTTGACGATTCGAACAATGTAAACGGAAATAAATTTAGGAAATATCGTTTATACAAAACAAACTTTAAAACTGAACGCTACCTTAAACTACAACTTCCCAAGAAATGTGCATCAAACTGTTGCCCTGTTCCGTATCGGATCTCTGTCGTTGTCGATCGAGACAGGACGACGCGAACACTAGTAGATGAAAGACTATGCCCACTATATGAACGAAGTGAAGTGAAAAATATGACGATATTAGGTTTGTATTTTTTGCAAAAGTTTAACTGTGATAATTTATATTTCTATTCGTATTACTTAGTTTTAAAGCAGTGTGATGAAAAATAAAAATTTTAGATCTTCTCTAGTTTTTAGATTTTGAAATTTATACATATACACTAAAATGACTTGTTTATTAATTTTTTTTAACATTCAGGTTTTAGAAATATTTGTACATAGGTGTCTCGAGTCTTCATAAGGCTGGATATTTGGTCATTTTTATTTTGTGTTGTTTATGTAATTGTGTATATATAGGTGTCTGATCAAATATGTGACAATATAATAAAATAAATCATTTTTTATTTATTAATATTACTACGTTTTTTTTTTAGTTTTAACTGTAGTCAAACATATTGCAACACATCGATACCATAGTCCATTCGTGTTAAGTATTGCTGCATTTCAAATTTATACTTAAAGCTTGTATAACATTATAATCTCATTATAAAGTACCATTGACATTCAAATGTAATGTTGACTTTCAACATTTATTTTATACATGTTAATGACAGTACAGAAAACAAGACAAAGTTAAAGATACTTACCGTATACAAACAAGAATATACACAATAATGCAAGCAATCCTTTCATTTTTAGACTGATGACTGGGTTTATAATAGCAAGACTTTTATACAAATAGATAACCTTTATATTAAAGGTTGTCACGACGATCTAATAGGTCTATCCGGCAGACTATTATCTTCAGATATTAGGTCAAATGGAACCTGTACGTAACACACAGAGGATGTCCACAAATAGCGATGCAATATATTAATTAAAGTGTCAAATAAGGACTTGCAATGTAAAAAAAAACAAGAGAAACTCGTCTTCAAAACACAACATTGAAAACTAAAGACTGAGAAACACTTTCCAACCAAACACTAGCTTTCCTATCAGGTACTTTAGGCTGGTGAGCATATCCTGATCCACATCTGGGACCCGTCGTAAAAACCTAGTGAAAAGTCTGATTCGGTTACCTTAAGGAAAACTATGACAAAACATTAATCCGAAATTGACATCCAGAGGGGTATGATACGATTGCCAAGGAGACATTACTCAATATAATCCAAATGACGCGGTTTAAAACAATTGTAGGTCAGCATTGAGACCTCAATTATGAGCGATATCCATATCGTATAGTCAGCAATAATAGGCCAAACATAGCATAAAGTTATGAATTGAGTAATCTAGCTTGAATATTTGTAAACTTTGTAAGATTTGAATTGACTATAGTCTATACCAAAACACTACTGGCTATGCTTAAAATGGTTTCGTGTTGCATTTTGTTTTGGTTGAAATGTTGTTCTTTGTTCTTTTGTATTCTTCAATTTCTGTGTTGTTTATACCAGTAACAGTCTTATACATATTAAGTCATACAATACGTTTCCATTTTAAAAAAAATTACTGTAGGTCAATTATATTTACGATTAACTCAATTTTGTTACCAATTCGCTGTTTTTTTGAAGAATTTTACTTGAATTAGCTTATCAACATACATTTTGTGTTTGTACATTTGTGTAATTTATAGACGTAACACGACGGGTGTCAGTGTACAGAAAATACAATGAATCTGCATTGTATAATAAAAAGTTATAAAATTTTAATCATGCAAATTCATAAAATTGGTCATTATGGTTATTTCAGCATTTTTTATGTTATAGGAAGTATTTGTTGGAGTTCCAAGAATGTTCATGTAAACAAAGTGATTATGTTGGATTATGCTGCAACAACACTTAAGACAGCAACCATTTAACTTCAGAACGGGAGATATGGAGTCTTTAGTCTATACAAAAACAACAGAAACAACTTGTTAGCTTTAAATGTGTTTTCTGCATTTATTTCAAGCCTTCATCATGAATTTCATCAGCTGTTGTCAAGATGAAAAAACTCTGATTTTTCCTCAATACCGTGTTGTTTTTATATAGGGACGAAACACCACTTCGAACTGTAAATTGAAATAAAACACGTCTACTAACCCCATATAAAATATACATGGTCGCCACTAATCGCTCTTAATCCATTTTTTTCCTAGAAATTTACAGGAGATAATATAAATTGTTTTTCTGGAAATCATAAATAATATGAAAATATCGTTTCCACGAATGCCAACAAAATAAATTGAATAGCTTATGTTTTATTGAATGGGTGATGTTTTAGAAAAAAATTGTATCATAAGGAAATGGCAGTAGTTTTTCATTTGTTTGATGTGCTTGGGCTTTTAATGGTGCCAATTGATAAAGGATTTTGCTTGGTGGCCGGAACACTTTTTTGATACCCACAGATATCGCTTTAAAAAAAAATCAAATAGAAATGGATTAGAATAGAATAAAGCAAGTGGTGACATCATTTGAATGTACATTCATCGAATACGTCTTTCGGTTGAACGTTTTAATCTGCCCTAGATGCAGCTTTTTTTGAATCAAAACAGTAGTACACTGCATATCCGTATCTCAGTATGCAGTATACTGTCCCATGAGATAAATTAAATCCAATGGGACTACAAAAATTCCATCAGGCTGAAAATCAAATTACATATAAACGTTAAAACTAGGTAAAAAAAGAATTACATGATATTTCCGCACATTTTTGGTTTTTACATGACCCTGTATCTTTAAGAAATGGCGGTGGTGGATTTGCAAATGAGTGTAAAGTAAAAGTGTCCAGTATATTTTGTTGCTCTATACAACCTTTAATGATTATCAAACACCCATATAGCCAAGCATCCCATTTTGCCTGAAATGACCCGACAAGATTGTAGTTTTTTTGGCAATAAAGCCTGATGATGGTTATCTTACTTGAATAGAATGATATAATTGAAAAATTATGTAAGTACCTTTTAATATATTTATATGTAAGACCTTGTCATGTAACATTTAAAACATCGTCCAGGAAGGGTGCTTAATCCTTTTCCAGCTAGTGCAGATATATAAGATCTTATGGACAATGGTGACTAGAAAATAATATTTTGAACCTCTCTGAGTTATGTCCATTTTCAGTAAAGAGCTAATTTGCATAATTGATTAAAATGAGCTCAAAAGACTTCAAATATGAGTTTATTTAAAGATAATAATAGGATTGCTAACCATTTATACTATAGAAATATATATAAAAGGCCTATAACTTATAAAGTTATGAAGCATTTTTCATTTATGTAATATATATCGTTAATTTTGCCACAACATGTCCATGCTTTTGCAATAAAGATTTATTAATTTATTTATTCATTTATTCCTTTTTGGCAAAGTTATATGGCGATGAATAGATGGCCTTACTTTGTGTATATCATTCACTTGCCAAGTTTAAGTCACTGGTTTCCAAAAAGATGAGCATATACATACAAAAAATGAATGCCTTTGCAGTTTTAAATACTTTATCACAGAGCCTTAGCTCACATCGAGGAACACGCTATAAAGGGCCTTCCCCACATTTTATTTACTTATAGTGTTATGAGTAGATATCAAACAAAGCATGATGAATATAATATTTGAAATATTAGATATTGAATTCAGATGAAATGTTTTTCAAAACGAATAAATAAGATTTTGTACCTTTCACATAAAATTCTTATCAAGAGTTATCCCCCTTAAACAATTTCTAGAAGAATATGAATAAGTTTTCTGTTAATATGCACACTTTCATGCCACGTGCTTATGTTAGCTATATACATTTCTCATAGGGTTCTATTTTAAGCCTTCATGCTTAATGCCAAATCTCTGATTGTCGCATAAACCTAAAAATCCCAATTGACAATGACAAGCATATCTTAAAGTTAATAAATATTTGCTATTTCAGGCAAATATTTGGCCCCTACAGCCATTCTGAATTATTGATCAACATCTAATTATTAAACATTGTGAAGTATCCTTTCATTTTAGACTTATGACTGGGTTTATAAGAACACTGTTTGTATATCTTTACCTTAAAGTGTGTCACGTTATCTAATATGTTCAGTTGGCAGACTACAATCTTCACATTATATTTGGTCAAATGACACCTGTACGAAATACACAGATGATGTCCAAAAATAGTGGTCCAAGATATCAATTAAAGTGTCGAATAAGGACTCACAATGTAAAAAAAAAAAACACAGGAGAAAAACAACCATTTCGTTTACAAAACAAAACATTAAAAACTAAAGACTGAGAAACACTTTCCCACCAAAAACCGGCTATGCTATCAGGTACTCCAGGCTGGTGAGCATATCCTGCTCCACATGTGGGACCCGTCGTACAAACCTGGTTATAAGTCTAATTCAGTCACATTTGAGTAAAAAGAGGACACAAAATTAATCAGAAATTGACATCCAAAATGGAATGATATGATTGCCAAGGAGACATTACGCAACAAAATCCAAATGAGGCGGTTTATAACAATTGTAGGTCAGCGTTGGGACCTCAAGTTATGTATTGAGTAAACTTGCTTGAAATTTGTAAACTGTGTAAGATTTTAATTGCCTATAGTCTTTACTTTAGTACCGGAGATCACCCCTAGGTATGCTTAAAATGGTTCGTGTTGCTGTTGTTTCTGCTTGAAGTGTTGTTCCCAGTTCTTTTTAATTATTCATGTGTTCTTTATACTAGTAGCAGTATCATACATATTTTGTCATGAAATACGTTTCCATTACAAAATTTATATTGAAGGTCAATTACATTTATGATTAACTCATGATAGATTCTAGGATTAAATTTTACAGGGTTGCAAAATTTACATGACCAAATTTACTGATTATTAAGGGATAAAAAAATCGGTTACCAATCCGCTATTGTTTGAAGACTTTTTACTTGATATAGCTTTTGAACATACATTTGTAATTTTATAGGGGTTAGACGACAGACGTCAGTGTACAGTAAAAAAAAAGAAGTTGGCCTGCATTGTTAAATTAACATTTATCCAATTATATTCATGCAAATTGGTTTATTTCAACATTTTGAATGTTATAGGAAGTATTTGATGGAGTTCCCAGAATTTGCATGTAAACAAAGTGAGTATGTTGGAGTATGCTGCAACAACACTTAAGGGAGCAACCATTTAACTTCAGAACGGGGGATATGGACTCATTAAAATTGAGAATGGAAATGGGGAATGTGTCAAAGAGACAACAACCCGACCATAGAACAGACAACAGAAGAGGGTAACCAATAGGTCTTCAATGACGCGTGAATATCCTGCACCCGGAGGCGTCCTTCAGCTGGCCCCTAAACAAATATCTATACTAGTTCAGTGATAATGGACGTCATACTTAACTCGAATCATTAGTCTATAAAAAAAAACCCAGAAACAACTTGTTAGCTTTAAATGTGTTTTCTGCATTTATTTCAAGCGTCCATCATGAATTTCATCGTCGATTGTCCAAGTGAAAAGTTTCTGATTTTTCCTCAATGCCGTGTTTTTTTTACAGGGACGAAACACCACTTCTAACTGTGTATTGAAATAAAATACGCCTACTAACCCCATATGAAATATACACGGTCTGTACTCTGTCGCTCGTAGCCAATTTTATTCCCAGAAAAGTACAGGAGATAATGTAAAGTGTCTTTCTGGAAATCATAAATAATATGAAATATCTTTTCCTCGAATGCCCAAAAAATATATTAAATAGCTGTTGCTTTATTGAATGGGTGATGTTTTACAACAAAATTGTATTACAAGGAAATGGCAATCAAGTCAGGAATATGACAGTTGTTTATCATTAGTTTGATATGATTGAGCTTTTAATGGTGCCACTTGATTAAGAATTTTCCTTGGTGGCCGATACACTTATTTGATACGTACCGATTATCAGGTTATCTGTATGTTGATATCGTAAAATATCAGCTGCGAGATATAATATGAAGCTTTTTGTCGAGTGAGCGTAGCGAACGAGATCAAAAAGCCTTCATATAATGTCAAGCAGCTGATATTTTACAATATCAATATACAGATAATCTGATAATCGATTTATCGGGCTATATTTGTGTGTTTCAGAAGTGTTTTCTTTGTTTCACCAGCACACAAAAGATGACTTGACAAGTTCGGGTCAAAGTTATTAACGTCGGTTCAAACATTATGACGTCGCTGATATGTCCGGGTCAAAGTTATTAAGGCCGGGTCAACGTATTTGACGTCACAAAGACATGATACGGAATAATATTAAGAGCTGAACAGAGTGATATAGACAGTGGGACGACCGATAACACCAGATATCGCGTTTAATAAAATATAAAACTCAAATTGAAATGGATTAGAATAGCATTTTCCATTCTATGTAATTTAAATTGGTAATTTTGCCATAAAATGTCCATGCTTTTACAATAAAGATTTATTTATTTATTTATTCATTCATTTATTCTTTTTTGGCAAAGTTATATGGCGATTCATAAATCGTGTAAATGGCCTAATTTTGTGTATATCATTCTCTTGCCAAGTTTAAGTCACTGGTTTTCAAAAGGTGAGCACATACATACAAGAAACAAATGCCTTTGCAATTCGAAATACCTTATCACAGAGTCTTGGCTCACACCGAAGAACAAGCTATAAAGGGCCTTCCGCACATTTTTTTACTTATACTTTTATGAGTAGATATCAAACAAATCATGATGAATATAATATTTAAAATACATTTATAAAATTTTGAATTCAGATGAAATTTTTCTTTAAAACGAATAACTGAGATTATGTACCTTTCACATAAAATTCTTATCATGAGTTATCCCCCTTAAAACAATTTCCAGAAGAATGTGAAGAAGTTAGCTGTTATTGTCACTTGCTTATGTTAGTTATATACATTTCTCATAGGGTTCTATGTTAAAACTTCACCCTTAACATCTAATCTCTGATTGTCACAAAAACCTAAAAATCCAATTGACAAGTCCAAGCATATCTTAAAGAACATAAACATTTGCTATTTCAGGCAAATATTTAGCCCCTTCAGCCATTTTGAATTTTTGATCAACTTCAAATCATTAAACATTGTGAAGTATTTTCAAATTAAGATTTCTCTAAAGTTTAGCTCCAATTTGCAAATTTTGTAAAGACGAGGGATGCACATTGATGACAATACCTCACACAATGGTTGAGTCATTTCAGCGCCATATTTGAACATGTTTCTGTCCAGACCAACAAGGCTTGGTAGACAATATGTAAAACATATAACCAATTCCAAAAATCATCTATAGTCAAATTATTAACTCATAAATATGAGTACGCACATAACGCCCCATAGATATCGGTATCATGATTTTGCACAATGGGACATAAAAATCAGAAGTGTGAGTTTTTCTATTGAAATCGCTTTAACTATTCAACTGTGGCAGTTGTAATCTTATAGTTCGTTTCTATGTATGTTGCACTGTCGTTCGTTTTTTGTTGCACTACAGCGTTTCTGTTGTTGTTTAGTTGTTTACCTCCTTAAGGTGGGTCCTTCGGTTTTAGCTTTTAACCTGGATTTGATTAATCGCAATTTATGACTTTTGAACAGCAGTATACTACGGTTGCCTTTATTCACTATATGTATTAAATTTTTACAAAAGGTTTGGATAATCATTATAAGAAAGTCCTGATTAATATATTTTTTTAGAGTACTGCCTGTCTAGGAATACTTGTTAAAGTAACAATAACAAAATGAATACATTTATTCGAGTTTTTTGTTCATTCATTAATGAAAGTGAAATGGTGAAATGATAATTCGCTTTAAGCAGCCAGTATGGTTCAATTTTGTCAAATAACCTGAGAAACATCGATAATGAATTATTCTAAATGAATCCGTATTCATGTGAACTGCAACTCTTAGCTAAAGAGAGATTACGCATGAATTGAGCGTGTTCATTTATTAAAAAAAGGAATATCAACATTGACATTAAAACAAAGGTAAATTATTTGATATACTGATTCATTCCACAAAAATCATTCTTATACAGGTAAAATCGAAAATTATCTTTTTTATCCAATAAAATTAAATTAAATTAAACTGACATAGAAAAATCCAATTTCACGAGGTCGCTATCTATTTCTTTTTATGTGTATGTTTTCATCGTGTTGAATGACCGTCAGTAGTTTTCGGAGGTCATCTCGATGGTTAATAAGATGGCGTCTAGACTAAAATACACACGAAATTTTGATTATCTAGTATATGCATTGTTATCTGTTTATTTAAGACTCATTATAATTTGGGTATGTATTTATGTATGTTATAAATAAAATATGAGAATTTGAGTCAAATCTGTAAACATGATATTAACAGCTAGCTCACCTTTAAAGATGAAACTTCAAAATTCTATAATTTAAAATTGATACAATAAGTCAGAAAAGCATTAGTTAAGGAACAAAATAACCTAGAAATATTGATAGGTTATGGAGTTTCTATTCGACATATTTGTTTTTTTGTAAATTGCGGGAAAAGATTGATTCGGACTTTTTAAGCTTATATTTGAATTGGAATATTTTTTGGGTCTCAAATCTAAAGAAGAGAAAGTAAGAACCTGCTTAAATTTTGGTTAATGACTTTTTATGAATTATTGAAGTTTACATGGAAAAAATGTGTGTTATGGCCTGGGCGTCATATTTTACCCTGTATCGTAATAAAAAAACAAGGATTCCGAACATTTGACTACAGTTCTTTAAAATCACCTTAGTATATCATTAAACCTAGATTTTAAGTCATCTGATAAAGTCTTGCTGATTATGAGGTGCATAGTGTTTGCCTCTTTCAAAGTCTTTCTGTTTAGCCCGTCTTGGATTATATTTTATCAACCGGAAACAATGTATTAAGTAAAGCACAAGTCCCAATTAAATACACCGGTGTATTACAGAGGCGGAACTTACAGATTAGTTAATAAGTAACAGGTGAGATAAACTAAAGGTATTGGTATCGGATTCGACCCGAAACATGTCAATTATTGGTAATGTTCATTATGTGAAAAACAAAAGTGCCTGAAATCATGTAATTTTTAATCAACACCATTATCCTATATAAGTTATAAGTACTTTGATAAGTCGTTTTTACGTCATGCTGGCCAGCAAATTCGACCTTGTTATTCTAGTAGTATAGATAATGAATCTAACTAACTATGCTTTTAGTTCAAGTCACGTGTTGATAGAAGTCACATGACATATTCAACTAATTATCGTATCCCAGAACTGGCCTATGTCTACAAAGTTGCAAATAGAAAATTAAGACATTATGACGATCTACCATTCATTATGAAAGAGGCTTGTAATGATAAAATAGCGTATAACATCAGGAAAAATCAGAAACTACAAACTAGAATAAGAACAAGAGGTGTACATTTGAACGAAAAACAAATATGTAACATATCAACAAACGACATCCACTGACTTACAGGCTCCTGACATCGGACATGACCTTGTGATATTCATTTCACATTATTATCTTCTCGTACGAATATGCATATCAATTGGCCGCTGGACGTCTAGCGTCTATTCATAATCATCAAAGTGAAGCTGTGCAATAAATGAATGAAAACATAATAAAAAACTGCACCCAAATGTTATGCACCGAGTTGAAGATTATCCCATATCTCCTTTAATCCATTTATTTTTGTGGGAGGAGGGGGGGGGGAGGGGGGGCTTCGGTGGCCAAGTGGTCAAACTAGTCGACCCTACTGTATTTCCAGCCTGTCAACACTTAGGTTGTGAGTTCGAATCCCACAGGTGGCAGGTAAGCTCGACTCCAATCTTAATTCAGTAGAATTATTAGTTTTCTTCCCGAAGTCGGTGGTTCTCTCTGGTGACTACGGCTTTCTCCATCAATATAAACACACCGCCACAAAATAACATGATATTGATGATAGTGGCGTTAAACACCAATCAATCAACAAATTTATCAACCAATCATTCATACCAGTATAATTATATATGCAAGAGAGGATAATTTTGTAACTAGAGTTAAGACATATTTTTTTAACTGACTTTGAGTTCAGTTTTAGGTCAAATTAAGGCCTTCAACACGGAGCCTTTGCTCAAACCGAACAGCAAGTTATAAATAAGGGCCCAAAATTTGTTATATCATATTTTCGCCGTAGCCGGGAAATTCTTCAACTAGCTCCTGTATTAATTGATCTTAATCTTCCTTCAAAATGTTTGAAACGTTAATTTTGTTAAATTGCACTGTCTCACTTTATTTTTAAAATTCACTTTCGCTTGCGATAGCAACAGTTTTGAACCGGCATTATACTAACTCCACAGAAGCAGATCGGAATCTGTTACGACGAAGACAGTTATCATTCTAATCGTAATCATGTTCATTGACCATAACGACGATGAAAGCACATCATATAATGAAGTTAACCGAACCACATGATATAAGATTAAAAGCACATACTATACTGAAACAATCACATCATATAAAGATGTTTGCTCATAAAATAAGGGAAAATGCACAGCATATAAGGATATTTGCACATCAAATGAGTATATTTGGACATCATATAAGTACATTTGCACATGATATAAGTATATTTGCACATCATATAAGGATATTTGCACATTATATAAGAATGTTGGCACATCATATAAGAATGTTTGCACATCAAATAAGTATATTTGTACATCATGTAAGTATGTTTGCACATCATATAAGTATGTTTGCACAAAATATAATGATGTTTGCACATCATATAATGATGTTTGCACACTATATAATGATGCTTGCACATCATATAAGGATATTTGCACATCATATAATGACAAGTGCACATCATATAAAATTAAATGCACATCAGTTAAAGGTAAATGGTCATCATATAATGAAAATGGTCATAAGAAGACAGTTTTGGCGTTCCATAGTTTTGCATTATCTTGTTATCTTACCTTTTCTTCATATGTTGACTGGTATCTGTCAGACGCTGATTTAACTTCTGAAGATATGTATTTTTTGTAATTATAGCTAAATCTCATTAAGTAAACCTGGTTTATAATTGTAAAAGAAAGATCAGGGTTCGTCTACATACAACTCATTGGTAATGCTCGAACCAAAAAAGTTATAAGTGAACACAAAGTACGAAATTAAAGAGTACTGAGGTCCAAAAAGTATGCAGCTCTTTGACAAGGTAATCTATTCCTGATGTAAAAAAAACCCTAGTTATTCGAACAATTCAAAGTTTTGTAAAATGGTTACGAAAATATGATGGATGGTAACTTAATTTTTTTTATTACATACGGTTATTGTATCAATATTAGAGAACATGTTTTCTAGTAGAATATAAAGTCACACGAGCTTGTGAGTACAAATTATTCTATGCGAGGAATAATTCACCAATATGTATAAATAGTTTAAAACATAGTCTTGTCCATTGTATAACCGTTCCTTATTCAAATATTTATTTGCACTAACGATTTAAGATATTTATACCACGCTTACTTTTTTTGGTGACACTCTGCTTGACATTTGTTATAATTGTAAACGATATGCCAGTTATCGTCAATAACTACCCAACGGTGACGAGTTAAAAGTAAAAAAAATGTTGCCGAGGAACAATAATTATATGTCTCTCATAGCTTGCTGTTTAGTGGGGGACAAGGCTCAATGTTAAGGTCGTACTTTGAACAACAATTGTGAATTTCTATTACATTGTGACTTGGAGTGAGAATTGGCCCACTTGCATTCATACCACATTTTTAACTACAGCCCTTTGAAAGTATCTAATTTTTCAATTTCTTAGATATGTATTTGTTCAATCATTTATAACAAAGAAGTTGAAAAAATATCCATTTTGTTTTTAAAATAGAGAAAAATCACAAATTTACAAAAATGACAGCATGGTAAACTTGACACAAAAAAGCATCAACATATGATTAACTGTGAACTGTGATTCATTTTTACAATAATAGCCCCAAAATAGGTAAAAATTGATGAAAAATTGGAAAATCATCAAAATTGGATACTTGCAAAGGGCCGTAGTTAAAAAAGAAGTGCACAATATTTGATTTTTCTTCCCCAATTATAGTTTACAGTCTTATAAACCCAAAAATCAGGTTGAGAAAGAAAGTTTAATTATAGAAATTTTTGGCTCCTCCGATGTGTACATCCTTCAACTATTTTTTGGATTTTTACCCTTTTTAACATGTGTTTGTGTTTAAAACATCGTATTTTACGGATCAGCAAAACAAAAAGAACAAACACGGCGTAAATAGTTTTATAATGTCTAGAATGAATTAAACTTTAGACTGATATGAAAAGAGCACATGCTCATAAAATGAAAAACGTACACCTACCAGTACATGTAAAACCATTCCTTTCTAGTTGATATCCTTGATGACAGTTACAGTCGTAAGATCCCATTGTGTTATTGTATAACTGGATACGATTGTTAGATTCAAGACATTCATCGATATCAGAACGGATTGAATTTACGACGACAAAATAAGATTTTGTTTTTGGTTTTATACAAACGATATATATTTTATTTTATATATCTTGTTGGGTATAAGTGTGTGGCTGAAAAAATCCAGTGTGTGTTGCAGACATTTTCAAATGTGTCGACATTTTAATTACTTTATAGTAATTTTAGCTTAAATCGAACAACGCAGGAAATAAAATATACGAAAAAGTCAACAAAACAATAACCTATTGCATTGTCTGAATTAGTAATGATTATTACTCGATTGACTGTTAGCAAAATGTAAGTTTACCTGTACATGTTGTTTGATCGTTGCTCAGAGTGTATCCTGTTCTACAAGAGCAGGTAAATTATCCATTTGTATTTGTACACAATTGGATGAAAGGAGAAATTTGAATATATAATAAGACATTTCTTGTGTAGATTCGCATTGCGGGTGACGCATTAAAAGCATGATGAGTTTAGTCTGTTAACGCACCACCTGATCTCGCTCTTTTTGAAGTTATTGCTATTCCCTCAGTAGGTTATAAAAACGATATATCATTTATTTTATATATCTTGTTTTGTAGAGTGTGTGTCTGAAATAATCGAGTGTGTGTTGCAGATATTTTCAAATGTTTCGACATTTTAATTGCTTTATCATGTTTGTAGTTAATTTAATTTTTTAATTTAAACATATTTTATTGTTCAAAACAAATGGATTATACACAAGTTTTTCAACTTAGTTCCGTCTTCTCCATAATATACATGAATATACATTATATTTATATAGCACATTACATAAATTTGTATTTTTCTAATAAGCATGAAGGCATGAAAAATAATTAAATAAATCACAACTATTGTTATTATAATATTTATACACAAAAAATAATAGAAACGGCTCAATGGATATCAAACGTTCTTATTTTGAATAATCAAACACACCCAAACGATCGGTCTAAAGGGAAAACACCAACTGTTACTAGTGTGTTTATCAATGACTTTCTATAATATTTACCTGTATAAGATGTAAAAGTAACATGCAATATTGTGAATATATATAATTGTGATACGGACATTAAATTCTGACTTTAAAAATGCGGATAAAGGGATGACAAGAACATAGATTTAATGTAAGTATCGTTTTTGTATTAACTTCAATAATTGAAATCCATTGATGCGAAACATTATGTTAACCGTTATGAACAACAAATCGATCATTCGAACAATGCATCGTCTGTACTGTAGACTAGTAAATAAAACAATAACCAGCAAGGTTGTTATCAGAGTGAGAAACGTTGTGTTTCTTTTATATATTTATGTACAGCAGAAAATATTACAAAATTGTCTTTTGTATCTAAGTTGTCATTACCAAACAACAACAAATCAATTGTAACAGGAATGTCTAAGTGGGTCAGTTCAGTAAGCATAACATTTCTTTGCGATGCAAATTTATCACAATATAATAAATAGTGTTCAACACTTTCACTAGTGTACCCACATGCACAATATACATCGTGTACTAAATTGGCCTTGTTTGTAGTTAATTTTAGCTTCAATCGAACAACGCAGGAAATGAAATAAACAAAAAAAGTCAACAAAACAATAACATATTGCACTGTCTGAAAAAGTAATGATCATTACTCGATTGACTGTTAGCAAAATGTAAGCTCACCTGTACATGTTGTTTGATCGTTGTTCAGAGTGTATCCTGTTCTACAAGAGCAGGTAAATGATCCATTTGTATTTGTACACAATTGCTGACAGTTGTGTGTTCCTAGTCGACATTCATTTATATCTAATGCATGAAAGGAGAAATTTGAATACATAATGAGAATTTCTCGTGTAGATTCGCATTTCGGGTGATGCATGAATAACAGGAGGAGTTTACAATGTTAACGAACTACCTGTTCTTGTTCCTTTTGAAGTAATCTCTATTCCCTCATTATTTTACGTGTAACCATTATTTGTTTCTACATTGTCAAATTGTAAGATTTTTAGCTCACCTGGCACAAAGGGCCAAGTGAGATTTTCTCATCACTTTGCGTCCGTCGTCCGTCGTCGTCCGGCGTCGTCTGTTAACCTTTACAAAGATCTTCTTCTCTGAAACTACTGGGTCAAATTTAACCAAACTTGGCCACAATCATCATTGGGGTATTTAATTTAAAAAGTGTGTCCGGTGACTCGGCCAATTAACCAAGATGGCCGCCATGGCTAAAAATAGAACATAGGGGTAAAATGTAGATTTTGGCTTATAACTCAAAAACCAAAGCATTTAGAGCAAATCTGACATGGGGTAACAGTGTTTATCAGGTCAAGATCTATCTGCCCTGAAATTTTCAGATGAATTGGACAACCCATTGTTGGGTTTCTGCCCCTGAATTGGTAATTTTAAGGAAATTTTGCTGTTTTGGGTTATTATCTTGAATATTATTATAGATAGAGATAAACTGTAAACAGCAATAATGTTCAGCAAAGTAAGATTTACAAATAAGTCAAATAACCGAAATGGTCAGTTGTCCCCGTTAGGAGTTATTGCCCTTTATAGTCAATTTTTAACCATTTTTCGTAAATCTTAGTTATCTTTTACAAAAAGCTTCTCCTCTGAAACAACTGGGCCAAATTAATCCAAACTTCCCCACAATCATCTTTGGGGTATTTAGTTTTAAAAATGTGTCCGGTGACTCTGCTATCCAACCAAGATGGCCACCATGGCTAAAAATAGAACATAGGGGTAAAATGCAGTTTTTGGCTTATAACTCAAAAACCAAAGCATTCAGAGCAAATCTGACGGCGTTAAATTGTTTATCAGGTCAAGATCTATATGCCCTGAAATTTTCAGATGAATCGGACAACCCGTTGTTAGGTTGCTGCCCCTGAATTGGTAATTTTAACGAAATTTTGTCGTTTTTTGTTATTATCTTGAATATTATTATAGATAGAGATAAACTGTAAACAGCAATATTGTACAGCAAAGTAAGAACTAAAAATAAGTCAACATGACCAAAATGGTCAATTGACCCCCTAAGGAGTTATTGTCCTTTAAATTAAATTTTTCACAATTTTCATAAAATTTGTAAATTTTTACTAACATTTTCCACTGAAACTACTGGGCCAAGTTCATTATGGATAGAGATAATTGTAAGCAGTTTTGTCATGAATCCATCTGCGTCCTTTGTTTAACATTCACAAAACCAAGGTGAGCGACACAGGCTCTTTAGAGCCTCTAGTTAATTATACCATTAAATCATGTAAATGTTAATCTGCAAATTATAACAACTAGAATTTAACTCAGACGTTGAAAGAACAATTGAAGTACTTTCTTCCTCACTTGTTTATAATTGAAATATTTGAATGAAAATGAATACAGATATCCAACAACTTTTACAAAAAGTAGCCATTGTAAAGAAAAAACGGTATCAGAAGATACTTAATCCTATACAAATATCGAAAATAAATTAATTGGTAGTTCTACTTGTTGTTTAAAAAGTCACTTTCGGTATCAATTTATTACTTGTTTCTCTTCGATTCCGAAATATTGTTTCTTTGAATTTCACTGCCAAATTAGGTAGATAAGGTGCTACATCTGGTTTCACTACACTAATTCGTAATATAAATGTTTTCTATATACTTTTGCCTGCAATAATATAGATATTCTTACTTATTATTGCCATGTTTTTATTGGAATCTTTTCGACTTATGAGCTCATTTAAAGTTATTCTATTACAGATATTGATAGCAAACACACTACCTCTAACATAGATATCCAAATTGATGTTGATGAAATCTATTTATCTGTTTTCCTCGATATTGCCACAGATGGACATTTCGAATCTATAACAAACATGATGATTTTAGCATGTGAGTCTACGCTTTGTCGTTTCCTTTTCAATTAAAGTAGGTAGTGACTTTTAGGTTTGAAATACATTTTAAATATAACATTATACATTTATTTCCCGTTCCTGAGGGAGATATATAGATTTATTCACCCATGAATAGTCATAGCTAAACACGGCATAAACAGTACAGATCAAAAGTAAATTAATAGTCTTTTTATTTTAACGCTTTAATAAATTTAAACACAGTTATGACTTATATAGCGCTATTTTAATTAAACGACATTCAAAACGGTATGCACTTTAACCGCGCGTAACGTAATACTACGAAATCCAGATCTACAGAGGGGTATATTATGTTCAGAGGGGAATTTGATACTCAGAGGGGAATATGAAGTTTTGTTCGACGTCACGTGTCAACCAATCAAATTTTGATTTCACCATCAAAATCAACATGCAGTAAAATAAAATAGTTTATTAAAATGTGATATTTACCTGAACATTGAGGACCTCCAAATCCCGGAGAACACACACACGTGTCTGGTAAGGAACATGTTCCACCATTTGGACAGGAGGTAGAAACAGAACATATAGCTTTAAAAGTATTTTGTTTAGATAACTCATAAGATATAACAGATCGGATTCAGATTTCAGGACCACAACCTCTCAAATATGTTGAGTTATGAAATAAGACACAACAACAAAGCTCTGCACGTAAGGACTGATGACATGTGGAATAATGGCAAAGTAACAAAATAAAATTGTCAATGAATCAGTTTGTAACAACGATCATCAAAGTGATATGATATTTTTAACTTTGTTTAAAAGTTAAATTTATTTTCTATACTTGAATGGTAAGTTTTACTATGCAACGTGTCTGCATTTGAGAAAAAATAAAATACTTTATCTTATCCAAATCTTTAGAAAGTTACTAATGCACTGTCGTGATTTATTGGCTTCCCGTACTCCCATTCTCCGTTATTTTCCCGTACACACCTTAACAATGACACATCTTGTAAGTAATTCAGTTACCCTACAGCGCAAATGCGAGCTAAAACATCGATGACGGAAAGGTGAATAAACATGTAAGTTAGAAAATGTTAATACACCAAATAATTTTAACATGAATTATCATTGATATGGTTATATTTATAATTTAACTGTTTACAAAATTATTAGAATTTTTGAAATACTAAGGCTTTTCTACCTCAGGCATAGATTACCTTAGCTGGATTTGGCAAAACTTTTAGGAATTTTGGTCCTCAATGCTCTTCAACTTCGTACTTTATTTGGCCTTTTTAACTTTTTTGGATTCGAGCGTCACTGATGAGTCTTTTGTAGACAAAACGCGCGTCTGGCGTATATACAAAATTTAGTCCTGGTATCTATGATGAGTTTATTTACAACCACTGGGTCGATGCCACTGCTGGTGGAGATTTATTTCCCCGAGGGTATCACCAGCCCAGTAGTCAGCACTTTTTGTGCTGACATGAATTATCATTGATATGGTTATATTTATAATTTAACTGTTTACAAAATTTAGAATTTTTGAAATACTAAGGCTTTTCTACCTCAGGCATAGATTACCTTAGCTGGATTTGGCAAAACTTTTAGGAATTTTGGTCCTCAATGCTCTTCAACTTCGTACTTTATTTGACCTTTTTAACTTTTTTGGATTCGAGCGTCACTGATGAGTCTTTTGTAGACAAAACGCGCGTCTGGCGTATATACAAAATTTAGTCCTGGTATCTATGATGAGTTTATTTACAACCACTGGATCGATGCCACTGCTGGTGGAGATTTATTTCCCGAGGGTATCACCAGCCCAGTAGTCAGCACTTTTTGTGCTGACATGAATTATCATTGATATGGTTATATTTATAAATTGACTGTTTACAAAATTTAGAATTTTTGAAATACTAAGGCTTTTCTACCTCAGGCATAGATTACCTCAGCTGGATTTGGCAAAACTTTTAGGAATTTTGGTCCTCAATGCTCTTCAACTTCGTACTTTATTTGGCCTTTTTAACTTTTTTGGATTCGAGCGTCACTGATGAGTCTTTTGTAGACGAAACGCGCGTCTGGCGTATATACAAAATTTAGTCCTGGTATCTATGATGAGTTTATTTACAACCACTGGATCGATGCCACTGCTGGTGGAGATTTATTTCCCCGAGGGTATCACCAGCCCAGTAGTCAGCACTTTTTGTGCTGACATGAATTATCATTGATATGGTTATATTTATAAATTAACTGTTTACAAAATTTAGAATTTTTGAAATACTAAGGCTTTTCTACCTCAGGCATAGATTACCTCAGCTGGATTTGGCAAAACTTTTAGGAATTTTGGTCCTCAATGCTCTTCAACTTCGTACTTTATTTGGCCTTTTAAACTTTTTTGGATTCGAGCGTCACTGATGAGTCTTTTGTAGACGAAACGCGCGTCTGGCGTATATACAAAATTTAGTCCTGGTATCTATGATGAGTTTATAATCAAGTAAGATAATATTATAGTGCGAATCATATTGTGTCATACAAAAGTTGTGTTATAAAGATCATGAGACCTTCACATACCTGTATTATGTACATTCAAACCATCCGCATCGACTTTTGTAACTTTGTGATTCAAGGGGTACAATCAAAATCACGTGATGGATATACACACACCGGAAGTAACAGTCGAGCACACTGCTTGAAAGGTAAGTAGTCGTATTTACTTGTTTATATCAATAAAATTTGATAAATAAGGTAGTGCACCGTATGTCGGATACTATCTAGTTTTGAAATACACAATTATCCTTGCTGGAAAGCGTGCAGTTAATGATAACACTTAGACACAGTTCAAAAATTTCACCAGATAACTGTGTCGAAGTGTTTGCAATAACTGCACGCTTTCTAGCAAAAACAATTGTGTATTTTAAAACTACATATTATCCGACATTCGGTGTGCCAACTTATTAATCAAAATTTAATTGATATAAACAAGAAAATGCAACTAATAACCTTTCAAGCGGCGAGTTCGACTGTAACTTCCGGTGTGTGTATATCCATCACGTGATTTTGATTGTACCCCTTGTGATTGATAACCTGTATAACTACAGACGTATATGATGAATAGCAAATCCCCGCCTCTGCAATACTGAAAAAGTTTTCTGAGAATACACTTCTTGATTGAATTGGAAAAAAAAAAAGCTAAATAAAAAATACCATTCTAATAATCACATTATAATAGATCGATCCCGGTTTTTTGTTTGTTTTATGTTGCTCTGAATTTAGTTTTTTTAAGTTATGTTTTTTTATTCTGTTGCGTCGTTTTATGTTTTCCATTTTTTTTTTGCCATGGATTGTCAGCTTGGTTTCGACTTATGATTTCAAATTTTCATTTGTGATCTGTCAGCTCTACAATACTATCAGTAAACTGGAACAAATCATAAAAGATACGCGAATAATGCTTTCATGTACAATTGTTGTGTTCCAAAAACTGACATCTTTAAAATCAATTGTTATATTGAGTTGTTACATCTAGTAGAAAAAAAAAACCATCAGGCTTTTTTTAATGTATCATAAGGTTATCATTGTCCATATTAGGTAGTGGACTGAGACATCAGTTATTTCAAAGACGAACAATAAATATGGGACTTTAACAGTAGTGCGATATCATCATTTAGATATGTCATCTGATTTTAAATGGTTAAAAGATGGAATACTTAAACTGAAGTTAAGCGTACTACGGTGACCTATATTTTGCCTATTTTTAAAAAAGCCCGAACAAAAACCTACATTCTAAAAAAGTATAAGAAAATTCTATCTGAAGAACAAAATCACCTTAATTTTATTATACGAAAAGAAAAAAAAGTGGTAAGATTGTCATTAAGGGACAATGCGGTATAAAAGGAGACCCTTCAAATTTTGGTCAAATGAATGGTAGATGTATAGATATCAATGAAAATATTTCTGCCCATTCAGATCTTTATCTATAACAAATTTCAAGATGATTGACAATTCTAGCATTTTATCTTGAAATATGAGACCATATTGGTTGACAGGCAGAGCCATTTGCACAATCTTTAAACTTATTGAATTTCTCAAGGATAATTGTGGCAAACGTTAGTTCCATAAGTTTAAAAAGAGAAGTTTGTTCTGGTAAAGGTTAACGGCGGACGGACATCGAAGGACGAAAACATACGACCTATGTGAAGTCAATCTAGAACTTGCCCTTTGGACAGGTGTGAAAGAAATTGGTACTAATACTACATTTTAATATTTTTCATGTTTGATTATACACATAATTACACCTTATATAATAAAGCCAGATTTTGATTGGTTGATAGCCAGTTTATTTTTCGCATATTCTAATAATTTTTACTTATTTCAACGAATTTGCCGGTTTTTCACAACTGCCGGTGAATTTGCATCAAATACAATGGTATTTGCCATTTTGGATATTCCATTTTTATTATCTCGAGCATCATTCCGCTATAATATTTCGGATATGACGTCACGTGAAAAAGAGAGCTAATGCGTATTAGTACATGTATAATCCCTGCGATTCTATGATAATATCCCCTTATCCTCAAAATTATGCATAAACATGTTAATGAATAACAGATTTAAAGTAAAAATAAATATCTTCTCCTGTACAGATACTTTCTATTCAAATCTATTTGGTGTAGTTACACAGATATATCATGTTATGGTTGGGTATTTGCGAAAAAAAACCAGTCTTGGAACCGAATTATACTCGCCTAGCGGCTCGGTAAATTTAACAGTCCCTTAACTGGTACTTTTCGCAAATACCCCTCCATTAATAAAGGCAACAGTAGTTTACCGCTGTTCAAAGTTCATAAATCGATAGAGAAAGAAACAAATCCGGGTTACAAACTAAAACTGAGGGAAACGTATCAAATATAAGAGAACTACAACACAACAAAGACACAACAGCAAAATGTAACACACACAAAAATGAACTATAATGTTACAATGGCCATTTTCCTGACTTGGTACAGGGAATTTTATGAAAAAATGGTTGGTTGAATCTGGTTTTGTGGCATGCCAACCTCCCGTTTTAATGGCAGTGTTAATTATAACATTAACATGACAGCATTACACGACAGGGTTACAATAAATAAACAGATAAATGGGAGAAAATATAGTACATGATATATCTGTTCAATATTCTTAATAAATATGCAGACTGCATTTTTGAAAAATTGAAATAAAACTATTACCTGTAATGCAGAATCACGAGTAGCTGAAGTGAGTTCATGTTGGCTTTACCTCATCTTAAATGTTTTAAACCGAGTGCAAGGAATGTATTGTGCAGATGAAATGGGAAGTCTTCCTGGTTTATTATATGCAAGAACTATAGATGAGTTAAATATATATGCTAAAAATATGGATAAAAAAGAAACTAGAATATTACATACCTACTTTACTTTACAATAGTATACAAACAAAAAAATGAATTATTGAGCGTAAATCATAATTATGAATTAATCATTAATCAAAAAGATAGATGATTGAACAGTCAATACATGTCTTACTATAAAATAGCTTACATAATGAATAATTAAAGAATACAGCAGTGTATACAAAAGAATACACTTATAATGGTTTATAATTCTATTTTCATACATATTTTATTCAATTTACATTGAAACTTGGACTTATTTATATCTCCACTCCGTTGGTCGAATACAATTTGTGTTAAATATATCCTCATTTAATCAATTTAGAAAAATATGAATTTACTAAAAGAAAGCACATTAACGTCCAATGCATCACGTCAATTCAATAAATTAAAACCATGTGGCTTTCCTCATGATGTCGAACGACAAACAGGTTTTTGTTGTAGCGTTTCACAAGCGCATGCATATCGCTTAAAATGCCAAATATTGGATATACAATACGTAAAAGCCATTTAAATGACTACTTGAACTGTACTTGATGCATCAAAACTTCATAATAGCTTTGTGTCTAGCAAATCAATCTGAGTTTATAACAAGCTAATGATATGAAAGAACACGCCAACAAATATACATACACACTAACAATAAACCGCACTTAATTAGTGTTTGTATTTGATTGAATGCATACACTAATTATCGAAAAGCAAATCTGGTACAGTAAAATTGGTAATGTTATTATATGATTGTGATATACAATTAATGCAAGGTTGTGATATAAAGATAACTTTGATTTTCGGGGGAAACATTTATAATATTGATGAACAATAGCATTCGAAGTTAAACAGTTTAATATACTCAAAATGCAATATATAAAATTAAAACTCAGGGAACCCAGATGCATACAGATGCTACAAACAAAACCTCAATAAAGTAATACTGTGTCCAACATATTAATATCCATATGTGACCTTCTTCCCTTCATTCTACCTAAGGTCATTGTAAGGTATACATTGAGACAAAACTAAAATGAAATGTGAAAGATAAAAAGTGCACATCACGGCTATTCAAATTAATTTTGTAATTATAATTTAAAATTATATCAATTAGTAAGCACCGTCACAACATAAAAACGTCGATTATTTTCAAAGTTCTGAACTATCTATTTTTCTAAATATGACTAAATTCTCATATTCAGCCGTGTCTCTGTCGGGTCTATGTTGTCCACTGTCATCCGTTATTCCTAAGAAAGATAACAAAATGGATTAAAGGATTTACAATCAGGAGTCGTAAGTAGCATTGGAAAAGGCTAATTACTAAATGATTAAATGTGATAATAAATTTGAATTATAATTAGTGTTTCATTCATATGTTCAAACATAACCTTTTGAAAATCATTGGTTATCACAGCGTCATAGTAGACCAGAACTTCCAATAAGCAAAGTTCCTCGTGCACTCTATGAATTACCTTTCTTCCATTCAAAACTCACATTCAGTAAAAATCTAACAAAGCTACGAAATGACAAAGCCAGATATGTCTAGATTATAGAGATGTCTTCCCAGTACTTGTGATATTGTTTAATTTGAGCTCAAAATTGAAAATTCGATCCTTTTGGGCGAGTGAGCAGATTAAAAGAATACTTATTTGTCATTAAAGGAAGTTCATAAAAGTCATCTTTGCAGCAAATTAGTAAATGTTCTTTAGTAGCATTAAGGTGAGAGGCCGTAAATGAACGTCTCTGGCGGAAGACGGGAAAATTTGCGTTCGTTGTTATGAGAGTTATTCCCCTTACACCAGAAAAATATTTGCAAGATGTCGGAAGATATTCCGCTTCGTTGGAATAATGGTCAAGTTGGTGGAAGAGTATTGAATGCATCTCATCAAAATGTAGCAAAAATTGAAGAATGTGAAATATATCTCCTTCAAACAGTTTAACAGTGCTTCCCTCCCATGAAAATGAAAGAAACTTGGCATGTCGTGATGGTCGGAGAATGATTGAGTTGGGTTTACTATTATCACCAACTTTCAGGAAGTTGTATTCACCATTATGTTTCTACAAAACTGTTTAAAGTACAAAGAATTAGTCTCGGAAGTATTTTGTTTATACCTTGGGGTAACTGTCCATCCATTAACTTACTATACGCAGGTAATCAGCACAGATCAGAGACTTAAAAAATCGGGAATGTTGATATGGGACGTGAAAACGAAATGTAGTATATGGATAATAATTCAATATCATAAACACGTACTTGCATTACACACGTAAACCTTCACAATAACAAATTAAAACTTACGCTATATACTGTCATTTTATTTATTAAAATTCAATACCAAATTGTGTCACAGACTTACATTCAGTCATTTGCATTCAAAGAAATAAATTTTCCTAAAACAACTGTCAACGTGAGTGAAAACGGCTAGGACGTGTTCAATCCTCGACAAAAAAGAGGTTAATACTAATATTTTTAATTTGATATTCATTTTATAACTGTTATATACCATTTTCTCATTTAAATATAAACAAAAACCTTTCTTTACAGTGCTTTTTTTCACGTACGCGATATGGTCTATAAAAAGAATTTGAAATGAAAGTACTTGTGTTATTTTCAAACAAATAATTTATAGTAAAAAAATATTGAGTGTAACATGAAATTTGTAAAATATAATCTCGGAAATTACCTCAAACGGGTAAGCAAGAAAAAGTGACAATAAACTTGAACGAGAATCGTAATTAGGATGGGGCCTTCCGCACGAACACAAACGGTTGCTTTTCAGTCAATTAGGAATTGAATGGAACATTGTGAATTACAAGTTTCCAGTATGAAAACGCATCCAGGGAAAAATATAGATCCGGACCGCTGATTGGAAATTACGTCTTTACCGACACTTCAAAAACATAATTAGCAAAGTACATATATCATACTGTAGATTTAGAAATTGCTGATTGCATCAATCAATTCATTTTAAATTGCGCAAAAAATCGAAATTACAGTTATTTCGATTTCAGTTGATACTGTTTATATACATGACTTGTGCAATTGCTGCTATAAACATTTAGAATTAGAGTTTTTATTTTCGCTTAACGTATTTCTTCTCAATTTTCGCAAAACTTTGCAAAAAATTCTAAAGTACGAACAGGGATATTGTTGGCATAAATAACGAGGTCCATAATATGCTTTTGGCGATTTTCAATCGCTGCAACATCTAATTAATACGATAAAATCCCTCGAGGACGGTTCTTCAAAATCACATGCAGCTTTTCTATTCAGTACATTGTTAGCTTAATCATTTCAGCCCACAAAATCTAGACTGGATACATTTATCTGAACGTGATATAATGTGTGTTCAAAGTCTATGTTGAACTATTGATAACAACACATAGATGAATGGGGAATAGAGTAGATTGGTATCCTGAGCAAACATTGTCAACCGAGCCGGGGCCGAATAACAAAAAAAAAGAAAGATAAATAAGTTGGAATTTATATAGAATTGTTTTGAACATTCATATCTATTCACTTTTCGCACTTTAATAACGAAACAAAACCAACGATAGGGAAACAGTAGGGATAATATGCAACATACTTTGAAATATTCTTTTTGTTTGTCTTTTGCCTATAATTTACATTTATCCCACATCTCCTCTCGTGTCATATTAAACACACTACTCAAGTTTGCAAATGTCCAGTACTATTTGGATCGAAGTGTGTGTTCATGTTTATGTTGTGTCCTCGTGCAATTGAAACACAATTTTATATATATTTTTCAATGCATGACCTCCTGCAAGTATCGGAGGAATTAAAGCAAAATGTTGTGGTTTGTTTTATGCACCGGCCGTAGTGGAGGAGGCATTAAGTGTAACACTTGTTCGTCCGTCCGTCGTACCGTCCAAAATTGGTTTTCGTTCTCTAACTTTAGTTTGCCTTAACCAAATGTTTGAAGATTTATACACAATGCTGATTACAAAAAAAAAAAACACCAAAAAACACAGATCTAGTTTAAATTTTGGTGGCGTTATTTTTACCGTTCTGTAGAGATGCTAAATAACAAATGAAAAATTGCTTTCGTTTTCCGTTCTCTAACTTTAAATTAGTTTGCCTCAACCAAATGTTAGAAGACTTATACACAATTCTGATTACCAAAATAAAAAAAACACAGATCTAGTTTATGATTTGTGTGGCGTCTCTTTTACCGTTCTGGAGTTATGCTCAATAACAAATGAAAAATTGCTACATTGTTCGTTTTCCGTTCTCTAAGTTTAGTTTGTTTCAACCAAATGTAATGAAACGTTTACACAATGCTTATTACCAAGATCAAGTACAAATTTGGGTAGCGTCGCTTTAACAGTTTTTTTTAGTAATATCACTCTATAACAGTATATGCAAGCGGGGGCATCATTTGTGTCCCATGAACACATTTCCCCATTTAATTACCATTGTTTGTCATTTGGCCGTTTTTCATTTTTTTCACATGACATTGTCATGCAGTATGTTTTCGGCTTATAAGTTTCAATTTCCCGTTGCGCGGTAAATTTCGCCTCCATTATCGTGAAGCAGAAAAATTGTGGTCGAATATGTGAACATTAAATGCATATCGTCATTCGAAGAATCTATTTTAATGACAGATCTTTTATCGTTTCTATTCAATAAGTTTATAAAAAATATGTCCTTTAACATTGTGTTTTTAATCATTCTATAAATACGTTATAAATACTTAGAACCTCGTATAATCACTGAAAAAAACAATAATAGGCAATCAATCCTTTTTTTCAGACAGGATAATATGCTCTATAGCGCATTTGAATAGCCAAAAAAATATATTGAAGCAGTTGTTGTCTTTACAATTCTGCTGATATAGCCTTGACATTGCGTTATTTTTTCGGCGACGTCATGATTTTTTTCTCTTTTCTCGTCAACAACACCCTTTCAACGGCTGATATATAAAAAAGAGGTTCGGTAACCCCATGAAAATTATGTATCAAAAGAAAGGAAAATAATACCTTAAAAAAATTTGATTTTTTTTATAGAAAAGTCGAAGGATTAGTTTCAACTAAAGATTAACGAAAGCTTGAAACTTCTTATTTTTGGTTTAAATTTGACGTTATGGATATGTACTTTATGTTGATTCCTTACCATTTTCAAATGTCTGGAACTCGGAAATTAGATCGGTGACCAACTTAAATTTTTCGATTTTTCATTTAAAAATCGCAGGACAAGCCATTTACGTACCTGTTACCTTAAGACATAAAACTATATCAAACTGGGCCCATAAAACAAACCACTTGATTCTGAATGCCTTTACTAGGTCAGGAGTATGACAGTTGTATTCCACTCATTTCGCTGGTTAAGCGTTTGATTTTATCTTATATACTTTTTGAATTATTTTGAATCCGATATTTCTGATAAAATCTTTCTATAGGGATGTTTTACGGTATATGGGTGGCTGTACCTTCGATCTGGATGTTGTCATATGGAGAGATCTGTCTTTCTGTTTCATCATCAACTTTTACAGCTTGTGTTACACCAACTGATTCGTACTCGTTCATACTGTAATATACATTTTGAATATTAGAGGCAAAGTTGAGTTTTACTATTTGGTTTTGAGAACTTTTGGTGATATGGATTCTTGAGTTAACTATTATGTATTATTGACTTTGACATGTTTAGGTTATACGCTTCCAGATGAAGGTAAATCAAGAAAGGCACTTCCGACGCCTTAATTTGAATTTCATAGTTTTGTTAATAGATTGACCAGTTTTGAACGTTGGTGAAATTCGTTTACCTGTATTCATCAATCTGGAATAAATAAAGGCAACAGTAGTATACCGCTGTTCAAAAATCATAAATCGATAGAGAAAAAACAAATCTGGGTTACAAACTAAAACTGAGGGAAACGTATTAAATATAAGAGAACTACGACACAACAGAGACACAACACAGAAATGTATCACACACAGAAACGAACTATAATGTAACAATGGCCATTTTCATGACTTGGTACAGAGCATTTTATGAAAAAATGGTGGGTTGAACCTGGTTTGTGGCAAAAACAAACCTGAACGGGAAAGTATTGAAAGGCGTTATGTGTAATACACAATATTGTCCTCCTCTCAAATTCAAAATTCAATAGCGCAGTAAATATATTAAGTCTCTCAAATTAATTTATTCCAATTTCATCAATATTTGTGTTATTGTTATTTTTTTCCAAGTAATTAATTCCTCAATTGCATGTGATTTGAACACTTTTATTTGCTTGTCTAAATGATTATATTTTTATTGTTTTCTTCATGTGATATGTGCTTTTATGATATCTATATATGGAGAATACAACACATTCTATATATTTAACTTTGTTTACCTTCGATTGTTTTCGTTTTCTACAGGTTTCGGTGCTGTAAATGATTAAACAGGGGAAAGTATAAAACGTTTTACTACATTTATATGCCTTATAGCGAGAGACAATTGAATATCGCTTGATATCAACTCGAGTTATTAAATTTCAGCATGGCAATAAATGAGAATTCATCGAGTTTATCATTACTTTTTGAATTAAATAGCTAGAATTATTATCCAGAATTACGCGATATCCAATTCTATTTCACTTATGGTTAATACTCTCATCATATCAAATTAAAAACTCCGCATATGGATGAATTTGGTCTTTTGCAGATACCAATATGACTTCGTATATCCTTTCCTATCGTTGACCTTAACATCAGACAATTTCAAGCTTTGAGTACGTTTCAAATTGTAATAGTCTTCGACAAAAAAATAATTTCCAGGTGGCAAGATTCAATTCCCAGAATACCAGTCCAGAACCCACGAAGAACTACCGCAAATAAATGTACTATCTTTTTAATTGAATATTGTACCAACTTGAAGATGAACATCACGTAAAGATTCTTTAATTTGCAGTATATTTAAAACGTATTCGTTTAAACCCCAACCTCTCCCAAGTTTTAAGTGATTATGAATTTTATAGGGTAAAAAAGGCTGCGTAAATGGTCCAAATTTCATTTTATATTTTTGGAAGAAAGTTAATACTCAAAACAGTATTGCTCTCTTCAATACCCACTATTACACCCTCATAATCATACAAGAAACCATGAAGGGGTTACTAGAAAAGATGATTAAAATCTGCCAGTCTAGTATAAGGAATAAAAAATCTACCTTCAATTATGCAAAGTATGAAAGCTATAACATCAACAACAGCAAAAACAATATTGTTATAATTCTAATTGCTTTTTTGTAATAATAATACTACCATAACTACTGGTAACGATAACAATTTTCAAACATGTATCATGTTTCTCAAAATCTGAATTCAATTGAATTTTGTCTTTATCTAGATTGGTTTAAATCCTGTTGTTTTAACAGCAAATGACTAGCAAAATGAACATTCCTGTTTAAAATATAACAAAGCTTACTGCAGTCGAAATTCAATCTGAACAAAATCAATAAAATGAATATGCATACCATTTTCATAATTACCAGAGAGTCCGGTATAAATGGTCCTCACTATATAAATAAATAAAAAAAGAGCACAAAATAAAAACATTGCATATTTTTGTAAAATTACAATAATCAATTTATTTATGATGAAATGGATTTGATAGCTATTCACTAATTGAAAATTATATTTTTGGAAAAATCCTTCGCATTTTGAATCAATGTTTAAACGAAACAGTAGTCTATTACTGCTACTTATAACCCAACGACAACCGATGTAACAGCTTGATAAATGTCTCAAACTTTGTTTGCATTATGTGAATCCCGTTGATGAAAGTAATACTAAAAATAAATCGTAGTCAGTATATTGTTTCTCTTTTCATGTGTAATATGTTTATATGGATCTTTGTTTTATCAAGCCCAATCATCTTCACTTCTACATTACCGTGCATTGATTTTCAAACTGTTGGGTTTGAGCATCATAGTTGAAGATAACTTTAACAAAACCTTCAAACGCAACGTATTCGCAATTCGAATGTCCCTCTGGTATCTTTAGCCCGTGTTCTAAGATAAAAGAAAGTTAGAATCTTACAAATAAATTGCATTTCCCTCAAAATAAATTCACAATTCATTGTAAGATGTAGACCGACCTTTGTTTATTTATCAATCAAGGATTGTGGACGAGACTCGATCTAAATATTATTGTACCCAGATGCCAACTGATCGGACTCTTAATCAATATATTTTAATTATTACCTATTCCATAACTGGGTCGACTGATAACCGTGAGAACTTTGGTTTGTTTCTGAAGATACATATTCAATGAAATGATAACGAGTGATTTACGCATTGTAAGTAAATTATAATTTTTGCTGTGTCCCAACTGCTCGTTTATGGTCTTAATTTTGCCAGAATTGCGACGATACTGCTCAAGTCGCATACATTCGCAAAAGATGATATAAATATTGGGTTATTGCAAAAAAGTATTGGAGGAAATTGTCCTTCGTAAATTTTTTGTACACGAAGTTGTAGTTTATAAAGTCGATTCAAGTAGGGAATCATATTTACCAATATTCATTCAAAAGTCCTTTTATAGTATAACAAAATGTAAGAATGTCAGTGATGACGTCAATAAAAGATCTCTTCATGCCATTTATATTAATTCTCGCTTTCTCTTATGAAAACTATGTATGACATATGTTGTTTTATTACCGCGAAACAGGATTTATGTCATTCCTATTTGTTAAAACTTTATATATCTTTAGATGCCTTAATCATTTCGAACGTGCCTTTCCAGAGAACGTTTAGTTCACCTTCTCTTTTTGGATTACTAGTAATTTGCGTTTGCGTGTGATATTTATCTAAGCTATATTTAGTTAATGTTGTTTCTCCTCTAATGTTTTGGTCATGATAATTCTGTTTTTATTATACTTTTTTTATGACTTTTAAATGCCGTTTTTAGTATCTTTCCTCTCTTCTCTTCATCGAAACGATAGCTTTAGCTTTTTAATGCATGATACAAAATTGCAACGATATTTTTTTTTTTATTAAAATCAAAACAATAATTTGAAGGTACATTAATACATAAAACGTGGATACGACTTTATTTCAAATAACGAATTTATCGCCTGATGAATTATTTGAAACATATCTTTAGTGAAATAAACAGCACAAAAACCGAGCGTCCAAAGTTTACAATTGACTATGTTTTTCATAAAAAATATAAAATCTATAATATCAAAATTGACAGTGTATGTACGTGTACCTTCTAATGAAGATGGCCTTTTGTGTCTTCTTTTAAGGACAGCTAAAAACACAACCGCCACTACTGCTAACGCTAGAGATAAACCTGTCCCGAGACCAACAGCCAAACTGTTGTATGTTTTCCTTGACGTTAACTAAAATAAATGTAAAAGAGATATATAACAGTGCAGGCGGTGTTTCTCGATGTCAAAATAGCGAGTTCGAATCCCGACGAGAGAAGAACAAAAATTTGCTTCTGCAAATTGAAAGATTTAACATTGTTGTGCTGATATTGAGAGTAATCTTGTCAGTCTGTAGTGTTTTAAAGAATATCCGCTTTTCGACCTGCTTGTCAAATGCTTTTTGTTAAAGATTGAAACAAACAATTAATTTTCCAATAAACAACAATGATAGCCTTTTTTAGATACAGACTTTAGAAAATTGATTTTTTAACGAAACCTTGCTAAAACTGCAGAAAAGTTATTGAATCAGTATTTTGGGTTAAAAAAAAAATAGGATCGCGTTGCTTTTCTTTACGTAATTTGTACTTATCTCCCATGCCTATCAATTTTGCACTTTCAAAGACGTGTTTCGTCCTAGCGTTGAAAATTAAAGACATATAATTTCCGTTAGGGCTACGATAAAATATTTGTTTGGCCTAGGGTATAATGCAGAATTAACAAAGTCTCTAATATTAAAAAATAACAAGCGCTCATATCAATCAATCAGAATTAGCCATTCTCTTAATTCTGATACCAGGTTATGCTCATAAAATGGCTGCGCCCATACAATCTAATGGTTTATTGTAACCTATAATATACTTTTTCACTTGTTTGGTCTCTTCTAATAATGTTGTTTGTACTGTATTTAGATCCTCTACAAAGAAGTTTGTTTTGCATGCACACGTATACAAAATGCGGTTTTAATAACAGCCAAATAATGATAGATCTGTAAATTTGAGGAAGCAATTTTTTGTTCTTTTCTGGCTTGGATTCGATCTCATGCTACTGATATATCGTGACATCGAAATCGCTTTACACTATGCCAGGCACGCTAGATTAATCGACCACGCAGGCTTGACAAAAATTACGTTTCGGTGGCCGGGTGTTACATTTCCTTGTCAGTTTGTATCTGGCGTCGAAACACAGTACATGATATATAAGGCATGATGATGGGAAATTACAGATCAGCTGAATTATCTATCATAAATTAATGTAGGATGCAGTCACAGATATACATATACATGTTTTAACTTTATGGAAGACATTCTCGTCGATAACACATGGTAATGCAATGAAAGAATTAAGTTTTCTATAAATAATGTTTTTATCGCAAAAAAAAATCGTACTGTTTTCCTTGATACGCTTCATTAATATACAACATGTTTTATATACTCGAGTTCATGTTAACCTACTGCGATTGTTTTTTTTTGTATTCCTGTTTTTGTCTTTTGTCCTTTAATGCTCTTACTTTGCAATTTCTTTTTTATTTCCAAAAATAAAGCGTATGCAAATGATGTAGTAAAACTTGTCGCTGTATAAATACTTATTTACATATTTACACATATTTCAAAATGCTTAAAACAATAAAGGCGTAACTGGTTCCTATAAGAATGAACATTATGAGAATTAAACTATAAAATGTGCTTTTAACATTACATAGCATGCTTCTTTGTTACTAATTAGCATGAGGTTTCTACCTTTGCAAGACACGCCATCCTCAGATAAAGAGCTGCCGCCACCAGTACATTTACAATAAAATGACCCATTTGTATTAATACACTGATCGTCACATGTATCATTCGAAAGTAAACACTCGTTTATATCTAGAAGTAAACATATGTGTTTATTTGAAAGACACCTTATCATAAAAAGACTACTTTACCTCTTTTTACTTTGGTATGGTGAACATTTGTCTCATTGGTAATCAAATCACATCTTCTTCCTTTTGTTTATGTATATAATTTGATTTACAATAATTTAGATGAATATTAAAGCTACATAACCTATGTAATGTAGAACATATAAAATCATAAAATGTGTAATCCGTTTGGAAATACGATTTCGTTTTTTTTTTTATATTTCGACATTTATAATCTTTCGCCTAAAAGCGAAACGAAAGCCTTTGCCAGTAAAAACACTCCGCGGACATATATCTGACAAAGATAATTTGGTTACCTGATTGACACACATCACCTGAAAATCCCTGGTTGCATTGGCATGCATATGACCCGTCATAGTTAAGACAGCTACCATTATTTAAACACGTTATGTCTAAACATTCGTTAAAATCTACAATATTAGATTAATTTTAAGGCATAGGATGAGCAAAAATAAAAAAAGAAAAGTAACTGGTTTATAGTACGTGGTTTGTTAAGAAGAATGTATAATAAAGGTTTGAATAACTTCTACGAATCAAATTTGTATGAAATCACATCAAAAACGGCGATTTTGAGGTAGGTGTTTTTTTTTTTCTCGATAATATTGTAGTTGATCAAAGCAATTAAAAACAGCGGGTGTCTCCTTATTCTAATTAGGTTAATTCGAGTAACCTCCCTTTGCACGCAAAAATAACCTTACGTTTCTTCTCTTTAATGTTGATTTTTCGTTTGCTCCCTCTTATGAATAATAAATTTTAATTTTAAAAAATTGATCTACTGGACAATTTCATTTAAAAAAATGTCGTTTAAAAGAGTTTATTGAAATATAGTAAGATTCGTAGCTATTCGAGATAACAATATTCATCATTCAAAATATGTTCAATCCTACCATATGATTGATATAATGCTTTATGTAGTATTATTATTTTAATGAAATATTATATGAGTTTTGGAACACGTGGAGTATTCTTAATTTGATTACAACATGTTAACCTTCTGCTTCATTTACATACCTAAGCATGATTTTCTATCACTTCCCAAAAGGTATCCATTCTTACAATTGCATTGAAAAGATCATATTGAGTTTCTACAGATTTGGGAGCATCCACCATTGCTAACTTCACATTCATTTATGTCTGAAAGTTTAATTCCACATCAGTCAAGTTATTTCCAAAAAAATAACAATAATGATAACAATGATACTTTTTATTATAGCATGGTACACACAATTACCACTAAACTTATTCTCGTACCGGAATATCACCTTTCAATGAGGAATGGGGAAAACATGAAACATATAAACAAACAAGTAAAAAGAATGTAAACAACCTTCACAACGTGATCCACCAAATCCTGGTCTACAACTACATTTGTCTGGTGAGGAACCTGTGCCACCATTGGGACAAGAAGTGGAACCGTATCCCGGCAAAGGAAGAACAAAAGTTTTCCTCCGTACATTTGAAAATTTTATATTGTTGTGCTGTTTTTTAGAGAGTTATGTATATATACATATATCGCCATGGCAGTTTGCAGGGTTTTAGAACATCCGTTGTTCGATCTGCTAGTCAAATGCGTTTAGTTAAAATATACTTTTTCACTTGTTTAGTCCTTTTGAAAATCTTGTGTGTGCTATATTTAGACCCCTCTACTAAGAAGTTTGTTTTATACACACGTATACAAAATGCGTTATTAAACCAACGCAATTATATGTTTGAACGTTGTTTTCAATTGATACTTGTTTATATAATTCGTCTAAATAACAGTCTAATAATGAAAGATCTGTAAATTTGCGGAATTAAGTTTTTGTTCTTTCCTCGCTTGGATTCGATCTTATATCGATATACTAGCTATACTGCTTCATGTAGTATTATTATTTTAATGAAATGTTATATGCATTTTGGAATACGTGGAGTGTTCTTAATTTTGAAAGCACCATGTTAACCTTCTGCTTCATTTACACACCTAAGCATGATTTTCTATCACTTTCCAAAAGGTATCCATTCTCACAATTGCATTGATAAGATCCTTTTGAGTTTCTACAGATTTGGGAGCATCCACCATTGGTAACGAAACATTCATTTATATCTGAAATGTAAGATCCGCATTATTCAAGTAATTTCCAAATAAAAACAATAATGATAACAATGATACTCTTTATTATAAGATGTTTCAAACAATTACCACTAAACTTATTATCTCATGAAGCCATCTCAATCCCTTTGGTAATATATTAGCAGCCCAGTAAGTAATATCATTATAAGAGCAAACACGTAAGGAAATATATGATTAACAGAATATAAATTAATACATTCTTCTATGGTTACTTAGATATACATACTAATTAGTATTCAACGATAATCATTCTACATACCGGAATATCACCTTTCAATGAGGAAAAGGGAAAAACATGAAACATATAAACGAACAAGTAAAAAGAATGTAATCAACCTTCACAACGTGATCCACCAAATCCTGGTCTACAACTACATGTGTCTGGGGATGAACATGTACCACCATTGGGACAAGAAGTGGAACCGTAACATATAGCTGAAAATATTAAATTATAAGCAGGATTTTGTAGTCGAAGAAAACAATTTTATATTCATTATATGGAGAAATATTTGAAAGGCTTCAAACGTTTTGTTTGATAATCGCATTTCACTTAGAAATCAGTCAGAGACACAAAAATAATATCTATATGTCTCTGCTTCAGTCATATTGGATTAATTTATGTGCTTATTGCAAATTTAAATCATTGTTATTGCATGATTGATAAAATGATGTTCTGACTTGTAGTTCTAATTGCAAGTATTGTTGTCACACCAATTAATGATGAGTTATGAATATACCCGACTTTGTATCAGTTGCGTTTGATTGTAACCTGATTTTAGTCTCTAATGCATGATTTTTTTTATTATTAATTGTTTTGGCTTTTATCTAGCTGTCAGTACCTGCGAGTACTCTCAAATTGTACTTTCTTGTTAAGTTGACCTGTTGATTCTATTTGTAATGCGTTTTGCTATTTTTTTTTATTAATATGGATCTTTTCTATACAACAGTTTTGCTTATTTGGAATATCTACTAATTTTTATTTCGTACTATGAACATCAAAATTATTCCATTTCACCTTAAATCTATACAGGAAATTTTATCTAGCTCTTATAATATAGTTTTATTGTTGATATTCACCCCATATGTATGAAATGTTAGATTATGCTTATCTATATTACAGAACTTTCTTGGTATTCGTAATAGGAAGATTTAGTATATTTAACGACACAATTATTTTTATTTAACTGTGTAGAATTTGAAAACCGTTTTTTTTTCAAAAGTGAGGAATTAGTTAAATTCGAGCAACCTCCCTTTGCAAGCAAAAATAATCTTACGTCTCTTCTCTTTAATGTTGATGTTTCGTTTTCTCCCTCTTATGAATAATAAATTTTGATTTAAAAAAAAAGATCTACTGGACAATTTCATTAAAAACAATGTCGTTTAAAGAGTTGTTTGACATATATATTAAGATTTATAGCTATTCGAGGTAACGTTATTCATCATTTCAACATATGTTTAATCCTATCCTATATTTGATATAATGCTTCATGTAGTATTATTATTTTAGTGAAATATTATATGTACTTTGAAATACATGGAATGTTCTGAATTTGAAAACACCATGTTAACCATCTGCTTCATTTACATACCTAAGCATGATTTTCTATCACTTCCCAAAAGGTATCCATTCTCACAATTGCATTGATAAGATCCTTTTGAGTTTCTACAGATTTGGGAGCATCCACCATTGCTAACTAAACATTCATTTATATCTGAAATGTAAGATCCGCATTATTCAAGTAATTTCCAAATAAAAACAATAATGATAACAATGATACTCTTTATTATAAGATGGTTCAAACAATTACCACTAAACTTATTATCTCATGAAGCCATCTCAATCCCTTTGGTAATATATTAGCAGCCCAGTAAGTAATATCATTATAAGAGCAAACACGTAAGGAAATATATTGTTAACAGAAAATAAATTAATACATTCTTCTATGGTTACTTAGATATAAATACTAATTAATATTCAACGATAATCATTCCACATACCGGAATATCACCTTTCAATGAGGAATGGGGAAAACATGAAACATATAAACGAACAAGTAAAAAGAATGTAATCAACCTTCACAACGTGATCCACCAAATCCTGGTCTACAACTACATGTGTCTGGGGATGAACATGTGCCACCATTGGGACAAGAAGTGGAACCGTAACATACAGCTGAAAATATTAAATTATTAGCAGGATTTTGTAGTCGAAGAAATCCATTTTATATTCATTATACGGAAAAATATTTGAAAGGCTTCAAACGTTTTGTTTGATAATCGCATTTTACTTAAGAAATCAGTCAGAGACACAAAAATAATATCTATATGTCTCTGCTTCAGTCATTTGGATATATTCATGTGCTTATTGCAAATTTAAATCATTGTTATTGAATGATTGATAAAATGATGTTCTGACTTGTAGTTCTAATTGCAAGTATTGTTGGCACAAAAATTAATGATTAGTTATGAATATACCCAACTTTGTATCAGTTGAGTTTGATTGTAAGCTGATTTTAGTCTCTAATGCATGATTTTTATTATTAATTGTTTAGGCTTTTATCTAGCTGTCAGTAACTGCGAGTACTCTGAAATTGTACTTTTTTTGTTAATTTGACCTGTTGATACTATTTGTAGTGCTTTTTGTTAATTTTTTTTTATTAATATGGATCTTTTTTATACATCAGCTTTGCTTATATGGAATATCTACTAATTTTCATTTCGTACTATGAACATCAAAATTATTCCATTTCACCTTAAATCTATTCAGGAAATTTTATCTAGCTCTTATAGTATAGTTTTATTGTTGATATTCACCCATGTGTACGAAATGTTAGATTGTAAAATTGAGAATGGAAATGGGGAATGTGCCAAAGAGACAACCACCCGACCATAGAAAAAAACAACAGCAGAAGGTCACAAACAGGTCTTCAATGTAGCGAGAAATTCCCGCACCCGGAGGCGTCCTTCAACTGGCCCCTAAACAAATATATACTAGTTCAGTGATAATGAACGCCATACTAATTTCCAAATTGTACACAAGAAACTAAAATTAAAATAATACAAGACTAACAAAGGCCAGAGGCTCTTGACTTGGGACAGGCGCAAAAATGCGGCGGGGTTAAACATGTTTGTGAGATCTCAACCCTCCCCCTATACCTCTAGCAAATGTAGAAAAGTAAACGCATAACAATACGCACATTAAAATTCAGTTCAAGAGAAGTCCGAGATTATGTTTATCTATAGTACAGAACTTTCTTGGTATTCCTAATAGGAAGATTTAGTATACTTAACGACACAATGTTTTTTTTACCTGTGTAGAATTTGAAAACCGTTTTGTTTTTATAAAGTGAGGATTTTGTATAAATTGTTAAATATTTCACAGTGATATCTTACCATAGCTTTGTTTATACTTGTTTATTTACCTTTGACCTTTTATCCCTAATAACCTTACAAACTATGTATATGCATTCAGGTATCGCATTTCAAATTTATTCGTTCATAGTGTGTTAAGCCTTCCTATTGATATTTTCTCGTGTGTTTTCGATGTTGTGATGCTATACTGTTGTCTCAGTAAAAGGGAGAAGGTTTGCTACCATTAAAACGTTTAATCTCGCTGCAAATGTTTGCGCCTGTCCTAAGTCAGGAATCTGATGTACAGTAGTTGTTTATGTAATTTATACATGTTTCTCGTTATTCGTTTTTTGAAATAGATTAGACCGTTGGTTTTCCCGTTTGAATGGTTTTACACTTGTAATTTTGGTGCCCTTTATAGCTTTTTGTTTGTTGTGAGCCAAGGCTCCGTGTTGAAGGCCGTACCTTGACCTATAATTGTTTACTTTTATAAATGGTTATTTTGATAGAGAGTTTTCTAATTCGCACTCATACCACATCTTCCTATAAGACATAACAGTCTACATAAAGATATGTCATTCTGTTAAAAGACTTTCTTTTTTAGTTCCTTTGCGTATTTATGGAAGCCAAGTGAGAACCAACAACTATTTATTTTAAATTCTCTAATTTGACTGTTTACCGGGTTTGTAACAACATGATCAAAACGACAGGTGCCACTTGTGGAGCTTGATTAGCTTCCCTTCCCGAAGCACATTGAATCACCCCTGTTTTGGAGGCGTTTGTGTTGCTTAGTTTTTAGTTGTTCTATGTTATGTCTTTGTCTTTGTCGGTGTGTATTATTTTTGGTTTTAGCAATGGCGTTTTCAGTTTTTTTAGATCTATGAGTTTAAATGTCCCTCTGGAATCTTTTGCCCCACTTTTTGAATCGGTCATGATGAAATTTCTGATCTCACATACTTATCAACCTACCTCAATAAAACCAAGATGTTTTGATTGTGTTTTTTTAAATTACAATTCTTTTAATTGAAAAATCCTTTCGTTATTTGAATTAGTTGCATAAGAGTTTAAAGCAAAGTTTCTATAATCTACATTGATACCTTGTTTACAAGACTGTCCAGTATATCCATGACAACAGATTCTCCGGGAACATGTTGTGTATCTAATGACCGACACCTTTCTAAATGGATATGAAAAAATGACACGGTGCAGTACCGGTGTAAAAAGTAAAATAACAAATTTACTGAACTCGGAGATAAATTCAAATTTCCGTAATCTAATAACAAATCAATGTTTTATTAACTTTGTATTCATTCTATAAGTTGACATTTTTTATTTCTAAGATAACAAATTCTTGACTATCTACAATTTTGTACGTTAGACGCAGTTTTCATCATTCCGAAGTATTTATCTGTTGCAATTGTTCACATAATTCTACGAGTGTATTGTGTATTCAGGTGACGAATGGTATTCCAAAGATATGTATGAAATGTAATTGCATTAAAGAATTTATTAGATGAAATACTCTTAAATGATCGTCTTTACTAATATATTCGGCAAATTATTTTTCATTCATAAATGAAAATAATAACGAATTTATCTTGCCGACTATCTTAACGTGTAAAATTTAGACTTGTGATCTATCAAAATGAGCATGCCAGTCTTTAATACTGTTAGCCTTAAGAAACTACTTCAATTGATTCTACATGAACAATAGCCGACGATAACAACTTGTTAGGTTTAAATGTGTTTAATGAATTTATTTCAATCATAATCATCAACTTCTTCGTCGGTTGAAACCTTTAAGATTGTTTTCTCAGTTCCGTTTGGTTTTTATAAAGGGACGTAACACCACTTCTAACCGTGTATTAAATAAGCCCCGCCTCCCTACCACCTAATATGGAATATAAAGGTACGTAACTCCACTACTAACCGTGTATGAAATAAGCCCCGCCTCCCTGCTAACCTAATACCAAATATACACGGTCTTCACTTCACGTGGACGCTTTTAACCAATCACATTCCTAGAAATGTAAAGGAGGTAAGATAATGTGTGTTATCTTTTATATCTGTTATATATGTTTGTATAACGTTTAAGCTCATTTCAAACCTGTAACGTGTACATCTCCTTAAGAACCAACACCGCACGTAATATTGCTCCTGTGTATACCCTTGGTTACTGCACGAAAATGTTTGCATACAATATCCGGTCTCTACAATTCTATAAAATAATACATACTAATAAGATCAAATTCTCTGATTAAACTCCGTGCTTATCAATTGTTAGATGTATCACACAAAACTTAAATGCGTTTTGCATTTACAAAAGCAGCCAGTATGTTATTATGTAGATTTGATTTGTTTGTTATCTTACCTGCGTAATTTAAGTCATCAAGTGTCTTTACAATTATTATAACATTGACAAGTAAGACTGATTCAATTGAATCTTAAAAATATATAAGTGTCTTATTTCAATAGTTTACAAGTCAGTATCGATTACTTTTATTTCGTATCATTGTCAAGTAAACAAGTATTTTAACTTGTTTAATTTACATAAAAGATATTTTACAATTGCATCATTAGAATGTAATGTCTAAACTCTATGTTTCATGTAAAAGAGGGACGAAAGATACCAAAGGGACAGTCAAACTCATAAATCTAAAACAAACTGACAACGCCATGGCTAAAAATGAAAAAGACAAACAGAAAAACAATAGTACACTTGACACAACATAGAAAACTAAAGAATAAACAACAAGAACCCCACCAAAAACTAGGGGTGATCTAAATGTCAATAGTATCAACGATAAGTATGTGCATTTATTTTGTATCAATGACAAATAAAAGTTTTTGTGTGTTTCATTGACAAGTTAGTGTCTCTGCTTTCTAGCGTTCCCCGTTGAGAGTGTTTATATAGTTTCATTGATAATTGTGTCTTACTCGTTTTTCATTGACAGGTAAAAAGTAAAATCACAAAAATACTGAACCCCGAGGAAAAAAAAAAGGAAAGTCTCTTACCAAATGGCAAATTAATAAGCTCAAACACATCAAACGAAAGCAAAACTCCTATGTTTTTATTTTTTTTAATTATTTTAGAAATGATTTAATATAGCAATAGTTTAAACTCATCAGATTTCAGGAAATTAACCGAATGATTGATAGTTTCAGACAATATCTTTTTATGTCGTCATAAGCTGTCTATAATTTGAGCATAATGCATAACTTTGCTTATTGTCGATAACATATTGAAATGTACGGAACAAGTAGAATATATGATAATTTACTGTAACATTCTTACAGGAACCTTTCACCCAAAACGCGAAACAGCAGTATTATCAAATTGGAAAATAAAAATATATTTACCTTACATGGAAAACAATGCTCGTTAGTAAAATTAGCGAAGAAGACATCATATTGGTAGTTTAAATTGTGATCGTCTTTACACTAGACAAAACAACATTCGGTAACAAATACATAGTTAATGAAAGTTAAATGACAGAATCAAAACTTTTAGATAACCTTTGTCATATCTTAAGGTACTATTCTATTTTTGGGATAACAAATTTATTATATATCAAACAATATATTTTATCTTAAAAAAAAGTCTTTGAAATGATTGTTTTATTTCTCATCGATAAAATATTTAAAGTGTGGTAAGATTTTTTAGTCGTTTCTATAGGAACCTAACGACAACTTTGATAAAATAAGCACTTCTTTACCTTAGACACTATTGATTTTTGTGTATACAAAGTTATATATCAAATAGTATATTTTAAAACCCTTTGAACTGATTAATGCATTACCGCTTTAGATCTTTAGGAATGATTGTAAATCAAAAGTTTTCAAGTGTGATAATATACTTTTTGTAATTTGTATTTCTCAATGATCAAGGTAGGTATAGTGTCTGGCTAGGATCGTGGTTTGTCGAGTGAATCGGTACTTTTTTCGAGTGAAGATCGGGCTTTTTCGAGTGATAAAACATGAGATAAGGTCAATTAACGGATATTTTGTAATTATGAAAGATTTTTACATGACTACGCATCTTATTCTGAATATAATATATGCTTTGAGCAACTAAGAAGCACAATTTCCGTGGATTTAAAAATCTATTCAATGTTTGATATTGTTTGGGTTTTCGAGAGCAACTGTGAAATTCTTCGAGTTTTTAAACAAATGGTCCCGGTTTTTTTAAAGAAAATTTGAAATAGAAAATAAGGTATTCTTGACTTTAAAATGAATTTTTATAGTTTATAACTGTCGTTAAGTGAAGGACAATATAATATTTTCCAAATAAATTACCAAAACATATTACTACGTAGATCAAAATTAGCCTTTTTCAATTTAAAACAAATTTTCTGTTTGGAAAACGTTTTACCACAATTTTCCAGTGTGAAATTGAAAATGATTGTATCCTTTTTAAAACGGTCTTGAGTATGTAATGCAGGGGAATCATAATCTTTTCAACTTCATTTCATACTACTTGCGTTTTTACAGTTAATGATATTTGTTGTGGTGAACCCCGGAGTTTTTTTTGAACTAGAGGCTCTAAATAGCATGTGTCGCTCACCTTAGTCTATGTGCATAAAAAACATGGACATATAACATTGTAGACGAGAATTTAGCTCAGGACGAAATCTTTAAAAACACATCTTCGTGTATTACATTTATTTTTGAAAGTTTCTCTCTATCTTCTTTAGTATTTGGTCAAAAAAACACAAGAGGATAATTTCAGGGCAATAACCCCAAGAGTGACAATCTACCAACTATATCGTCAAAACTTTACTTTTTAATTGATCTTGCCTTGCTGATCATTTTTGTGATTTAAAGTGTTAACTTATCTATCATAATTTAAATCATATTAAGTATTTCGATAAAACACACACCCACTTTCATTTTTATCTATAAAGATGTTAACTTCTAACTATCCTATTGCCTTCTAATACATTTAGGTTAGGCATCGCACAAGGCATGTCTTCTTTGACTATTCATAAAGTTAAAATACTAGATCCTTGGGATGTATTTTAGTTGAGTTTAGTTTCTGATGCATGGTGTTTTATTATATATTGTTTTTGGCTTTTAACAAGCTGTCAGTAACTGCAAGTACTCTCAAATCGTACTTTCTTATTAATTTGAACTGTTGATACTATTTGTAAGACTTTTTGTTATTAAATGTTTACTTATTCCGGGTTATATCTGGTCTTTATACCAGCTTTAATAAGTGTTTGGCATTACAATAATTTTTCTCTTCTTCGCACTATAAACATAAAAAAAATTTATTTTGTAAAATTTTTCATTTAAACTGTATACCTAAAGATCACAAAATCCTTTTTATGACGGCTTTGTGTTCAAGGTTATTGTTGTTTTTTTTCTAAAATTGTTTAACATTTTACAGCGGTATAATACTGTTACTTTATTTATTCTACCCTTACCTTATTGATGTTGTATTTACATTGTAAATTGATCAAATGTATTCGTTCAATGTATGTTTACTTGTGTTTGTATGCCTTCTGATCAATATTTTATAGTGTGTCTTTCTATGTTGTGAATGAGACGAGAGAAGAATGATATTAAGAGTAATTATGAATATATGTGTTGTCAGCCGTACATAACATGCACTAGTGTTTCAAGTAAGAATCTGTCGTACAATTTTCACTGTTTAGACGTACTTCTTACACAATGACTCGGACAACTACCAAGATCTGATTTTAAAATGTGTTTTATATGTTTCTTACGTAACACAAGATACTATCAGAAAATGATGAAATATCAAAATGAAATATTTAATTTGTTTTACTGATATTGTATTCAATAATCACGCTATATGATTGTTATTACATCTAATATCATGTCCTCTCTTTACATATGCAAATCACATATACGATAAAAGCAACAAATTATTAATAAAGCATTAGTTAAGGATTATGTACCCTTGTGTTGATTCAATGCTAAACATATGAAATTTTTTATAGAATATCCACAGCCTTTATCCTTGTACTCTCATATTTGGCAATTTGATGACCTATATGTATAGGATTACTGCATGCAGTTCTAGCATTAATTTCCTTAAAACAAGTGTATCATCGTAGTTATTGTGTAAAACAAATAAAAATATGGACCATATAAAGTACACCTTTTAGGGTGCGCTCGACTTTAGTCACTCAGCAAGAGGTATTTGGGAATTTACAGGTTGATTAGAACTTTTTGTAAAAAATAATCAGTAGCAAATCATAGAAAAGCAAGTGAGTAATCTATGTTTCAAATTTCATAACAAAAATCCCGGTTTTAAAGGCTGTGGATTTTTATTAAAAATCGTGGTTTATTTGCCACAAAGTACTCTTTTTCTATTAAACGCAACAAAACAGTGAAAAATAATGCTTTGCATCAACTTTCCCCTTGGCATATGTACAAAATTGCATATCTCCATTATTCATTATATCTGTGTTTTGATTCAATTGAAGTTTGAAAAGTTCGTACACAAATGGCTATAGAAGGGGTTATAAACCTTAAAGATAACAAAAAAAGCATTTGCATAGTGGCATACTAGAAGAAAATTAAGGAAAAACCAAACCACCAAGACAAGGCAATGTGCAATAGACGAAAAAAGCTTATGAATATGAGAGTATTTTCTTATCTTGTTTTCTAATAAAAGATGAGTGTTAGCAATATCATTGACGAAAAACTTACTGTATCGTTTATAAAGTAAACAAATACAACGGCGACCATTATCATGATCAACAGAACGGGTGCAACATGCTGAACAAGATCTATTTACCCCGATGAATCACACGAAATACTTTATTTGTTTTGTTTCGTTTTTCGTGACTTTGTTAGTTTTTCTTAAACTTGTGAGTGTCTATCTCTCTTTGGTCTCTTCCGCTTCCCTTTTAATATTGAATTCGAAGCGAAAATGACGTTGCTACTTTTATATCATATGAACAAGGCTTCTTACAATTTCAGTTTTTTCAATATTTTACAGAATGGACTGTTAAAGGCTAATATCTTACTTAAAATATTGTTTAATACGCCGAAAAAGGTAAAACAAAAGAAAAAGCAAGCAAAGATTAATTTTTTCAAGTATGAAAACTGTTTTGTCAATAAACTTCATAAAAATATATCCTACATGTTTGCTCATTTTTACAGTAGCTCATCTTATGAAAAATAGATAAAAAGAAAGTACAGCTAAAGGAAAACAACATGTATTGCTACATGAAGAGTAAGACACAGGATATGCGTATCATGAGTTTTGCATGCTACTCTTAGTTTCCGTCAATACCTTTACATGCGTTTTGTGTTTCAAAATAAATAAAGTGATGAAAGTATATTCTTAATGAAATAATGAGGAAAGTCGTTATTAGTGATTGTGTTGCTTCAATCTTTGGATTAAAATCAAATGAGTATTCAGATTTTATTCATATATATTATTTCAGTGTGGATACAAAGAGGATATAGTCAATGCAGCTAGTAATGACAAGTTTTATATATATTATATTTCAAAATGTAGTCCTCTCCTATTAGTTTCTAATTTCTTCTCGGGTTTTATTTTTACAGGGTTAATAAGGAAAAAAAAAGAATAGCATATAGTGCACCGCCGTCGATTTTATTTCAAATAAATAATTAATATGAACAAACGAAGAGATCACAAAATGCAATCAATTATATTCTTTTGTTAGAATTTTCAAGAGACAGTTATTGTTTGCCCAAACGGTGACACACGAATAACCCCCTTTTATCTGTTTTTTTCTTTCTTTCTGCAAGGTCGTATCGCTCTTTTTTCGTTTATTTGTTTATTAAGTCCCTTGTGTTTTTTAAATGTTACCAAAACGTAATTTAATCTTGATTTTCTTTTGAAAAAAAACTTTTATAAAACTATCACTGTGAACAAAGTGCGAATCGGACACATGATTGGTTTGTTTGACAGATGAAACGTAGTAATGTCTTCCTTTATTCTGCTTCCCATATATATCGTCGTTCATAAGCGAAGTGTTGCATCATATTCATATATTTAAGCAATGACTTTAAAAAAAAACAAAAAAACAAAAACCCTTGTAAATCAACGCCGAAACCAGAAAAATCTAAAAAGTATTTTAGTGCCCTAGTTCACAAAGGAAGTTCTAGATTCGCACTTTGTACACATGATAAGGTTGAGATTGTTCATGGCCCTTGTATTGCGGCATGATCTATTAAATTCGAGAAGCATTACTATATTGCCTTTTTTTCATTTTAACTGTAGATGAAAATGATGTTAGGAAGAATAAGACCAACACCAGAGGTCAATTTAGATTACTGAAAGACAAACGAGGATAATTCTTTTGAAAAAGAAATTCATAAAGGCAACAAAAACATGAGAAAAATGGCTGTGCTATAAGTATTGATAGTGTTAAAAATCAATTTGAAAGTGATTTTTTTCCTCAAGAAACCGTTTTGATGAGTGACAAAATTATTGTATTCAATTTGGAAGCTGACTTTTATAAAAAAAAATTTTTTTTTAACTTTTTAACTTTCATTTGTACTTTGGTTGTATATTTCTTTACATGATGAAAACAATTAGGGTAATTAAGGTGGTATGGGTGTCTTCCTCCATCTTGGATTGTAGAAAACAGAGAATCAAAGGTCCAGATTTTCCATCAAGTTAGCAAAATTTGATGCAGGAATGCAGATGTTTAATGTACATTTTTATTCAAAAGTACCAATTTATAAGAATATAACTTCTAAATATTGATATTTTTGCAAATGTTAATTATTTTTGGTTGTTTTTTTTTTTTTTTAAATTGTCATTTTAAGGGGAGGTAACTCTAAAAAAGTGCATTTTCTGAAGGATTCTGTATGGAATTTTCCTATTTTGTATTTTAGCCGGAAAAAAAGTACGGTGACCCTATATTTTCTTTTGATATTCTCAAAGCAGTGTCTGAAAGCTATCTTTTCCTGAAGTATTTCATAATTCTATCATTTTGTTTAGTTTCTTATCACAAAATGGTGTTTTTTTCCTGTATAATCCATACAAAATGTGTCATTTTGTCCCGTCCTGTAGCTTGAGAAAATGCGCGGTGACCTATCATTTTTATTATATTTTTCAACATGTATCAATAGATACAACGTTTTGGCAAAGTATGAACAAATTCTATCATTTTTATTTTAGACTTCCATACCACCTTAAGGATTTACTTAGGTGAAATTTAATAAATCAAGAATTTAAAATTGATACTATAAGCAGGTAGAGGATTGGTTAAGGATAAAAATAAGCTAAAAATATTGATGGGTCATGGAGCTCCTTTTCGAGATATTTGATATTTAAAATATGGCGGGAAATGGCTGACTAGAACTTTTACCTTATATTTGCATTGGTATTATTTATGTCTCAAATCAAAAGAAAGAAAATTAAGAATCTTCTAAAATTTTGGTAAATGACCTTTTATGTGCTATTAAGTCTTATGTAAAAAAAAAATGGGTGTCATGGGGCAAACTATTTATCTTGTATTGTATGGAAAAACACCAAGGAGTCCGAACATTTGACACAAATTCCAAAACCTCACCTAAGTACATTCTTATAGTTTTTTTTATTTCAGTGATTTAACTATCATTTAGCTGTAAGAAACAGTTTTGCTACCTTTAGCTGTCCAATATTTTTAAGCAAGAAGAAGGTTATTCTTAAAAATATTGGACAAGTAAAGGTAACATAATGGTTTCTTGCAGGTAAATGACAATCCAATCACTGAAATAAAGACCAGGTAAACTATAGAATGACGTCACAACAATGTTTTATTTAATGATAAAAAAGAAGTAATTCTACATAAATATAATTAGTCCCTGGCTTTAATGAAAATTAAAAATCTTGCTTTAATAGTGCAGAAAATGATTAATCTGTCCTCTTAGTTTACAAAAAAAAATAACCGATCAAAAACAAATCCTACTGCCCCCTTCCTCCCCCCTCCCCCAGAATATCGAATGGTCGTTCCCTAAAAGTGACTATCTTCGACTTATATAAGTCTAAATGTAAATAATGTTTAGCAAAACATTGACATTCATGTTTAATATATCGTTTTCAAATTTTTGTGGTGCATTACGTCAAATATAAATATTGAAGCTTGAGGTACTCAATGTGAGTCTTCATTGGTATATTAGAATGAAATGCAGGAGGTTTGAAGCGTTTTTACAAATATGTGAAAACTCACAAACTTAAAGTCTGAACATTTGGTATATCAGACGCCTGTTTTCACTGACGTACTTCCCACCAATAGCACTTGAACATTAGAAATAAGAAGACCAACTCAAAAACGTAGTTATAGTATGTAACATTTAAAATTACGAAAATGGTGTCAAATACGGCAATGTATACTTAGGGTAGTTGTACATTGTATGAAGAATAAATTTACAGATTTATATCTGAGATTCAAATGTTTGTGAAAATCTGGTGTTTTTCTTATGAAACTCAAGGTGTTCAATCAGTAATATTTTCGTATCTCTTTTTTTTTATGTGCATGTTTTATTCATAAAGGAAATATAATGTGTTTAAATAAAAAGTATTTGATATTAACACACGTTCAAAGGGTTGACGTGATTCTATTAAATTGATTAGACGTCCTGTGTACGCTGTGGTTATGTTTTGCATTTAAATAAATAAAGCTCTGATGACACCGCTTATTGCTGAGGCGACAGTTGTATCATGATAAAAGGAGAGTCAAATCAAAGTGACAAGGAAATTCTGAATGAATCGGATGAACTCAAAAAAGAGCGAGTCTGTATGCGTACACAAGGTTCTGCGCTTCCTGTTATGTGTGCAACATCCACCATGCTTCTCATTTGGTCAAAAAGTCATACATAAAATACAAGTATCTTGTCTTAGGGAGGGATAAATCATACTTTGTAAAGAATCACTCTGATTCAAACAAAAAATATTCTCTGAAACTGATATTATCAAGATGCTTGATTTCTTGATTGACAACATATTGTTACGTTCGGAGGACGTGTTTTTCAACAGCCTGTCGGCATTCCAATGGGAACAAACTGTGCCCCTCTACTCGCCGACTTGTTTCTTTATTATTATGAGGCTGACTTCATGCAGGAACTTCTTAGAAAGAAAGATAAGAAGTTAGCAATATCCTTTAACTCTACTTTCCGCTATATAGATGATGTTCTTTCACTAAACAATTAAAAATTTGGTGACTATGTGGAACGCATCTCTCCAATCGAACTAGAGATAAAGGATACTACAGATACAGTTAAGTCGGCTTCATATCTTGACTTACATCTAGAAATTGACAATGAGGGTCGGTTGAAAACAAAACTTTACGACAAAAGAGATGATTTCAGCTTTCCAATTGTGAACTTTCCATTTCCAAGTAGCAACATTCCAGCAGCACCTGCATACGGGGTATATATCTCCCAATTGATACGATATTCCCGTGCTTGCATTTCCTTTCATGATTTTCTTGATAGAGGTTTGCTGCTCACAAGGAAGCTATTAAACCAAGAGTTCCAAATGGTGAAGTTGAAATCATCCCTTCGTAAATTTTACGGACGCCATCACGAGTTGGTTGACCGTTATGGAATAACCGTTTCACAAATGATATCGGATATGTTCCTTACGTCGTAACTACAACCCCCTTCCCTTTCATGAATATGACCTACCGAATTAAACTATTTACCGGATTTGTAATCACATAAGCAACACGACGGGTGCCACATGTGGAGCAGGATCTGCTCACCCTTCCGGAGCACCTGAGATCACCCCTAGTTTTTGGTGGGGTTCGTGTTGTTTATTCTTTAGTTTTCTATGTTGTGTCGTGTGTACTATTGTTTTTCTGTTTGTCTTTTTCATTTTTAACCATGGCGTTGTCAGTTTGTTTTAGATTTATGAGTTTGACTGTCCCTTTGGTGTCTTTCGTCCCTCTTTTATGATATACATGATATTCGAAAACATACAATTTTTAAATGATTAGTTTATTATAAACAATACATGTATAGTCAAGTCCTTATGTACCATTTAATCAGGATTATTCCCCCTCCTCTGCAGAAATAAATCTTTTATATTTCAGACTGCATATACATGTATTGCATACATACATAAAAATGAAGTTTGGTTGTCACTAGCCTCTTTTATAAGTATTGGCAAACAAATTTCGCCGAACAGAGCGAGGATTTTTTTGAAGGGTTTTGGAGCCACTGAAGGCCCAAGAAGCTATAGAACAAATGATACAAAATTACGCTTTCTGCATGTTCCGAAGACCCTTTCATAATCTGAAAATGCAAGTTTTGTTTTAATAATTTGACAAAATGTTGGTCTCAAAGCAAATGTTTAAATTCAGTGTAAGACTTGAGTTTCTAGTGACACCATCAAAAGACCAATGTGCATGATAAAACAAAAATGGAATTCACATAGTTAAATCTGTGGCTGCTGGTCTTTTTTTAAACTCATGAGATCAAGTTCATAACAAAATTGCTAGATTACAAAAGGAATGTAAAACTAACAGATTACAGAAGGACAATCAATGAACAAAAGACTAATACATAAAAAACATTGATCCCAAAAAATCAGGGCTACGTCTGAGGTAAAACAGAACTTGCATCTTGCAAGGCACTCGCCTTGAACACAATTTGATATTGCGTTTGGTTTTGAAATTGCCTACATGAGGCATTTGCCTCATTGTAGTTACGGACGGCCCTGTTAAAATAAAAGTGAGGTAAGGTTTCCTGAGACAATATACCTCAATTTTTGGCTCCTCCGATGTGTACATCGTTCAACTATTTTTTGATTTTTTACCCTTTTTAACACGTTTTTGTATTTCATATACGCATTTTTACGGATCAGCAAAACAAAAAGAAAAAACACGGCGTAATTAGTTTTTTAATGTCTAAAATGAATTAAACTTTTAATTAGACTGATATGAAAAGAGCAGATGTTCATAAAATGAAAAACGTTCACCTACCATTATATGTAAAACCATCCCTGATGACAGTTACAGTCGTAAGATTAATAGCTTATTTACTACATGTACTAATTATGTAAACTGGCAATAATCTAACAAATTAATTAATAAATATCTATAGAAAATTAATACTGAAACAACAGTTTTTGAGAATCGTAAAGAAACACATTTAATGATCAACAAAGGGGTGATGATTAGAACTTACTGCAGATTTAAACCATTTTCTGAGGATCGACACGGGGTGCAACGAATTTGTTCTTATTTCGAAATATAATCTTGTCAACTTTTTTCTGGGACGAGTCAATTTATCAACTTTGTTACGTAACTAACAGTCCTGCTGATGAAAATGTTGCTCTGACGGTACAGAGGTGGTTGAAAACTACGATACGATAGCTCAAAGTGTAAGACATGGAAAAGGCCACGGTGCTCTTGATCATAGCTTATACGATTGGTAGGAGGAATTTTAAATGTAAATTAAACGCAAATATTCGAAACGTATTTTAATTCTGATTAAAATTTCACGGGGCCGCTTTAAATTCAAATATTTTTTCTTTAAAAAGGCAACACCATTTTAACAAGAAACCGATTAGTCGAGTATCATTTTCTTATTCCATATTCGGTACTTACCGAGCGATACTGGAGTACTCGAGTACTCGTTCACATCCCTACAAAAAAGACAATTGTCTAAAAGTAATGATGATTACTCGATTGACTGTAAGTGAAATGTAAACTCACCTGTACATGTGGTTTGGTCGTTGTCTAGAGTGTATCCTGTTAGACGAGAGAAGGTAAATGATGCATTTGTATTTGTACACAATTACTGACAGTTGTATGTTCCTAGTTGACATTCATTTGTATCTAATGGATGAAAGGATAAATTTGAATATATGATAAGACATTTCTTGTGTAGTTTTTGCGTGTAGCCTGTAGTATATACATCTTCTTTATCAATTTACGATATTTTAAAAATGATAAACTGTTTGATTCAATTATATAATGTTACCATGCAAACTTTATATGTCTTGAATTTATGTTCAAATCATTACAAATATAATTTCAATGTTCGATGTCATTTCCCTACTTGTTTTCTGATTCAAAAGCCAAAATGAAGGAAAATTTGAGTAAACATGAACGTAAGATTCTAGCAGTGTTAATTGATTCTAAAGAAAAATATTAATACACAAATAACCAAATGTTAAAATACACTTAAATTAGCAAATTAAAAAAAAATCTTGATTCTGTGTTGGTTGTGTACACATTATTGGTACATGTAAATTGCTACAGATTAGTCCAAAAAATAATCAAATGTAGATCGCAAAGATTTCACCGAAAAAATTGTTTGCCACATCTAAGCCTTGTTAAAGTAGTTTTGTTAGTTGAGCAATGTAATTGAGTTTACTTACATGCACAATTAGGACATTTAGCAAAGATCTTGATATTTAGGCAAAAGTTTATAGATATATGATATATAAATAGTGTGGACTCATTTATTTTCAAGGGTACCAGTTTTAGTGGATTAAGAAAAAACGCAGTTTCATTGATATTTGATTGGAATGTGTTTAACGGGTCTAATGAATTTTATTGCACACTATAAGTTATTGATGTAAACAATTCACTTTATGTACAGCATTACACTTAGTATCCCTGATATATAAGTTATTAGGTATCCAGGTAGAATATCTTATAAAAGTAAATTGACATTATTTTTAAACATTACAATATTTCAAATGATTTCATGTTTACCGGAGTATTCCTTTTCTATCCGATAATAGTTTTTTAATATTGGTTAATATGTAGCGTGTTTGCAATCATCTTGTTTGGTTTTGAGATTTGATTTCATTGTTTTCCGAAAGTCTGCATATATTTATATGGCGCAAATTTGCTGAACATTGAAATTCGTAGTTTCCCTGTTTTCATGAAATTCACAAAAGTAACGACAAGGAGTTCTGTTGTGAAATATTGCGGATTCGGCTTCTTTATTGTTTTTCTAAAACAGGAATTGTATTCAACGGAAACACATGATGCAATCGGTTAACATGGCCAAAATGAATTACAACAAATTTATTAAAGTCTTGTAGATACGAAATATACAAAGATATAACTTTTATGCAATAGTTTTATAAATACCTTGTGAGCAAAATGGCCCGTAGTAACCAGAACAGCAATGCGAAGTTTAACATTTTCTGTAATATGTCGTTACTGTGGAACTATTTTGAAAATAATGTGTCAATATGTTGGTACTTAACACAACATAAGCGAAAAATGAAATTATATTTTATTTGAATGTGCTGTTTATAGTTTATTAAATCCGTTTATGTTTATCCAACAAAACAATCAGTACGTTTACTATGTGTATTCTTTAAATCAGTAAAGAAATATAATATTATAGTGCGAAACATTATACATGTATATAGAAGTTGTGTTATAAAGATCATGATACCTACACATATCTGTATTTTGTACACTGCATACATCCGCATCGAGTTTTGTAACTTTGTGATACATAACCTGTATAACAACAGACATTGGATGAATAGTAAATCCCTGCCTCTACAATACTGAAAATGTTTTCAGAGAATACACTTCTTGATTGAATTGGGAAAAAAGCAAAATCAAAAATACCACTCCATATTATAATAGATCGATCCCGGATTGTTGTTTGTTTCATGTTGCTCTGTATTTAGTTTTTTAAGTTATGTTTTGTTATACTGTTGCGTCGTTTTATATTTTCCATTTTTTTTGCCATGGATTGTCAGTTTGGTTTGCATCAAATACAATGGGTTTTGCCATTTTGGATATTCCATTTTTACTCTCTCGAGCATCATTCCGCCATAATATTTCGGATATGATGTTACGTAAAATAGAGATCTAATGCATATTAGTACATGTATAATCCCCGCGATTCTATGATAATATCCTCTTATCCTCAAAATTATGCACAGACATGTTTATGAATAACAGATTTCAAGTAGAAACAAATATCTTCTCCTGTACATAGATTTTCATTTCAAATATATACGGTGTAATTAAACAGATATATCAAGTTATGGAGGGGTATTTGCGAAAAATGGCAGTCTTGGGACCGAATTATTCTCGCCTAGCGGCTCGGTAAATTTATCAGTCCTATAACTGGTATTTTTCGCAAATACCCCTCCATAACATGATATATCTATTCAATATTCTTAATAAATACGCAGACTGCATTTTAGAAATATTGAAGCCACTTACAATTCAAAAATTTAAATAAAACTATCACCTGTAATGCAGAATCACGAGTAGCCGAAGAGAGTATATGTTGCCTTTTTCTAATCTAAAATGTTTTAAACCGAGTGCAAGGAATTTATTGTGCAGATGAAATGGGAAGTCTTTCTGGTTGATTATATGTAAGAACTATAGATGAGTTAGATATATATGCTAAACATATGGATAAAAAAGAAACTAGAATATTAAATACATACTTTACTTTACAATAGTATACAAACAAAAGTGTAAAGCATATAAGTTCTTACAAAATATAAACTAATTCATATTGCATTGCAGTTCATTGAGCGTAAATCATAATTATAATAAATATCTCATTGATCAAAAAGATAGAAGATTGAACAGTCAATACATGTCTTACTATAAAATATCTTACATAATGATTGCTTAAAGAATACAGCAATGTATACAAAAGAATAATAATGGTTTATAATTCTATTTTCATACATGTTTTATTCAATTTACATTGAAACTTGGATCCATTTATATCTCCACTACGTTGGTCGATTTGTGTTAAATAACATAAAATATATCCTCAATATTATTAATTTAGAATAATATGAAATTTATTACAAAAAAGCACATTCATGTAAGCTTCCAAAGCATTCACGTTAATTCAATAACAGTTATAACCATATGAAGGCTTCCCTTGTGTTAGGACGTCTTCAGACAAACATGACAAACTGTTCTTGTTGCTTTTTACTCACTAATTTGTATCTCTTAAAATGGCATAACATGTATTTACAATACCAAATTGAGTTCAAATGTCGACTAAATGCATCAAAATCTCATAATAGCATTGTGTCTAACAAATCAATAAACATTAAGGAATCTTATTTTAAAACAAGCTAACAATATGACAGAAAACGTCAATAATTACAAAACAAAATATAAACGTAAACCACATTTATTTAGGTTCTGCATTCAATTAAATATTGTGTATGATTTGCGATATACAAATAATGCATGGTTGTGGTTTACAAGGGAAACTTTAACCATATTGGTGAAAAAAGTAGTTTACGATAAACAATTTGATATACTCAAATTACAACATTTGGCTTGAAAACTGAAGAAACCTAGATGCATACACATACTGCAAACATGATTCTAACTAGTTTATAATTTAGACACATGTCGATTATAGCACCTAGTAGTACATGCAATATTTAGAGTAAATGTTAGTTTATATGACACGCAATCAAGAAATACTGTGTTAAACATATTACCATCTTCATGTGACCTTAACTCCATTTTACCCAGAGTAATTTTAAGGTTATAAGATAAAAACCTAAATAAAAGGTGAAAGATTAAAACTGCGTATTACGGCTATCTAAATTTTAAAAGGAGTAGGTTCAGTAAGACCCCTTTTTGGCCCCAAAATATAGCAGTTTTACAAAATTGTTAAAATGTAAACCTTTAGTTATTTATTGGACAGAAGAATGCTTCTGCTACATAAATATGGGCTGTTTTGACAATACAATGCACATATATCCGGTACTAGCACCATTAAGTCATGCTAAATTACTGAAATCCTCATAATTCTAGCATTTTAGTTAAATTTTAGACGGTTTTCGTGTAAAACGAAAGTGGCCGCATTCGTGTTCATCCTTAATATTGAAATGTAAGTTGTATTTTATGATAATACATAACATATATAAAGGTTGAGGATGAACACGGATGCGGCCACTTTCATTTTTACCAAAAACCATCTGAAAAGTGACATTTTCCGGCATATTAGGTAGATTTTTCATATTTGAGCTTGAATCGGATCGTTTTGAATGACTAAATCTGTTAAAATCTTTCACATAAACTAATTAATTCAAATACAATAGACACTTAAGTGTTTAAAAAGTGGTCAAAATCTTTCGTCAGATGAACCTGAAATTTGAGGCCAAAATCGGTCCTTACCGGACCTACTCCTTTGAAATTCCAACAGTATTCCAACAAAAAAATGCACTGTTATAAAGCACAGTCAATTATTTTGAAATTTCTGAAATATTTATTTTCTAAATATGACTAAATTCTCATATTCAGCAGTTTCTCTGTCGGTTCTTTGTTGTCCATGGAGTTCAATTATACCTTAAAATATAATAAAGTTGATAAAAGGAATTGTAAACAGCATTTGAATGATGATTAGATGTGAAAATGAATTGGAATTATAATAAGTGTTCCGTCCATATGTTCAAGAAAAACCTTACAAAATCATTGGTAAACATCGTGTGATGTTGGGGTGTGAACTTCCAATAAGCAACGTTCCTCAAGCAATGCATATATTATGCATTCCCCTTTCAAAACGCACATTCAGTATACTATAAAAAGAAAAGCCACAGAAGCCAGGTATTCTAGATTAGCGGGGTTTCTTTCCAATTATATTGTTTAATTTGAGTCCCAAATTGAAAATTGAATCATTAACCACATAGAAAGAAATATATTTTGTCATTTATTGAAATTTATAAAAGTCTTCTTGGCAACAAATTGGTAAAAAATAGTAACATCAAGACATAAAACTTGATCAAACGGGGCTTATTGATTTCATCATTTTTTTATGAATGTTTATACTAAGTCAAAAAAATAAACAGTAGTTGTTAATTCGTTCCGTTCGTTTTCGAGCGTTTGATTTTATATTAAGGTTGTATAGATTTTTTTAATTGCGTTTGAAGTTTTGTATTTCTGTTACGTTTTGAAATATGGCTTGCCAAAACAGATTTTTTTTAATATATTTATCAATACCTTTGAAATGGATGTTGTCATATGGACAGCGTCGTACTGTTTCACTATCTACTTTAACAACGTCTTTTACAACAACTGGTTCGTATTCGTTCGTACTGAAATAGACATACCATATATAACTTGCAAGGTTGACCTTAGTTTATTTTTTGTCACCTTTGATGATATAGATTCCTACGTTATTGAGAATGTATACAGCATTGACTTTGAAATATTTGAGTTATGCGTTCTTATAAATCCAGAAAGCACTTCAGATGCCCAAATAGTATTGAATGTCATTTTCATTGCCTTGTTAATACATTTTTTCATTAGTTGCTTTGGTTTTATTAGTTGCTATAGTTTCATTAGTTTCTATTGGCTTTTAACTAGCTGTCAGTAACTTTGACTGAGTACTCTCACATCTGTACTTATTGTCTTTCTGTTGTTGGGATGTATAAGAACTCGTCTAGGTCCACATGTTTTTAGATGTATTTATATTTTCAACCATTTGATTAGATAAGCCTTTTTCAACTATTTTTTATAGGCTTTTCCTATGTTATACTGTTACATCACTGTCCTAGGTTTAGGGGAGGATTGAAGCCTTCAAAATAATTGAACCCTGCCACATTTTGTATATGACTTCTAGTATCCGAAATTAAGAGCCTGTTATTTAGTGATTGAAGTTAGTTGCTGTGTTACATATTTGTTTGTCGTTCATTTTTTTGTAAATAAACTAGACCTGTTTTTTTTCAGTTTTGGGCCATTAATATTTGACTATGTTGTATGCACTTTGGCCATGGTTGAAGGCCGTACGGTGACCCCATACATGCTAATTTCTGTGTCATTTGGTTTCTAGTGGAGAATTGTCTCATTGGCAATCGTACCAAATTTACCTATTAACCAAAATGAAAAACATTCCTCTGCTTATATTAATTATTATATGTTTGTTGTTTTCTTCATTTAGCTCTTTGGTTTTATGATAGAAGTCAATTAAGAAAACAGCACATTCTATAATAGTATTTAACTTTGATATACCTTCGATTATTTTCAGATTCTTCAGGTTTCAGCACTGTAAGAAGAAGAAGAAGGATTGCCGGTTTTAAAATCTGTCGTATAGTAATAATTAAAAAATACCATATCAATTAATGAAAATTACATTTCATTAATTTTGTGCTTCCAATATTTTTTTTTTAAAATTTAACTTCACAATGAATTATGTAATGCACCTATTACCATAACAAATATGTGATATCTTAAGTTTTAAAAAAGTAAATAAAGAGGCCCTTTTGTGGTTTGGACTTTTTTGAAGGTACTAGAGATGGATCTGCGCAGCTATACAGGTTTTTATATGTGTCATATATCCATGGTTTTCAAAATTTTAGTATGATCGTTCCTGATTAAGTCATTCAGAAAATCTCCACGGGCGCACAACTTCTAAGTGGTTTTACTGTTTGTTTTTGTTATTTATCAATATATTATTCTATAAATTTCCATTTCAAGCAATATCATTATTGTTGTAACGACTAGTTGTCAAGAAGGGGACATCATGAATATTTGTTACTTGCAAATAAAATCAGTATTTCATTTTAAATGCCTGTACCAAATCAGGAATATGAAAGGTTTTATCCTCTCGTTTAATTTTAACATTTGACTATGGACTTTCCGATTTGAATTTTACTCGGAGTTAGGTATTTTGGTTATTTCAGTTTTTAGATATAGATTACAGTATTATATTGAAGTACAGTGTTTATTTCAACGTCGAATACATGTATTTTCTATAATATATAATATATAAAATACATGTATATAACGAATATATAAATAACTGCAGTAATAAAGGCTAAAAAATCACAACAGAAACTACAACAACAATAATATTATGATAGTCTTATTGTCTTTTTTAAGTATTTTTCGCTGGCTAGATCAGACTGAAAAATAATGATGATGATCATAATAATAAAAAAAAACCAACAATTGCTAGTAATAAATATATTCATACAAGTTATATTTTCTCTGATTGTAAACTTTGCTTTTACCAAGACTGGTTTATGTCTGATGTTTTGTCGGCTGATAAACAGTAAATTACGATATTACTTCTAAATTAACAATTAACTTTTGCACAGTTGTTTTTTCTTCTTTAAAAGTAAACTTGAAAATATACATACCATTTTCATAGTTTCCATACAGGTTATTATAAATGGTTCTCACTCCACTATATGAATGAATCAAAAGAGAGTGAAGATACATAATTTATTTTTGTAAAATAATTTTTGTGTCTGTGTGTGTTACATTTCGGTGTTGTGTCTCTGTTGTGTCGTAGTTCTCTTATATTCAATACGTCTCCCTCAGTTTTAGTTTGTAACCCGAATTTGTTTTTTCTCTATCGATTTATGAATTTTGAACAGCGGTATACTACTGTTGCCTTTATTTTACGAAGAGTAGGATATATCTGCATAATTTTTCTCTGTTCTTTTTATTTTCAGTTTGTTTTTGTTGCAGTTAAGGAAGTTCACTGCTCAGTTTCAAAATAAATAACTTTCCATAAAACTAGTATATATTGATAGGGGATTAATTTAGGAATTTAAAAAAGCAAACAAATAAAAATAAAGGGGTTAATGTGCTTGTTTTCGAGATATAAGCCATTAACATTTTTGCGGGAAAAGGTTTTCTCTTGAATTCTCATAGCTTTTTCATTGACCAGTAAAAGTTCTAAACAACTATTAAAAATTAAATAAGATTTTTATAAGACTTTTACAAATGGCTTATAACTATGCATGTAAAAGATTTATAAAAGAAAAATTGGGGTCCATGGGCAAATTTTTTTTATGCATTCAAATGGATAAAACCAGAGGATTTCGAAAATCTAAATTTTTCTGTTGTTCTAATATTTTCCCTTGATAATTGATGTTTCCCTGAGTTTTTGTTTGTAACCTGGATTCATTTTCTCTAAATCGGTGTTTGACTTTGAACAGCGAAATACTAATGTGACGCTTCATTTCTCGATCTGTAAATCACCACTATGCACATAATACTGAACACATCAGTTCAATATCTGTGAGATAAAAGAAAAAGAGTAGAAAATTCTTTTCAAAGGTAAATATTTTTAATGCTTTAAAAAAAAGAAGGTTTACACCATATTATTAACAAAAGTGTAATAGAATGCATCTATTTCTTGCTTTTTTGTAGTTAAAGGTGCAAACTTTTCATATATTGAAAGATTATTTAACGACAAATCAATTATATGTGAAAAGAAAGCAAACCAAACGCTAACATTTAAAATTATGATATTTTAAAAAATTAGTATCGCGGAAAAGAAAGTTACATCGTTGTATTGTCTAGTTTTATAATATTTTTTATTTATTATGGTTTTATTATTTCTAATATTTTTAATAGTGTATAGATCAATTGAACAAACAAACTTTAATACAATAGAAAAATATTCATTATTGGTAAAAGCAACCGTAATAATGAGACAAAACAAATCAAAAGTCTTACAAATGAGTTTGTATTCACCTTCAAAAATATACCTAGTTCATTTCAAGATTAAGACCGATGGATTTTATTTTAATTTTGTACTATTTTATTTTTATTATCATGGATAACGGACCTCAAGTTACCTAAAAGTGAAAAATATATATGTAACAATTCGCTCCTACCAATAAGTTCCTAGGTAACAGATAATTAACATTTGTTTCTTTATAATCTAATTGTGTTCTTACCTAGTCCCTATCTGTGTTGACTGGTATTTCTGAGACATTGGTTGAGTTTCTGAATATACACACATGTATACAATGTAATCATAACTATGAATTTACAGGTTGTAATAAACTTAAATAATTGTGTTATCATGTCCCTGCTCAATGTCATCTGAATTACTGAGACAAAGTTAAGGTAGATAACATATTCACCAGATAATACTAGTATAGGATTTTTTTCAGATATAATGATAAAAATTTTAAAATATCGTCCGCTGTAGTTTTATTTTGCACGAATTTTGTATCTTTTCTACAAGAAATTTACCGATATATTAAATTTTTAAAAATGTTATTAATGACGTCAATAGAAAGAAGTTTTACGTTTTATATATTTCTTTCTTGTGTGAAGTTTTGTACGAAATTTGTTGGAGTAGTACCATAAAATAGCATTTAGGTCCTTTCTAATTGATAATGGTGTATTTATCTTTCAATTACCCTGTTATTTCAAACTTCTCTTTCGTAGCCATGGTGACACTCAATTTTACCTCTGATTTATGTTAAGTTCGTGTTGCCCAGTCTTTATCTATTTTGTAATGTTTGGTTATTGTTGTTTGAAATCGGTCGTTTGTTCTGGCCATGATTTTGCCTGTATTATTTGTTCTGAAGATTTTAGAAAGCCCCACACCCTTGAAGTATTGTCTCTGTTCTGTTTATTAATACTTAATCGTCAGAATATTATACATACTGATATTTATCAGTAGTTATTAAAATGCTAGTTTGGAGGTACATCATACATGGTTCATCATGACTGTGTTTTAAAACAAGAATTAATCGTCTGTTAAATAAATTGAAACATATTCATAAAACTGCTAATCGAAGATTTCGAATAGAGAAAATATTTAACAAGTGACCGACACGATTGCGCGTAGCGTATGAGTTAATTATCAGTTTTGTTCGGTCACGAGTTTACATTACATATACCATTTGGTGTAGATAGCTTTTTGTGTCTTGTTTTCAGAATAACCACCAACAGAATTGCCAATACTACGAAAGCCAGAGATATACTTGTTCCGAGACCAACTGCCATACTGTTGTAGGATTTATCCTTGACGTAAACTGTAATAGACATTAATATCGTTTGTGAAAATATCAAGTATATTCTGAACACATAGCTTCGGTTTTCTTATGATAATTGAACAGCATACAAATAAAACTGAATAGTGATAGTATGTTACGTAATAAACGATGCCCCAAATGATCTAGCTATATTGTTATTACATTATACACTTAAATATATTGTATATACATGTTTCTAAAGGTTATTCAAATAACCAAAGGTGTACATCTACCTTGAACATCATAATTCCTGGAATGCATATAGGCTTGACGTGAAGTGATGAATGATTGAAGGTTAGAAGTTGTTACTCAAAAGAGGGACAAACGACACCAGAGGGACAGGCTAACTCAAATATCGAAAATAAACTGACAACGTCATGGCTTAAAAATAAACTGACAACGTTATGACTAAAATATAAAAAGACAAATAGACAAACAATAGTACAAAAACACAACATAGAAAACTAAGGAATAGGCAACATGAACCCCACCAAAAACTGGGGGTGTACTCAGATTCTCTTGAAGGGTTAGCAGATCCTGCTCTTCGTGTGGCACCCGTCGTGTAGCTCATGTTATTACAAACCCGGTAGAAAATCTTATTTGGTAGATCAAATTAATTTTGAAAAGGGGAGTTGGTTGTTGTTACGACAAAAGGTACATATCCGATAAAATATGTAAAACAGGTATTCCAGACCGGTCAATCAACTCGTGATGGCATCCGTAAAATTTACGAAGAGATTAAATCATAAGAAGATATAATCTATTTTGCAGACTCAATTTGACTAATGATCATTACTTTGTTTTAATATTTTCAAGGTCACGCACAGAAAATGTTGTTGTGCCTGTATTTATCTAGTTTCAAAGATGCAGTGCCGAAAATAATACAACGTTGATATATTTTGTTTCTATGTGCCAACATTGTTTTATTAGGAATAACATTGATTTCGAAAAATGCAGGAATATTGTTTTTATTTTAAACACATAATGAATTTATACATTTTTTTTATACAACTGAGATCATTATTTATTTTAAAAAGGAATCGTGCTTTCATGCTTACCATTTGTAAATATTTTTCGTGCTGCTACTGCAAATATCGTCTGTGCACTTAATGTTTAAAATATTTTACCATTCGGATAACAAATCAGATGAAAAAGGCAACAGGAAAACTTTATACAACTTTACAACGGGAAACTCTGACGAAATCACCGTTGTCTTTTAGCATAAAACTATAGGAGTAGATCAATAGTATTGAGGTGGTACGAAAGTTCCATAGATGTGTGCAAATGTATGAAAATTCGTTATACAGTTCTGATACAGTTCTTACCTTTACAAGACACACCATCTTCGGATAAGGAGCCTCTGTCACCATTACATTTACAATAAAAAGATCCATTCGTATTTATACACTGGTCGTCACAGGTATTATTCGTATGTAAGCACTCATTTATATCTGAAAGTAAAAATAAGATTTTTAAAATTGAATGAATTAAAAATACTACAATACTTCAATTTACTTTGGTATGTGGTGGATAATTTTCTAGTTGGTAATAATATCAGTTTGTTGCGTTGAATATGTAAAGAAAATATACTATTTATTGAATGGGTTTCAAATCTATATAAAAATGAAATGGAGAACATATAATATAAAAGTATGTAGAATTTTCTACAGTGTATGGTCATTTTTGTATACTGACATTTATGCTTTATCAACATTCAAGCAACTAATTCTTTACTGACTGGTACACATCATAATATTTTAGAAGGATAATAATCTATAGAACAAATTAAATGTAGCACATCAAATATTACATAATGTGTAATTCTTGCGAAAGTATGACTGCCAGGTATTTACAAATGAACTAGTAATTAATTACCTGCCTGACACACATCACCTGAGAATCCCTGGTTACATTGACATGAATATGACCCCGCAACATTAACACAGCTACCATTATTAAAACATGTCGTGTATAAACATTCGTTAATATCTACAATTATAATTGAATTTTAACGGCATATCATATGAGCAGAAGATGTTGTAAAGGAAAAGTAGAAATTTCACTGCTGATGTGATATATAATATGTATTTTGTAACATAACGGTATGATAAGGACTTGTATTTAACATTAAAAAAACATATGATTGATGTTTAAAAGACATACGTCTGACAGCCATCAGATTTATACTTTCATTTCGAAGATCTTTAAGAGATGACATTTATTGTCTAACTTGACGTTGAATACTTCAAATATGCTACTATACATCATTTTACAAGAAACCGTTCTTAAAAATTAGTGATTAAACATTTTTCTTTTCTTAAAAGCATGCAGGAGGTGGACAGCAGGTTATGTGTTTTTAATAAAATGGATTTAAATTAGGTATAGATAGGATTTCAACTTAACAATCTCAACATTTTTTTGTTTTAACTGGCAATTAACGTCAATGAAACATGCACATATAAGGCACAAGTTAAGATATGTTAAGGAATTAATCTGAAATGATTGGGTCCTATGCAACAAAGATCAATATAAACATTTTTGAAAATTATTTTACATATAACGTTTTAAAGATATACGATTGTGTTTTCAAACTAATTGTCAATTGACATTCAAGTTATTGAATTTTTAATCGTTCTGATGTAAAGAGTTACTTTTCGATCCCTTTATCGTTTCAGCTATTGTCAAACATTTGATATGAATGCATTATTGAATTTGTACACCGAATATCAAATACCAATTATTAACATTTGTTTACGTTCCATAGTATGATAAACGTTCATATTTTTTATAAAACTGGTTGTAGTGTATTAAATAAATAAAAATTGATAATCGTGACGACAATACCTCGATCAACATCTCTCAATAACATACCTACGCATTTTCTGCCATCGCTTTCCAAATAGAATCCACTTCTGCAATGGCATTGATAAGATCCTAACGAGTTCCTACAGATGTGGGAACATCCGCCATTGCTCACTAAACATTCATCTATATCTGAAATTCATAAGAATCCATTCTTGTTAATTGTGATAAAATGCATTTTTAAGGTAGATTCATTGTATACCGCCATCTTGGATTGTACAATCACAGTACAAAATCAGTCTAGTTATTTGCCAAAAAAACTGTAAAGGAGTAGGTTCAGTAAGACCCCCTTTTGGCCCCAAAATATAGCAGTTTTACAAAATTGTTAAAATGTAAACTTTTATTGGACAGTGGAATGCTTCTGCTACATAAATATGGGCTGTTTTTGACAATACAATGCACATATATCCGGTACTAGCACCATTAAGTCATGCTAAATTACCGAAATCTTCACAATTCCAGCATTTTAGTTAAATTTTAGACGGTTTTCGTGTAAAACGAAAGTGGCCGCATTCGTGTTCATCCTTAATATTGAAATGTAAGTTGTATTTGATGATAATACATAACATACATTTGTATATAAAGGTTGAGGATGAACACGGATGCGGCCACTTTCATTTTTTCCAAAAACCATCTGAAAAGTGACATTTTTCGGAACATTTGGTAGATTTTTCATATTTGAGCTTGAATCGGGTCGTTTTTAATGACTAAATCAGTTTAAATATTTCATATTAACTAATCAATTCAAATAAAATAGACACTTGGGTGTATAAAAAGTGGTTAAAATCTTTCGTCAGATGAACCTGAAATTTAAGGCCAAAATCGGTCCTTACCGGACCTACTCCTTTGGAGACAGATTTGCTATTATATAGTAAGACTGTTTATTTATATAAAGAAGACTTAGTTATTCATTGTATAATACAAAATATTTTTTGTTGTTTTAAGAATCATTTTTTTTTTAAATTGTTATTTAAGTAGAGATAACTCTTTTAGTAAAAAAATATATTGGTTTAATAGGGATTTTTTTATTTTTACTTTTACAAAGAAAATAAGTTCAGTGACACCATTTTTTATTTTTATTTTCTTAAAACATACAAATAAAACCTAAAACATATTCAAATCTTCATTTTGGCAAATTATAAGAAAATTCTGTCTCAAAAAGTCTATACTTATGATATACCTTAAAGTTGCAATGAAATATTTTAATAAAACTGGTTTGAAATCATTTAAAAAGGTAACTATTAGATACTTTGAGTTACTATTTTTTTCAACTGACAATTTGCGTCAAATAAACATGCACATTTTTCGTTATTCCAAGTTACAAGTTCAGGTGTCTCCTGGGAAATCATAATTTAAAAATCGGTTCCTATGCAACAAAGCACTTTTGAAAAAGATGCACAACAGGTGATGTTTCCAAAACAAAGATTGTATGTTTGAACCAATTGTCAATAGATATTCAAGTTATTGATATATTTAATCGTCACATGTAAAATTTATCGGTTACAGTTATTCTCTTATTGCATTTATGAATCATTTGACAACACTAAATAGCGAATGTCAATAAATACCAAATTAGTGCTTGCTACAATGTATATGCAGTGCGATGGAGGAAACTAATGGAGCAGAACCACATAGAGCATCATTACTGAAACGTCCGTCTGACGTACCAAAATATAAGCTTTGTGTTTTTTGTAAATTTTAATAAAAAAAAGGGGGATTGTTATTTATTCAAATAAAATATAATAATGATCGTGATAGAATTCTGTTTTCAAATATGTTCCATCCTACCATATATTTGCTTGAATGCAACACATTGTACAATAGTAACATCATATATGAAATTACGATTACGTTGACTGTTCTAAATCGTAGAGGTTATGATAATCTTATCTGTTAATAACATACCCAAGCATGTTGTGCCATCGCTTGCCAAATAGAATCCGTTTCTGCAATTGCACTGATAAGATCCCAAAGAGTTGCTACAGTTGTGGGAACATCCTCCATTGCTCACTAAACATTCATCTATGTCTAAAATTAAAATGGATTTGCGTTAGTCAGAATCTTTTTAATTCAGTTTGAATGATGTAAAAACTAAAAAGAATATGATAATGATTATAACACGGTAAAAGAAAGAACCAAGAACTATTTTTATAATGTTCATTCATGATTCTACAATCTGTCAATACCTAGATATTAGTATTGCAAAATGGCATATTTTTCCGTGACTGTAAATGAGTTCTTTACGTTAAATCCGTTGGAGGTGTATTGATTAATATTTTAGTCTGAAATGCATGCTTTGTTTTGTTAATTGTTATTGGCTCTGAAATAGTAGTCAGTACTGCAAGTACTCTGAGATCTGTACTAAGTGACATTGTAACAAGTCAGAAATATGATAGTGGTTATCCATTTGTTTGATGTGTTTGAGCTTTTGACTTGCAATTTGATTACGACTTTCCGTTTGGATTTTCCTCGGAGTATTTTATGATTTAAATTTTTGTTATGTGGATGTATTCCAACTTTGTATCACAACTTTTAGTGTCAACTGATCTCTTTTTGAGAGTAATCCCATTGGCAACTATGCAACATCTTCTAATTTTCTACTTTATCTTATAACATACATTGTACGCAAATGATTTGCTCGGAGTTTATGCTGTGTTTCGATCTATATACATGTTTTGACAATAATAATTATCATAATCATAATCATAACCATAATAATCACTTTTCTCTCGTCAGGTTTTATAACGTCATTGTAAAATACGATTGATAATCACCATATTTAGTTTTGCTCTATGATTGCCACATTCTTTAATCGCATGTCCAAAGCCAAGAGCTTGTATCACAGTTGTTGTCGTTGGTTCATGTGTGTCATATGTGGTTTTTCGTAAATTGTTTTTATAGAAATTATGCCTTTAGTTTTCTTATTTTAATTGTTTTACCGTTTTAGTAACAACACATAAATAAAATGAAAATAAAACCAACCCTCGCAACGTGATCCAGCAAATCCTGGTCTACAACGACATGTGTTGGGTGATACACATGTACCACCATTGGGACAGGAAGCGTAACCGTAACATACAGCTGAAAATATTATATTATTACTAGGGTTTTGATGTCTGGAAAGTCTTAACAATACCTTATTTAGACTTTTCCGAGAAAATTAGTACTGCAGTCAATTCAGCACTGTCTGGTAGTCTTTCAAACAATGTTTTTGAATCTGCTGCGTACAAGCTTAAAACAACTACTGAAAAAGTTGAACACAGATTGAAAAGATCTTATTTGATTGCAATATAATTGTATGAACAGTCATCAATATGCCACAGCAAATCAGCATGATAGTTAAATGAAAGATTGGTCTGAGAACAAAGAAGAAGAAAAATAAAGCAAAAAGAAACATATTAAATGTAAATAACACCAACCTTCGCAACGTGATCCAGCAAATCCTGGTCTACAACGACATGTGTTGGGTGATACACATGTACCACCATTGGGACAGGAAGTGTAACCGTAACATACAGCTGAAAATATTATATTATTACTAGGGTTTTGACGTCTGAAAAGTCCAAATAGTACCTTATTTAGACCATTTTCGAGAAAATTGGTATTGCATTCAATTAAGCATTGTCTGGTAGTATTTCATACAATTTATATGAATCTGATGTGTACAAGCATATGGCAACTTCTGTAAAATCTGAACACAAATTGAAAAGATTTTATTTGATGGCAAATATAATTGTCATAAAAATGCCACAGCAGATCAGAAAAAAAGAGCAAAAACAAACATACGAAATGATATAAAACCAACCATCGCAACGTGATCCACTAAATCCTGGTCTACAACGACATGTGTTGGGTGATACACATGTACCACCATTGGGACAGGAAGTTGAACCATAACATACAGCTGAAAATAATATATCATTACTAGGGTTTTGATGTCTGGAAAGTCTTAACAATACCTTATTTATACTTCTCCGAGAAAATTAGTGCTGCAGTCAATTCAGCATTGTCTGGTAGTCTTTGAAACAATATATTTGAAGCTGCTATGTACAAGCATATAACAATTTCTTAAAAATCTAAACACAGATTGAAGAGATCTTATTTGAAGACAATATAATTGTATGAACAGTCATAAATATGCCACAGCAGATCAATTTGATAGTTAAATGAAAGATTGGTCTGAGAACAAAGAAGAAGAAAAATAAAGCAAAAATAAACATATAAAATGTAAACAAAAAAACCTTCGCAACGTGATTTTAGATTATCAATTACAGGAAACTTCAGTCTTTTTTTCATTAAAAGTTTTAGTCATATCAATAGATGTTTTTTTATAATTTCCATTGATTTATTGAATAAATTAGTGTTGACTGTGTAACGTTCGACACCTTATGTATTTTGCATACAAATAATTAGATACAAATATACCTGGATTTAAATCACACAGAATGTTTGATAGGTGGATTAACATTTAATTAATTTGCAAAGTAACAGTCTATTAGAAGACTAGTCAACCTCCTTAAACGTTTATTCCTCAGTGTTTGTTTTTACTACTAGAAACACAATATACAGATGGGTGCGGTCCTAACCTTGACAAAAGTTAACTTAGAGTTAACTTGTTGACTGCTTTTTAAGTTAACTTGAGAATTTTTAAGCAGACCAGCAAGTTAACTTCGTCTACGGTGGACCAGACCTACGGTCCGCTTTTTTATGACTGCTGCAGACCTATCGACGGGTCTGTTCCAGACCAGACCTGTGGACAAGTCTGCTTTTGACCAGTCCTGAGGACAGGTCTGCCCCAGACCAGACCTGTGAACAGGTCTGCTCCTGACCAGACCTGTGGACAGGTCTGCTTCTGACCAGACCTGTGGACAAGTCTGCTATTGACCAGACCTGGGGACATGTCTGCTTATGAAATGTTATCGTTTTTGCGACTTTTCATATCAGACTTCTTAAGCTTTATTAAAATATGTATAAACAACATTCGCATTGTTCTTCCCAAGAAGGCCTCCGATAGCAAATTTCTTTACTCGCTATACTCTACTAGACGATGATATTCACACTGAAAAGTGGGTCGTCTGATATAGGCGGAACAGTACAGACTAAAGTAAAGTAAAGTAAAGTAAAGTATTAATAACAACACAATTCTTTCTTTTTTTATTTTTATATATTCTTATAAACATTAGTCAATTACATAGAGCTATCATATTTTTTTAATTAGAAGGCGGATAGAAATTAGGGTTATCCAACGCATCGGAACAACATTCGTATATCATGGGATATCAACATCTTTGTCGACGTTACTTCGTTCCCCGTTTTTTACCTGTCCCTTCATAATTTTTACTTTACGCATTTATACATGCATGGATATTTCATTGTTATTCTACTTATTTGGATTGGATTTACTATTCTTTTTCCGCAGAATATTCTAACGAAAATTGTACAGTTGTACAGTGTCCGGATATGTACGATGTGGTAAAACTACCAACAATCTCGTCAAATTCGTCAGATTTGTCGAGAGATTTGTGCACATGAATGAATTAGTTGTCACTTGACGTTTAACTACAAACAAAATCAATCAACCAACTTAATAGATTAACAGTATACTATTACCAGAAGAAAACCTCAAATACATTTTTTATTAAAAATCACAAATGAATTCAGACATGTCAGTGTTGGTACATGTACTTGGATGATGCGGCCTAATAGTTTCGTTTTACACACCCTAGTGACTGTTCAATATTATGAATACAGAGTTGAAACGCTGACATTCTCAATGTATGCGGAAAAAAAATTGCATTAATTGTTTTCCTTATTGCTTACATTTGCCGTCCTACTATAAACATGTTCACAGGAGTGCCAGGAGCAGACATAATTAGGCGCCATCCCAACAGCGGTCATTTATTTTATACATTGAATCCAGACATCTAAAATATGGCTGATTTACTATGCCGATATACATGATATATATAGATTTTAAATAAGAGTGCACATATGCAGGTCAGTTTTTTGTCGATGCAGTCAAATAATTGTGTTGTATAAGTCAGCATGAGGTATCAAATCTACTGAAATTTTGTTACTTATCAATATTTTGAATAAAAGGAGGACATGCTGACATCGAAAATTAATGCGAACAAAAATTTTTTGTTATTATATTGCAATATTACTGTCCATTGTATTATACATTGAATCCTGGCATAAAAAATATGGCTTATTTACTATGCGGGTATACATGGTATATAGATTTACAAATTAAAGTGCACATATGGTCAGTTTTGGTCAATGCGGTCAAATCATTTTGTTGTACAAGTCAGCATGAGGTATCAAAACTACTCAAATTTTGTTACGTATCAATATTTTAAATAAAAGGAGGACATGCTGGCACCCTAAATTTATGCGAACAAAAATTTGTTGTTCATGTTGTTATTGTATTGCAATATAGCTGTCCATTGTATTATACATTAAATCCTGACATAAAAGAATATGGCTGATTTACTATGCTGGCATATAGATTTACAAATTAGAGTGCACATATGGTCAGTTTGGGTCTTGGTCAATGCGGTCAAATTATTTTCATTGTACAAGTCAGCATGAGGTATCAAAACTATTGAAATTTTGTTACGTATCAATATTTTGAATATAAGGAGGACATGCTGGCACCCTAAATTTATGCGAAACAAAAATTTGTTTTTATCAGCTGGTTATTGTATTGCAATATTGCAATCCATTTTATGATATACATTGAATCCTGACATAAAAAATATGGCTGAATTACTATGCGGGTATATATGGTATATAGATTTACAAATTTAAGTGCACATATGGTCAGTTTTGGTGGAAGCGCTCAAAATATGTTGTTGTACAAGTAAGCATGAGGTATCAAAACACTGTAATTTTCATACGTATCAATATTTTGAATAATAGGAGGACATTCTAGCACCCTAAATGTATGCAAACACAAATTTGTTGTTATTGTATTGCAATATTGCTGTCCATTGTATTGTACATAGAATCCTAACACAAAAAATATGGCTAATTTACTATACAGGTATATAACTTTACAAATTAAAGTGTACATATGGTCAGTTTTAGTTGATGGGGTCAAATAATTTTGTTGTACAAGTCAGCATGGTCAGCATGAGGTATCAAAACTACTGAAATTTTGTTACGTATCAATATTTTGAATTAAAGGAGGACATGCTGGCACCCTAAATTTATGTGAACACAAATTTGTTGTTATTGTATTGCAATATTGCTGTCCATTGTATTATACATTGAATCCTGACATAAAAAATTTGGCTGATTTACTATGCGGGTATATAGATTTACAAATTAAAGTGCACATATGGTGAGTTAAAGTTGATGCGGTCAAATAATTTTGCCTGACAAGTCAACATGAGGTATCAAAACTACTGAAATTTTGTTACGTATTAATATTTTGAATAAAAGGATGACATGCTGTCACCCTTAATTTATGCGAACAAAAATTTGTTGTTATTGTATTACAATATTGCTGTCCATTGTATTATACATTGAATCCTGACATAAAAAATATGGCTGAATAACTATGCTGGTATATAGATTTAGAAATCAAAGTGCACAAATTGTCAGTTTTAGTTGATGCAGTCAAATAATTTTGTTGTACAAGTCAGCATGAGGTATCAAAACTACTGAAATTTTGTTACGTATCAAAATTTTGAATAAAAGGAGGATATGAAGGCACCCTAAATTTATGCAAACAAAAATTTGAAAAAATTTGCTGATTTAGTATGCTGGTTTATAGATTTATGAATAAAAGTGCTCACATGGTCAGTTTTGGTCAACACGGTCAAATAATTTTGTTGCACAAGTCAGCAAGAGGTATCAAAACTACTGAAATTTTGTTACGTATCAATATTTTGAATAAAAGGAGGACATATGCTGGCACCCTAAATTTATGCAAACAAAAAATTGTTGCTCTTGTATAGCAATATTGTTGTCCATTGTAATATACAATGTACATTGAATCCTGACATAACAAATATGGCTGATTTACTATGCTGGTATATAGATTTACAAATTAAAGTGCACATATGGTCAGTTTTAGTTGATGCAGTCAAATAATTTTGTTGTACAAGTCAATATGAGGTATCAAAACTACTGAAATTTTGTTATGTATCAAAATTTTGAATACAAGGAGGACATGCTGGCACCCTAAATTTATGCGAACAAAAATTTGAAAAAATATGGCTGATTTACTATGAGGGTATATAGATTTATAAAAAAAATGTGCACACATGGTCATTTTTGGTCAACAAGGTCCAATATTTTTGTTGCACAAGTCAGCAAGAGGTATCAAAACTACTGAAATTTTGTTACGTATCAATATTTTGAATAAAAGGAGGACATATGCTGGCACCCTAAATTTATGCAAACAAAAAATTGTTGTTATTGTATAGCAATATTGCTGTCCATTGTAATATACATTGAATCCTGACATAACAAATATGGCTGATTTACTATGCTGGTATATAGATTTACAAATTAAAGTGCACATATGGTCAGTTTTAGTTGATGCAGTCAAAAATTTTGTTGTACAAGTCAATATGAGGTATCAAAACTACTGAAATTTTGTTACGTATCAAAATTTTGAATAAAAGGAGGACATGCTGGCACCCTCAATTTATGCGAACAAAAATTTGAAAAAATATGGCTGATTTACTATGCGGGTATATAGATTTATAAAAAAAAGTGCACACATGGTCAGTTTTTGGTCAACACGGCCCAATAATTTTGTTGCACAAGTCAGCAAGAGGTATCAAAACTACTGAAATTTTGTTACGTATCAATATTTTGAATAAAAGGAGGACATATGCTGGCACCCTAAATTTATGCAAACAAAAAATTGTTGTAATTGTATAGCAATATTGCTGTCCATTGTAATATACATTGAATCCTGACATAACAAATATGGCTGATTTACTATGCTGGTATATAGATTTACAAATTAAAGTGCACATATGGTCAGTTTTAGTTGATGCGGTCAAATAATTTTGTTGTACAAGTCAGTATGAGGTATCAAAACTACTGAAATTTTGTTACGTATCAAAATTTTGAATAAAAGGAGGACATGCTGGTACCCTAAATTTATGCGAACAAAAATTTGAAAAAATATGGCTGATTTACTATGCGGGTATATAGATTTATAAAAAAAAGTGCACGCATGGTCAGTTTTGGTCAACACGGTCCAATAATTTTGTTGCACAAGTCAGCAAGAGGTATCAAAACTACTGCAATTTTGTTACGTATCAATATTTTGAATAAAAGGAGGACATATCCTGGCACCCTAAATTTATGCAAACAAAAAATTGTTGTTATTGTATAGCAATATTGCTGTCCATTGTAACATACATTGAATCCTGACATAACAATTATGACTGATTTACTATGCTGGTATATAGATTTACAAATTAAAGTGCACATATGGTCAGTTTTAGTTGATGCAGTCAAATAATTTTGTTGTACAAGTCAGTATGAGGTATCAAAACTACTGAAATTTTGTTACATATCAAAATTTTGAATAAAAGGAGGACATGCTGGTACCCTAAATTTATGCGAACAAAAATTTGAAAAAATATGGCTGATTTACTGTGCAGGTATATAGATTTATAAATAAAAGTGCACACATGGTCAGTTTTGGTCAACGCGGTCAAATAATTTTGTTGTACAAGTCATCATGAGGTATCAAAATGTAACTAAATTTTTTTATGCATCAATATTTTGAATAAAAGGAGGACATGCTGGCACCCTAAATTTATGCGAACAAAAATTTGTAGTCATGTGTTAAAATGATGCTTTCCTCTAAAATACGTCCTTTCATAGATATACATATAAATAAAGTGCAAATATGGTTGAATTTGATAGGTATTGGAATATATATTCAGTGCCCGTTATCATTGTAACCAAGATCGTTTTTTAATTTATAAATTGTCAGATCACAGATAAATTTGTGTTTCAAGCAACGTTTTATGTGAACTTTATTTTCAAATATTTGTATTAAATCCTGTTTATATAACGGAAGTATTAGTTTTACTTTATTTTCGATGTTTCTACTACGAAACAAAGATATTAAAAAATATTTTTTAAAAATCGATGTAGAGCGGTCCTGGTTACAAGTTAACTTTAATAGTGTTGAGCAGACCAGTCAAAAGCTAACTGGGAACAGGTCTGGTTTCGATCGGATTTGTCAAAGCAAAAGTTAACTTTGTGGCAGGACTGGTCTCGAAGTTAACATAAGTTAACTTCGAGGCAGGACTGGTTTCGAAGTTAACTTATGTTAACTTTACGGCAGGACTGGTTCGAAGTTAACTTATATCAATAGCGGACCTGTTTCGAAGTTAACTTTTTGGCAGACATAAAAACAGTCCTAGGACCAAGTCCGCTTTTCAAGTTAACTAGATTTTGGTCCTAGGACTGGTGAGAGCAGTCCTAAATTTGGTCACAGGTTAACTTTGACCAGTCCAAATGACTGGTTATCAAGTTAACTTGCTGTACAGGTTAGGACTGCACCCATCTGTACAAAAGTACTGCACTCCAAGGTATAATTCAGAAAATGGAAGGTGATAACCAAGCGCTATCTACGGACCAGAAAAAAATGCATATAAGAAGTAGCTTGTTTGGCAGAAAAGCTGCTTGTTCACATTTAACTTTGTTTGATAAAAAACAAAGAGAAGTCAGAGCGAATGATGACGTAGGGCATACACAACACAACCAAGATGTCTGTATTTTATTATGTAATACAAGTAATTAAGATAACTGACGCAGTCGTGATTTTAAGATATGTTAAAAGAAACCTACAGACTTCAAGGTGTTTTAATAATAAACATTATACCTTGTCTACAGGAGTTTCCTGTGTATCCTTGACAACATATACTCTTGGAACATGTTTTGTAGCCGACAGCCGTAACCTGTCTAATATGATAAACAAAAATCATGGCACTACACACTTGTGTTGCAAGGTTAGTGATTGTGTATGCATTTTTAATTTAAAAAGATAATCATGCTTTCCTATTTATGAAAAAACAATATTTTTTTTTATGAGAAGCAATTCTACAAGTGAGTGTGTATGTGTGTTTGTGCGATTATTAAAAAGAAAAATATAATCACGACAATGCGTATGAAAAAGGTCCGGTTTAAGAAATAATAAAAAGGACAATTCAATGACATACTTTTGAAAAATTGGGTTAACTATAATTGATAGGTTGTATGCACAAGACTAAAAAGGCAATAGTAGTTTACCGTTTTTCAAAACTCATATATCGATTTTTCGAAAACAAATCAGGGTAAAAAAAACAAATATATAAGAGTAGCTTAGTGGTCATGATTTTAAATTTAAAACATACGTTATGTCTGTCTTGACGTTAAAAAATAAATGACACGGTTAAAAGATAGTCAGATGAAACAACAGGTAATTATCGATCTAGATGTTAAATTTGCTAAAGACGTATGTGTTATCGATCATTGACAATATTTAGTTAGTCAAATTAATGTCTTCGGTGCAAATAACTTAACATCAGTTATCTGGATAAAATAATGTTTTGCAACCAATATAAAAACTATCAGATAAATTTCATACCTGTAACAATACTTCCACGAGTAACAAGTTGAGCTCAGAACCATTCGATACCTTGTAAAGCTACAAGCATATGCTTGCGTACAATATCCGGATTCTACAATTCTATGGAATGATACAAAAGTTACTTAATGAACATCTCGTTAAGGTAATTTGAGTTTTTTAAAATAAATATATTCAGAATAAAATAACTAATGCATGCATATACTACTAAACGAAGTCCTGTTTGCATGTTTATTTATTTAGAACTTTCTTAATAACAAATGAAAAGGACCTTTCGAAATTCTTCAACTCATCTTTCTAGATATGTTGATAATGAATACTTTATCACCGAATAGCCCAAAATTTCTATCAGTAATTGCATCTCATATACCCCAACACATTGCAAGTAAAGGATACTACTTATACTAGAAAGACTGCATCGTACAATGTACCTCTTTTCCTCGATTCTGACACACATTGACGATTTCACATAAAAAACTATAACAAACGGTACGATTTACTTTTAACTTCCCAAATTCCAGTTAACATACCCTCGCCTCTGTCGGACGCTGTTTACATATCTCAATAAATACGTGTTTTAAGTCATAACACACTATACGGACTTCATATATAACAGCGTGCTGATTACACATTAACTGATCCAACATAGATATTAGGAGAAAAGATTAAAATTGTACTCCGTACGATATGTCTGTGTCCAAACTAACTAATGACATTTTTACCACATTTTTACCACATCTAAGATTTTGCTTTTCCATCTCGTCTGTCTGCAAAGTTCCGAATGTGACTATTTCCGAATATAAAATTGAGAATGACAGTAATGGGAAACATATCAAAGAGACAACAACCCGGCACTATTTTATTTTACATATGTACAACTTTCTTGTATGCTCTTTGCGACTGGGCCTGTATAAGTGGTTTTATCGTTTGTTGTATAAATTATGTATTTTCGATATTGTCGAGTTAATTTCCATTATCAATAGATAAAGTTTTATGCTAGTACACTCAAGTTGAACGTTATCGCAGTATTTATTGATAATAGCCTTTCGTGACCACTTAAACAATAATAATCTATTTATTTATTTAGTGTTTCAAAAAAAAATCGAAATATGATTATCTGTATATAAGTCACCTTTTGAGTTGTTGATCATATCATGAGACTTGCAGTGTTTGTTTACTGTTGCCCCTTTTTTTAATTTATATTTATAACGAATCTGTAAAGTTGTATCGAGAAATAAATATAATATTTCATTAAGTGATTGTTATTTGCAAGGTCAAAAACTTTCAAGTTTGTTGTTGAAATTCACCGGATCATGACATAAACAATCAAATACAGAGCGCGCGACATATGTTTGAATTTATAGAGACATTTTTTGGTGTATTAAAAATGTTCTTGAAGAATCAGGTATGACTATATACCCTCCAATGTATGTTAATCATAAGTTCCCCCGCATGTGCATTAAAGGATGTCAAAAGTTCTAACGAAAGGTATAGTTACTGCATACGGGACAATATCAGTAAATGTTTGTCTAAATCTTATTGACAAATCACTTGGAAACCAAACGTATACCCCCACGACACTTGACAAAGAGGACATCCTGGATAACTATAGGTCTGTTCTATGTTTCTTTGGAATGTTAACCAAAGATGAAGAACTGGATCTTCCATTACTGTATTGGACCCCTAAATTTCGTAAGTGTCCTTATATGTACAAAAAACGGTAAATTGCTGGGTCTTCCGAGTGCTCCACGAAGCCTCTTTCTAAATTATTAACATCTGTTTTATCAGCAATCGAAGCCTGGCTTCAAAGTTATTGTAAAACTGTCTATTCTAGAAGTAGCGTGAATCAGATGTGGATACTTTAGAATTCCCAAGATCTTTTATAGCACTAGTATTTACAATCTCAGAATCTTTTATCTTGCAATAGTATAAAAACATTCGACTTTTCTACACTTAACACAAGTAATCCACATTCCAATCTAAAAGACATATCGAAAGAGTTGATATTGCTTTGTTTCATAAAAAAGTATACGTATATACAAGTTTCTTGTATGAGGAAGGGATAAATCTTACTTTGTAAAGAATCACTCTGATTTCTTAATTTCTTTACATATTTGTTACGTTTGGAAGACATATGTTTTTAACAATCTATGTGTATTCCCATGGAAACCAATTGTGCCCCTCTTCGTGTCGACTTGTTCTTTTATTATTATAAAGATGAATTTATACCGGAACTTCTTATGAAGAAAGATCAGACCCTAGCAACATTCCTATATAGATGATGTACTCTCACTAAATAAGTTCAACATTTAGTGACTATGTTAAACGCATCTATCCCATCGAACTAGATAAGGATTCAATAGATACGATTAGGTCTGCCTCATATCTTGACTTACAAATAGAAAAGACAATGAGGGTCGGTTGAAATCCAAAATTTATGACAAAAGAAAATATTTCAGCTTCCAATTTCTATGAAGCAACATAACAGTAGCGCCTGCATCAGGAATATTTATCTCTCAGTTGAAACGATATTCCATGGCCTGCTCTCTTTGATAGAGGAAGCTTTTAAACCAAGAGTTTCAAATTATGAAGCTGAAATAAACCCTTCGTTAATGTTGTCGGACGCAATCACTAGCAAGTTGACCGTTATGAAATATTTGTTACCCAGATGCATAATATCAGATATGTGTCTGATGTAGGTACAATCTCGTTCTCTTTTCACGAGTGTGACCTACCAAAGTAGGCTTTCTACCAGTTTTTTTTTCTAATAACATGAGCAACACGACGGGCAACACATGTGGAGCATGATCTGCTTACCCTAACGGAGAATCTCAGATCACACCACCTTGTAGTGTGTTCGTGCTTCTTAGTCTGTAGTTTTTGTGTTGTGTCTTGTGTACTTTTATTTTATATTTAGTCATGACATTACCAGTTTATTTTCGATCTACGACTTCGACTGTTTCTCTGGTATCTTTTGCCCCTCGTTTCTCATTATCTTGATGATATTGGGGCTTTGAAATTTCGTATACACTTGTGTTATAGCTTAACTGGTCACTATATATTGTCATATAGTTCTTTCCGCCTATTTAACTAGTTATCATAGATAGAAGGCTTATAATGTAATACACCAGGTTCGCGTTTCGTCCACATAAGACGCAACAGTGACGCTTACTTCAAAGTAGTTATCAAACTTAACAAGTACACTATTGAAGAGAATCGAGGACCTCAAATTCCCAAAAATGTGAAAAATAAGGCTAATGTAATCTTAAGTTGGATAAGAAAATTCTTAGTATTTCGAAAAATATGTATACTTTTGTAAACAGGAATTTTAATAAAATGTTTTTGATATTCATGTCAACACCATAGTGCGACTACTGGGCTAAAACTTGGAGACAAAACGTTCAACAGCAGTGCCATCGAACCAGTGGTGTAATTAGCTATCAAAGGTACAAGGCTTATAATTTAATACACTAGACGCAGGTAGATCGGAACAATCTGCAAGACTCGTCACAAGGAAGAAACATAAAAATTCCACTTTATTTTAAAAATCACCTTGATCCTTCTGTATCCTGAAATATTTAACTATAAACAAGCATTGTGGGACCTTTAGCTTAATGTAGAAGAAAGTAAAATCACCAAAATATATTGAATTCCGATATTTTGAGTTTTTATTAATAGATAGGCATTATGATAGATAAAACAACGGTCAACAACAAAAATATTTAGGAACGTATTGTTCATAAAATGAAAATATATTCAATACCCAGAAAAGTATCCGTCTTCAGATCATTTCCACCCCCCCCCCCCCCCGCCCTTAATATGTCAACTTGATGAAAGACGCTACATGTCGTATTCCTAAACGACTAATCCAGCCAATATATAAGCCATGCCCAAACCAGGAAGTCATCCGTGTTTACAAATGTACATATTCTGTTTGAAATGAAATTCAGTTGAAATCTGTAAGGGGACCTTAGAGAAAGATGCATACAAATTAAAATAACGATTCAGTTACTTAAAAATGTTCATTTTGAGTTATTATATTTGAAAATTTAAATTGCTGTTAAAAGGAGTTAGTAGGGTGGTTACTGCTTAAATGACTCGGGTTCCTCAATATGAAGAAAAATTGCAAAGAATTTCAATTTTAAAGTGTGGGTGCTGTCCCATTTAAAAAAACACCATTACCGAATCAGATTGTTTTCATGCATTTTATAATCTCAGGTATACCATGTATACCTTTTCCTTATGATTTATTACTGTTTGTTCGTGTTAATATTCTAAAAAAAAAATGTACATATTCTGTTTGAAATGAAATTCAGTTGAAATCTGTAAGGGGACCTTAGAGAAAGATGCATAAAAATTAAAATAACGATTCAGTTACTTAAAAATGTTCATTTTGGGTTGTTATATTGTATTAGTTTTATCGGACACATTTGTGAGAGAGGACACACGGACATTTTAGCAGATATACGATTTCGTGAACACATTTTTGTAAATGAACACGTTTCGGGAAATGGGCCTGGACATATTGGAGATTTTTATAGATACATATTTACGGAAGATGTCACAATAATAAAATTTTGGATATAAAGTGTCTTCTGATTGGCTGACAGTGTTTTTTTTTATCATCTTATAGACATAATTGTGTCATGTGATTGTGACGTCATCAAGATTTTTTTCATGATTTACACCGGTTAAAATGGAATTTAGAATTAAATTATAAGGGATAACTGTAATGTTTTTTCTGTCGTTGTAAAATAACATACAGAATGTGGTACACACTAAATGATAATCCGTAAAGCATAATTCAGTTTGCACAACATTGTTTATGTTATTTATTTTCTTCATAAACATAAAAAGTATTGCAGTCAATTTTGAAATAAATAATGTTTTATTGTATCATTTTTAAATGGACATTTTCAACCAAACTTCAACATGTTTAAACAGTAGTTCTTAAACAATAATGTATAACAATATACTCACCTTATATAAGAAATGAGACTCATTAGTAGAATTAGCAAAACAGCGACCATATTGATAGAATAATTATTGTCGATACTTTAAATCGAATAATTTAGAAATAAATTCCAAGTAGTTTTTAAGTACCTTGCACTGACTGAAATATTGCAAACTTTTGCACTAACTTGAGATAAGATATTTTTTTTGCATTTCGAGATGTTTGTATATTTAACAATATATCTTATCTGTAAACGAAAATCTTTTTGAACTGATTGTTGAAATTCAACTCTCGATTATTTATAAATATCTTAAATCAATATATTTGAAGTGTGATAAGCCAGCTGGTTTTTCATTGTTTTTTACTTCCCTATCTGGGACAAAATTTATGCACAAGGACAACAAGAACATACACATTCATTTAAATTGTGGGATGACAAAGGGGTTTACAATGCAATGACCATAACACTCTCTATAAAAAATGATGTTGTTTTTACGATACAAATCTAAGACGACAGAAAATCCTATTGATACATTTTCCTGACAGACAGCCTAAAGAGCAGGGTATGACACCAGAAAGGAGAACAGTAATCAATATTTTTGCAAAACAAGTCAATCTTTTGAACAACAGATGTCATAGTACAAGTAATATCACACAGTTGTCGATAGTTCACTAGGTAGCTTCAGTTGTATTTTGTCACCTTACTAGAACTTTGTTCTTATTGTTTCTAATTCTAACACAAAAGGTAAGAGTGAATAATTGAAATATATGCCCATTTTTCTTTTCTTTTTGTTTATTTTCTCATTCTCTTTTCTATTTTAACTTTTCTTAAATGGTTTTACCTGATATTGCTATATATTATAATATCAATGAATGTAAATGTCAACCAAGTACAAACAACGTCTTTTGGAATTCAATTGATATTTATTATGTAACCAATATTGCATAATACTACTGTATTTCAATTAAATGTAACACAATGCAATGTTGTCATGTTCTCGGTAACTGCTGCAATTAAATACATGTTATTATGAAATATCTTTTATGTCTTGTACTATAAACATACTGATATAGTTCTACATTCCATTTATATAAATGTAAATGAACAGCTTGACATATATATCAATCTATGAATTAAAAAAATTTAAAAAAAAAGAACTGTTCGTGTGCATGGATTACAATTTGTTTACAGAGCCAATGAGTTATGACAGACACTTGACAAATGTTGTGTGGTTTTTGGGCATGATCTTGGTGATCAACCCTCTACCTAACATTAAAAAAGGTTGAAAGACAGAATATGCAAAATACCATTCGCCGTGTACTCATAGTAAAAAAAAGCTAGTTCAAGACTTAACGCCCACTTCCTATTAAATAAACCTTTTTCTAGACAAAGATAATATTCGCAAGAGTTAGATCTGTCAAATATTCCGAAAAATTGAAATTAATCTGTACATACGAAAGGTACTTTAATGTAGACAAAACAATAATCATAAATAAATATGAAATACAAAAAGTTGATATGTTCACCTATTTGTTAACAATACAAGTTGAAATTAATCTGTACATAGGAAAGGGACTTTAATGTAGACAAAACTTTAATCATAAATAAATATGAAATACAAAAAGTTAATATGTTCACCTATTTGTTAACAATACTTTATTATTTATAGAGTTTAATGAATATTGCATTAACTTTTACTAATCAAATAATTCAGAAGTATTCTTCAGCAGATCTCATAAAATGTCACACAAATTGTACATGAAAAGCAAAGCAACTCAGAAAAACAGAACGTTAGTAGAAAAAGCGATAACATATGCACCTGTTTCGAATTTTAAACTATTTACTTTAATTTTTTATTTGAAAAGAAGCTGTTGAAATAATCAATATGCTACCTGTAACATTGTGTAAAGGCAAATACATTTAAGCTGATTTTCGAATTACTACTTTCGTAGTTTCCCAATTGCCGTAAATCAAAATATTCAAACTTTGATACGATAGCAGGTGTTTTACTTTTGCAGTTCACTACGCGAGGACAAGACATGTGTCGGGACATAACGGACATCATCGCAATTGGAATGATTCAAAGACTCATTATGCATTGCATGCATATTTATTGTGTGTCCAGTGTTTGGTTGTAATGACAACTAAGGTGCACCAAAGGAAGAGAATGACGCTCAATTAGACATTTGTGATTATCAATGATTACTACAACTTTAATTTTCAATCTCAGTCTATCTTTGATATATGCATTAAGCCCTGGTCACAACGAACGCACGACACATCTATGCAGCGCCACGACATGAAAATTAGTCAAATCGCGGGTCATTTCTGATCATCGTACGGCAGTCGCACGATATTTTTAGCATTGTGGCACTGTCATGTGTCGTAGGACGAAAATTGGACATGCACCTTTTTTGCTTTCGATTTTTTATCGTGTCACTGTCTGGTGGCTGTCATGGGAGTGTCTGACCACAGTCGTGCGACTGTCGTGCAATAAAAACATTGTCGTGGGTACCAACATGAACCATTTTAATAAAACAATCGTAAGATTGTTGCACGACTATCGTACGACAGTTCCAAGACTGTCGCAAGACACTTGTAATATTAATACGTATACAGTCGGCACGATTTTCTCGCGAATACCCGATTAAGCTCGGTCCTGATGAATAGGCGCCTTGCCGGATACCAACAAGAGCAAACTATGGTCCTGTTAGCGTTGATTTGAGCCCGTGTTTGAAAAGAACCAACGAAAGGCCCGACGTTGGTGGGTTAGGCCATTGACCGAACGGTGACTGATGTTTCGGCAGTATAGTACTTTTGTATACACTGATGCAAGACTTGAAGCGGGAATCTGTCTGGGGTTTCATTTGATTGATGCGGACGGAATCTGGCATGTTTCCAGACAGTGACATGACAGTCGTTTGACCATGGCACGACAGTGACCCCGACAGTAACACGCGCACCACATGACATGAAAACCTGAAAAATAGCCCCATACAACTCACGATTGTCGTACCACTGTTGCACGCATCCATATCGTATAACCGAATGTCACCATAGAAGACAATCAACAAAAACATAGATATTGATCACGTGCATAACATATACAATAAGATAATAGTTTGATGACAGATCCATGCGTAATGTCGGATTTTTACGAGAAAGGTCACACTGAGTTCAATGCATGCAGAAAACCCATCGGATAATTGTTTACTAGAAACAAGTAATTAAAAACAGTAAATTTCGTCTAAATTTGGACAAATTAAAGAATTTCTTTGAGAAAAGAGTATATGTACACAAATTTTATAATACAAACTAGCCATCTAGTTATCAAACGTATGTATATATTCTTTATTGCCTCCAGAAGGAGAGTGTAAATAATAAACATGATAAACACAAAATTAAACAATTGAACAAAATAGGCAAATTAAATCAGAAAATATCATGATCAGTTGAAGTGACTTATTGTCAGTAACGGATATTACAGTTATTTTAATCTTGTAGTAAAGTTCCAAATTTATAGATAAATCGAACTCATATAGCATGGAAAGTCTCTAATTGGTCGGTTTCTAGTGGGAAGTTGTCCGAATTGAAAGAAAGTAAGTAATAAAAAAGTTCTTCATCAGGCATGTTTGCTAGGAAGATACTGAAGATACTGAAAGTTATTGGATTGATATTTATAATTTCACAATAAAAGTTTCGTCGAGATAGTCACATGAAGCAATAGCGTAAACTAATGGATCCAAAAACATTTTACCACATCTGTCACAGAGAATGTATTGTTCAATGGCAGTGTCTGTTACTAAACAGGAAACAGAAGTTAAATATTGTGCTTGTTTTCGTAGGATTGGATGCTTCAATACTATTGTCCATGCAGAGTGAGGTTCATATGCTTTTTTGATTGTTTTAATAGCAACAAAGTCATCATCAATGTTAATACGTCTTGTGCAATTAACAATCTCGAAGGCGGTCACTGCTGTTTTCACAATACGCTTCCATACTAGAGGTGTTCGGAAAAGTTCGGTTTCACAGAAATCGTTAAAATATGTTGATAAAATGCAAAATTTTTATAATGTCAACAGTGAATCCCAAATTTGAATGGCTTCAGTCGTTGTATTAAAAGTTGTTAACTCTACGAATGAATATACGGAAAGATACACATTCGCACGGAAGATTACATATCTATCCTAAGAATAGAAGTTTATTCTCGTCCACATAGATTTCAATGCTGAACCAACCGATCATCGACAGGCACGTATCACTTCGTGTGCGCCGTAGTAAAACTTGAATATGTTTGAAAATGTAGTGATGAGTTCTTTCAAATATTAACCATAGTTCACATCCGTACAACGCCTTCAGATAACACAGTTGTTTTACGAATTTTGAACAAACGATAGGGTTTAAAATAGCTGGATGAACATCTAGATGGCTTAAAGATATAACGGTTGCACGCAGTGTTCTGCAAACGCCTATTGTACGATCCATCGCCTTAAGGCATGTATAAAGATCAATTCCACAATGTTTTGCTGTCTTAACTGTCGACATCGGTTCCAGCTGTAGGTTTACCAAAATGTAAGAGCTGACTTTCCCCTGCTGAGACCGCAAAGCTCCAACGGATGCTGTACTCGTCACAAATTTTGACCATAACTTGTGAAGATTGGCGATCAGCTGCAATTTGAACCAACTTGACAACTGTCCACCAGAGAATACCGCAGTCGTGAGATCAGAATACATATTATCAGGAAGACACCATAATTTTGCCGAAATGCCATATTCATATAATTTGATGCATTTGTTTTATATTTGAAGTTTCAGATGACTTTAAGTTGTCATTCGTTATCGAAAAAATGAAAACTGCGATTTGACTCCACATAGGTAATATACATACCATATTACATAAGTGAAACAGATAGCAAACAGATGTACAGTCTCTCAGTAGTTAGCATGGGGAAGCGATGAATAAGATTTGCACAATTTTCAATGTACAGAACAAAGATGTATACGACATACATTCAATCGGAATTCAAAAGGATGAACTTAAAGATATTTGTGTTTAAGACGGATCAATTTCAGAGTTATTTTTGATAAAAGGAGGTGAAAGGTATTACTGTATGAATATTCATGTACAATGTACCTTTTATATCCCTCTAGTCGAGATTTAGTTGATATTCTTACAAGCTACACAAATCCAAGGATAGAGTCAATTTTCTGAACCATGCTAGAAACCTCGTCACTAGTTGTACTTTGTTAGTGATATTGAATGAAATATCTTTAATTTAACAGTGCAAAAAATCTTGTTACAAGGGCAGATGATTCGTCCATCTGGAAGGTTTAAAATATAGACACAAATATACTAAGACTGGACAAAATTTAACTATTTCTGTTATATGACTGATATATTGAATTACAGCAAAAGGTCAAGTAGTATCTCAAAATATTATTAGAGCATAACTATCTACGTTCTTTAATTATACCAATATGATATTGAATGTTATCGTGAAATTAATATTCTTTTGAATATAATTGGTTAATATTATTTCAAAAACGATTTGTAGAGACACTTCCTGTTTGAAAAATTTAATTCCCTTATAAATATCTCTATAAATTTTCGTATTTTTATAAAGCCAGCATGGCTTTTTCGTGGTTGTTTGCCGCGGTTTATGTCATATCTCATGTCAGGTAAATACAGTTGTTTTGATGGTTTTATTACTTTAGTGTTACCTAAATAGAAAAAAATAGCCTAAATTTAAGTTAATATATTTAAAAATGAATTATAATTCTGAAAAAAAATGAAATTATAAAAATATCGAAATCAAATTCAAGAAAATTCAAGACGGAAAGTCAAATGTCAGCATAATAGGCCCCAACACAAATTTTCCATCATAAAAGCGACACACGCTTTGAACGCAATAGATTGCTCTCCGATCCATCCTCTTACATTCAAGAATGCAAATAAAACAGCAAACAAATATTCGGCAGAAATAAAGGTAGATATAGAATAAAAATCATTAACTATAAAAATAAAGCATAATTATATCAACTTAGTCAAGACAGCATGGCTGAAACTATCGGTCGACTCAACAAGGAGATTTGGCCTTGAACAGGTTGAATAATTTAGGATGTTTTATGGACATTACATATGTACATATGTACATCTGAGCACAGTCGCCAGTTAATATAGACAAATATGATCACCAAAACATTATCATCAAAATAATCTACAAAACTATTTTTGCATAGTACAAATTCTACATAAAAAACATCACGGGAGATTCATATTCCTAAGAAATTATACAGGCTCTTTTGCATAAGTGCTATGTCGGTGTAACTCCCGAACTAATATATGGTGATATATTAATCTCCCCTTACGGTTTCCTACAAAAACTTTAGTTAATGCAAGATGTTGAGCGTTATATTTCCACTGAATTTTGGCAATATTAAACTGTCATCAGTCGACGAAAATTAATAATAAACATACATTTCATATCTGGCGTGAAAATGGCTCCGTAACGATCAGAATAGCTAAAAGTTTCAGCGGGAAGGTGACTATTTGATAATCAATAACATTCAATTTTAATGAACTCCATTCTGTTTATAACACTAGATATTCTTTTTGTTGAGCTCAGTTTAGTTGAATATAGCTTACGACCGAACTCTTAGTATTTGCTTTTTTTTTATAGCGATAAAATTAAAAAAGAAGTTATTTAAAATATATTAATTAGATTGAAGAATAATTTTGATTACGTGTTTACCTTAATTGGAATTTGATAAAAAAATATTGAAAAAGCTAAATTTTAATCATATTTGGACCAAACTTTTCTAGTGTTGTGATAAGAAATGAAATAAAAGAAAAAAAAACATACGTAAATGCATGAATAACGCAAGACAAATACAGTCTGGTGACGTTATTTCATTATAAGATTGGTATGACGGAGACAGATTAAATTCCCGAAGTCGGTAACACTTGAAAAATTCTATTTATTAAATTTAATGTCATATCTCTGATATCACATTGCTCTATATATCAGTTACACATACCATTGTTGCGTTTTCATATTCTTCATATTCATTTACATAATGTTAACGAGTGATAATATGATTCGGACAATAACTGGGACAAATTCTAAAATGTGTGGATGTCAACATACATCATGTATAAAAGAGTTGTGCCCCTTGAAAATATAAAAATATATCATGACCTTGTAAGCACTGGAATGAGTACAATTCTTGTCAGAAGTTAAAAAATACTTATACTATATATATGTTAATATCATTAATTCATATATTTTAACTAATTTGATTCGTTCAGGGATAGTCACATGTTAAACTATATTTTCGAAGGTAGAGAGAAAATGATGGATAGCAAAGTAAATGGAATAACAACTAATATGTAATTCTTGTCTAGGAGACAATATGATATCTATAAAATTTCAACAAAATCAAATGACGATTTTGATACAAATATGGTCGGAAATTAATAATATTACAATTATAGCCTATTTATGAGGTCAATACAGGATTATCGACCCAAAGAAGTATATCGACCTCGGACTTCATCCTCAGTCAATATACGTCTTTCAGGTCAATATATCCTTGTATCGACCTCATACAAAGGATATAATTGTATAATATCAGCAATATCTCAATTAATTTCCATAATGGTGGACGATACACTTTTTTAAAACCTTATGTCACTTCGAATATTAGGGGCATTAAGGCCTGGATTTGGCCCCCCCAAAAACATGTTTGATATCTATTTCAAATTGGTACATAATACTTCGAAATGCATAGGTTCAAGAAATATAAAAGAAAAACATAAGACCCTTACCTGATGACGTCACATTTACGTCATAATATGTACTTAAAAAAAAAAAACCGATGAAAAATACAGATTTTATGCAGTGTTCCATCTTTATTCCTGTTATGGAAACATCGTGCGCAGGCAAGAAACAACAAAATAATTTAACAGAAACTTTATTATTACTATGGACATGATCCCACCAAATTTAAAGTTGATTCTTGGGTACGCACATACTTTTTTCAATTTAAAATATACATAAAATTTGATGAAAAAAAAGGAAAATCACAAATTTTACAAAATATGTAAAATAAAACATGGTTTGTTGCAATGGAAACTTGTTCAATGTCAATTTGTTTTGTTTCTCTGAATACCTTGTAATGTAGTACGGTTTTCAGTTATTTAAGAATACATATGATAACTTTTAAATTTGCAGTAATTTTTGGTCAAATAAGGGCCTTATTGCTCCTACTCCTTTATGGAAAATGGTTCAGTTGGCACTCTCACAGGTACATGTGTGATATTCTTGCCAGATTTTTATAAAATTTATATTATACATTTTTATAGGTTAATATCAGCAATATCTGGGACAAGTTCTTAATTGGTCAACGATTTACTTCTTTAAGAGTAATGCCCCTTTGGAAATATTAAATAAGTAAAGCATTGGGGCAATGCAATTGGAACTGTTCTTGTATAGGTTAGGACATCCTAGCTAAGATCATCCTCAAATAGCTTCGATGTGCATGCTTGGACACGTCGCATGTCGGGTCTAACATTATCCTAATTTCTGTCCTAAGAATATCTTATAGGACCGATCTGAAAAGGACATGTACAGTTCAATAAATATGGCCCAGTTCTCAAAATGTTATTATGTAACACATATATTTTTATCTAAATGCATAAATTTCCTTTATTTACTTGCATTTATATTTTAGGCATAACGCTTAATGCCTGCACACACTTTTCAGGATTTAAGCTTAAATCATAGGATTTAAGAGTAATGCCTAACATCATTTAGGCAATAGACTTACTGCCTATACGTTAGCTTATTGCCTAGGATTTAAGTTTAATGCTTAATTTCACTATTTGCCGCTTACATATAAAATTTGGTTTCTAAACAAAAATATTTGGATTTAACGTAAATAAAATGCCTTTATATTCTTCAAATCACTTCTTTCATAGAATGGATACTACTTAAAAAATTCCTGGTGCAGAAGAGAGTTGTCTATCAAATCTTTAAATTCACAAAGAATGAATTGCGTAACAATGAACTAAGCCCAAAGCAAAGAACTTTGATAATACACTTAAACAAAGAGCTTAATCCAGTGACATACTTTGTATAGTTCCTTTCGGACCATCCATTGTCAGTAACCACATCTCACAAATATGCCTTACTGCAGAAAGCCTAAAAAAAGACGATTTGTTTTTATATTTTTAGTATAATTATACACTTGTTCATACACAAATTTGGTAAAAATCATTCCAATCTAGCATACATGTATAACAATCACTTCATGCACACATTATTATACAATGTTGTAAGCTTTGTGCCCTCTGTTTGATAACTTGATCATAATAAACTGGTGAATATTGAACAAACATTTAAAACCATAAAATGTTAACAGACCCTGAATAATTTTTCTTTTTGTTTATTGTTCGACTGTATATTAACCTCTAGATGTTTTTAATTACATTCAGTTTGGCGTTGGGTTGAAGTCTGAGTTTTGTACATATAAAACAAGATTTAGAGATAAAGCCCGGCGTAAAGTGTAAACAACCAAAACATAAAACTTCTATAAAAGCATTGTATGTTAAATTTGCTTGCATAAGAACCTTGAAATTTAATCTAATGACGGTTACGTGTATCCTATCAAACCATAAAAGAAATAATACTATATCCAGTCTATGGAAGAAGCGATTCGATAAAAGCTTTTCTTATATCAACGAGCGATATTGTCTTATATCAAAGAGTTGCATTGTGGGAAATTTCAGACGAATGTTGGCATTTGTACGAAGAAAGGCAGATTTCTCGGTATAAAGTAATGACTCTTTTCTTAAAACAGGGTGACATTTAACATGACATACGTCTGGTGTATAATTTGCATGAGTTATTTTATGTAATAACATAATTCCGCATGGAATGTCTGCATATTTACAATTGATATTAGACAATATCGCTATGTGATATAAGAAAAGTTTTTATCGATACGCTTCTTCCATAGACTGATATACTTGACTACTTCGTTCGGGATGATCGGGAAAATGAATATTTTGCTATATAGTATGTTAATCAATTAGTTGATTGTAAAATTATTATTATAATTTGAATCCGCTTAATTAATGACAATTAGTGATATTTAGAATTGCAGATGCAGGAAGTTGTTACACGCCTTACGTCTGCAGCAATGTAAGGTATCATGTATCACATTACTATTCTGAATGCGGATATTACAATTTGAATAGATGTGGACGTTACAGGTATGACTATTGTTAGAAAATTATCTATTTATGTTCGAAAACCAATTATTGCAGTGAGCTCACACATATCGGATCTAAATGGTAATTTGGTGAACACAAATTTAAACATCAATAAGAAAATTATGGATCGCAGATTTACACCCATTAACAATCATAAATGCATTTTCCCGCTGCGTTGAAGACCAATTGGTAGCCTTTGGCTGTTGTCTGCACTTTGGTCGGAGTGGTGCCTCTTTGAAATATTCCCATTTCTATTCTCCATTTTGTATTTCTGGCAAGACATGGTGGTCAAGTGAAAGACATGTATCTAGATATGTTGTTTTTAATTGTTAGGTTTTCCTTTCCTCTTGTTCGGTTGCTGTCTCAATCACGTATACTCTTTATCTTGTTGTATTTCATATGCCAACCTATCGACACATTGGTCTGACTCGAAGTCTTTGATACATATATTTCATAACCAGCTGCGTGTTCCTGCTAAGGGAACTATGATTTATTCGGAAAATACATAAACAGTTTAAATTCTTAAATGATCCGGCTCGTTTATAATCAAAATTAGTATAACAAGAAAAATCACAAAAGTACTGAACTCCGAGGAAAATTCGAAAACGGAAAGTCCTTAATCAAATGGCAAAATCAAATGATAAAACACATCAAACAAATGGACAACAACTGTCATATTCCTGACTTGGTTCAGGCATTTTTAAATGTAGAAAATGGTTGGTTGAACCTGGTTTTATAGTGCATAACCTCTTAACTACTTGTATGACAGTCGCATCAAATTCCAATATACTCATATCGTATTTATGATAAATAACATTATAATTAGTTAAACGCCGTCACGTGGTGATTCTCTAGAACCATATAAGCTTAAAGGTTTATAACGTCACTTTTACGTTGATAAAGGATAGTCGTTGTTATTCTTCGGTTTACATGTTACGACTATTATATTGTTTATGTGTGAGTTTCTATGTGATGAAAGTTCTTCCGTTTGTTTGAGCTGCGTTCCTGTCATAAAGTGTTGTCGTTTCGAGTATATTTTGTATTAATAGCATACAAGCGGGAGCCATGTTTAGCCATAAAAACAAGTTCAACACACCGTTTTTCTTTGAATGTGTCGCACCTATTGAGAAATATGGTAGTTGTTATCAAATACTACGTTTCTATGCCTAATTGGTGTTTGTTTTAATTGCACTTTAGTTATCCTTTTATAATTGACGTTTTTGTCTCGATCTGATTTGTCCCTGATATATTTTCTCTCGATTAATGACTTTTTGACAGCAGTATATATTAGAGCTGCTGTCTTTATTTACTATTAATGATGAAGTCATCGATAAATGATTTTGTATTTCATTGCTTTTTTAACATTACCTAGCAGGAAAAGTTACATAGATATTTAGTTAAAGATAAACTACTAAACACCTACGGATCGACAGGAGTTTAGAAACATCCATAGAACGTGAGCAAAAGGTTTCGGCGAATTTTCGTATTTAGTTACCAACCCTCTATGGGTCCGTAGGATTTCAATATCACACCATGCAGCTTATAATGGAAATTATTGTTATATATATTTTGTGTTAGCACTTAAAATGACTGATTCATAAAACCTTGATTAGTGAATCTGTTTTCTAAATGAAAATACTGATTGCAATAAACTTTATCATTTTTTTTTAATTATTTTGCTGGCAAATTATGGTATTTCAATTACGATCAATCTTATAAATAATGTTTTTTATAGTTTATTTGTGTATATTTTATAGTTTATTTGTGTATATATCACATAATGAATTTTACATTATCATTTTGTTAATGAAATGATAGTTTTATAACTTTGTACTTACTTCTCGATAACTTCAAACTTGTACAGGACGAGAAGCACAACGTATTACAGTACCTGCTATACTTGTTGCTCAGGATATACTGGATCGTCGTGTTCTCAAGGTAAAAGTACACACGCTTTTAAGTCTTGGATATTTCATTACTTATACACTGAAGTTTAATAAACTTTTTCAATCTTATCAATTTGGTTTTAGTAACTTGACACCAACAACGGTCATATCGAAAAGACAGAGAAATGCAATTAAGGAGGGTCGAGGGTATAAATCCATTTTTTTAAATATAGGATTTCGCTATTTATTTTCTTCTAAAAAATGAACTTTATTATATACTACTCAGGACAACAAAATATAAAAATAGGGTTACCGTTCATTTAAGATCACAATCTGCATTCGAAAGAAGCATGTGTTTTTGTTAAGGTACTTTTGTCCAGTAGAACTTATAGGAGAAAAAAAGAAGTGATATCGAAGAAAAAAGAACTAAATTACAGAGCTAATTTAGAGCTTTTTCAATGACATTAACATTTTTAAAGTTACGTGGGGTCTATTCAAATTGATTTTTTGGTACCATACCTCGAGCCTTCTTAATATTATTTAGAATGGAATTCGAAAGAGCCGAAACAATTTTGGCAACGCAATATGTAATGAAGGCCAGTGACAAAGCAACTCAATGGCCTAATAACAGATCGGAAAGGAATACGCCCTCTCTACTACAGCAAAGCTTGTTAATTTAACTTATCTGCATAATTATTAGAACTAACAGTTTGCTTTTGCTATTTCCTTCAGTTATGCTATAGGAATTATATCTTTCTAAACACAGTTCTGTGGAGCTGGGTAAAATACATTTCGACGCTTTTTGAAAATTCTTTGATTTTGTCAGGCCAGTTTTTACACAGTGGTTGCAGATTAATCAATCGCTTTCCGATGCTTTTATTCCATTGTACGTTTTTCTACCATGTATTTTGTGTCTCTGTGTCTGAGTTATCAATTATATACAAACTTATATTCAATGAATGGCTATTTCTCAGTTTCAATTGTTCATCGAGAGAAAACTCAACATTGATTATTCAGAAATTGCTTTGATGACCAGGAGCAGCTATTCATCATTTAATTTGTACCAACCAATATTTTTTAGAGAAAATAAAACTCTATGTCGGTTTTATAAATCATGTGTGTACTAGTATAGTGTAGTAATTTTTTACAGCAATATGCTATGGGATAACTTCTTGTCCAAACGGAGGAACCTGTTCATCGCCAAATGCGTGTGTATGTGCCCCGGGATTTGGAGGATCACAATGCTCAGGTACATGTCACAGCAAAAATCCGAAACGAAGATGTCTTGTGTTTAATTTTATGTCTTTTTATCTTTAGCCACGGCGTTGTCAGTTTATTTCTTATCTATAAAATTAACTATCCCTCTGGTATACTTCGTCCCTCTTTTAAAATCACTGGGTCGATGTCTCAGCTGGTGGACATTTTGTCCACGAGGACATCATCCGCCCTGTAGCAAAATTTGCATCAACTTACGAAGATCTAACAGGATACTGCTCGTCGCCCAGGACCGAAATAGACGTCACCATGGACACGGCATACGTCAGGTGTCCCCTCATCACCAGAAAAGACTAATAACCCTAAAATGACTCATTCAGATTATCATACTAGTGACAATTGCAATTTTACATATACACACCCACGTTCAGTTCTCTTTTAAAGACATTTTGAATTTTGATGACTCTGAATAACACTGTCTCATTTCGAAATGTGAAACAAATGGCTGCAAAACTTGTGAAATTTAAATAACAGATGCTCAATTTACTAGCAATTTAACTAAAAAGTTTATTTTACCAGAAGTTACGATGATCTGAATATTGTGAATCTTTAAATGTCGTCTACGGATTATAGAATAACCTTTGCGGGTTCGTTTACGTCGGTGAAACGAAAGGAAGGCTAAACAAACGTATGCGCGGCCATATATCAGATATCAACCTCAATGCAAATGACATTTTGTACAAGCATTTTAATCAAACTGAATTTTTTATCGTTTCTATGACAGTTCGTATCATCGAAAACATGTACCACAGGACTTACAATCATAAACATGCAACGCCTATCCGTAGACTAAAAAAGGGCTACTGGATTAGACAACTTTGAACTGCGACACCATATGGTTGCAATGACAAAAATTAATGGTATAGATATTCTATCTAGTCCTTCCTGTAGCTCGGTGAATGTGGTGAATATTTTCAACTCTACTCCGCGACGTAGACGTAGACGTAGTCATGGTCATCGTCATTATACATCACTTACTTTGCATGATGACTATATTAATGACTTGCTGCCATTTATACAAAAGCCGTAAGGTATTCATCACATTAGAACGAAAACTTTATTCATTACCTATTTAAAAACTTCAATTTATGTATGGAAACCTTCGTAACAAACCCTCATTCGAACCAATACAAATTATCGGATATTGCAAGTCAAACGAGTTCGCATTGGAAAAGAGGAAAAACTTACACTTTCCTTTGCCAACAAACGTCTTGATGGCGTCAGCTCAGGTAGTATTCATCATCATAAATTAGTTCACTCGAAAATACCTCTTTACTTTCAAGATCAGTCTGTACCAATAATTTCTCATAAATATACCAAACCAATTGCAACTAAAATTTTCAATTACAGATTATTCAATTACAGTGCAAGTTCCAAATTCACATATAATCCGGCTTGCCACGTTATTACCTAAGACCTCAACATTATCAATAACACTTCCCTGCGAAGGATTATGTCAGGCAATGTGCTAAACGCGAGAAAGAAGGCGTACGTAGTCTTTCCGAATGGACTAAGGCTGTGAGGTCGTTGATACAAATCCGAATTAAGAAACTGAATTGGTCTATCAATACCCACGCTACGTTAATTTTTAGGGACTCAAATATTGCTTTTCCTACATCCATGACAAATATGTTGTTGTCCCCGCAGATAAAGCACCAAAACAACATCGTTTTTATGTGTAAATATCATTACATTAACTAATTGATAGATGAATTAGGTATTGACAATTCATTTGGAAACTCAACATATACCCTCTCGACAATTACCAAAGACGAAATCATGGATAATCATAGGTCAATTTTATGTTCCTCTGGAATTTCAACCAAAGATTAAGAACTATTAATCTTTCATCACTGTATTGGATACCTAAACTACACAAAGTGTCCTTACAAACAACGGTTTATTGCTGGGTCTTCCAAGTGCTCAACGAAACCTCTTTCTAAGTTATTAACAGCTATGTTATCAGCAATCAAAGCCGGACTCCAAAGTTATGAAACTGCCTATTATCAAGGTGGCGAGAATCAGATGTGGATACTAAAACAATCCAAAGAGTACATACAACCTCAGACTCCCTCATCTTGCATTCGTATTAAAAGTATTCCCCATTTCAAACTAAAAGACAAATTGAAAGAATTGGTTCATAAAAAAGAATGGTGAACGTAAATACAACTATCTTGTCTTGTGGAGGGATAAATCCTACTTTGTAAAGAATAACTCTAATTCAAACAAAAAAATTCTGAATCTGACATTATCAAGATGCTTGATTTCTTATTTGACAACATATTTGTTACATTTGAAGAACGTGTTTTTTTAAATAAACTGTCGTAATTCCAATGGGAACAAATTGTGCCTCTCTTCTTGCCGACTTGTTTCTTTATTATTATGAGGCTGACGTCATACACGAACTTCTGAGGAAAAAATGATAAGAAGTTAGCAATATCCTTTAACTTTACGTTCCGCTATATAGATGATGTTCTTTCACTGAATAATATGATTTAAAAATTTAGGGACTGTGTTGAACGAATCTATTCGATCGAACTAGAGATAAAGGATACTGCAGAAACAGTTAAATCTGACTCATATTTTGACTTAAAAAAAAGAAAAACAAATCTTTACGAAAAAAATTATGAACTTTCCATTTCTATTTAGCAACATCCCAGCAGCGCCTGCATCCGGAGTATATATCTACCAGTTGATACGATGTTCCCGCGCTTGTTTTTTCTTTCATGGTGTCCTTGCTTACAAGGAAGCTATTAAACCAAGAGTTCCAAATGGTGGAGTTGAAATCATGCCTTCGCAAATGTTATGGACGCCATTACGAGTTGGTTGGTCGTTACTACAACACTTCCATTTCATGAATGTGACCTACTGATTTATACTATTTACCGGATTTGTTATCACATATGCAATAAGACCGGTGCCACATTAGGAGCAGGATCTGCCTACCCTTCCTGAGCACATCAGATCACCCCTAGTTTTTGTTGGGGTTCGTGTTTTTTTTTATTTTTCAATGTTGTGTCATGTGTTCTATTGTTTGTTTGTCTTCTTTCATTTTTAGCCAGGCGTTGTTAATTTATTTTCGATTTATGAGTTTGGCTGTCCCTCTGTTATCTTTGGTCCCATTTTTTAATATGTAAGGACCTTGAAATCAGCTCCCATGTTTGCCACAATTATGAAGTAAAGATTGATGATTGATTGTTTTTTTCATAACGACCAGTGTCAAACATAACACGTAAGTTAAGTACGAGAACCAGTAAATTACCAGTAAATAAATATGTAGCTACATAAAACTGGAATTTAACATTTCTTTCATTATCACACCCTTCTTTTCCTTTAGTTAAAAAGGCTCGCTTTTCGGACGTTAAAATGGATTCCTTGTCGATGATAACTGCTTATTCACTGCTTTGCATCGTCGTTTTGTAGAACTTATTGTAGAAGAAAAAGTCCCGTCATTAAAAACTTATTTGTTTTTTGCTTTTTTAAGATATAGATGAATGTCTGGATGCTAATGGTGGCTGCAGTGAGTATTGTAGGAATCTACATGGATCACATGAATGCTACTGCAAAGAAGGGTTACATTTATCAAGTGACAACAAAACATGTATAGGTAAAATTTAATATACAAAGCTTTGCAAATGTTTTAATTTTTGTCAACTGCAATGTCCATCATATGGCAAAATTTGGATTACGTTGTTCATTTGTATAGCGATCATAGTGCCTTATCATAATTACACTCATAACAAAATGTGTAAAAGGATTATACATGCTCAAAACATAAATATTCAAATATACCAATACCTAAGTTACATCAATCATGTATGTGATTTGTACATTTCTTTTGCCTACGGTTCGTGAACAAATGGTAATTGACTGTTTAAAAATGTTTTAGCCTTTTCAGTTCGAACATTTGAAAAGTAACCGTAGTAAAATAGCTAGCGTGACGTTACTCCAACGCACCTATTTTGGCAATTTTTTCACCTATAAAATTGAGAATGGAAATGGGGAATGTGCTAAAGAGACAACAACCCGACCATAGAAAAAAACAACAGCAGAAGGTAACCGACAGGTCTTCAATGTAGCGAGAAATTCCCGCACCCGGAGGCGTCCTTCAGCTGGCCCCTAAACAAATATATACTAGTTCAGTGATAATGAACGCCATACTAATTTCCAAATTGTACGAAAGAAACTAAAATTAAAATAATATAAGACTAACAAAGGCCAGAGGCTCCTGACTTGGGACAGGCGCAAAAATGCGGCGGGGTTAAACATGTTTGTGAGATCTCAACCCTCCCCCTATACCTCTAGCAAATGCATAAAAGTAAACGCATAACAATACGCACATTAAAACTCAGTTCAAGAGAAGTCCGAGTCTGATGTCAGAAGATGTAACCAAAGAAAATAAACAAAATGACAATAGTATATAAATAACAACAGACTACTAGCAGTTAACTAACATGCCAGCTCCAAACTTCAATTTAACTGACTGAACGATTATGATTTCATCATATTTAAATTCTCCCTCGCCCTGCTCGTCCGAATTTAAAGCATTTAATTTCTAATTCAATAGGCTATAAACAAGACAACACAGATATAGGATTAGTTGCTCGCAGTAACATCTTATTTTCTCTTGCGATACAATATTTTATTTTACTGAATTGTACATATTTCTTCAATCGAAACATTATATAAACACATGACATATAACATTGTTCCTCTTTCGCATCGTTTCTTTTCCCCCGGCTAATGCCTCCAACGCCTGTACGTACAATAAACATAGCAGCAACTGCACATATACCTATGTGACCAACTTCAATCCGACGTAACTGCGAGCACCTTCGATACTAATACATTTAAATCCCAAACTTTATATAGTACCTTTAAACCCCACCCATAAAAACCGCCAAAACTTTCCTCGTGCCTCCTGCACCTAACATCAAACTTATAAATAGTACATACTGTTACAAAACCAGTATCCAAACTAGTTATACTAGTTCCCATCTGTAAATATTAACTACAAATAGCAAACGGGAAAAACCCTATTTCAAACGAAATAAAATACATTTAAATTCTCCCTCGCCCTGCTCGTCCGAATTTAAAGCATTTAATTTCTAATTCAATAGGCTATAAACAAGACAACACAGATATAGGATTAGTTGCTCGCAGTAACATCGAAACAAAGGAAATGAAACAGTTCAGAATAAGATGCTGATATAAAAAGTCTTTTGAGATATTGCTAATTGAAGATAAATCTTCAACCACTAAACTGGACCAATATCAGTTTCAAGTCGACAATCGGAACGTCAAATACGACATATTGAACCGGAAGCTTCCGCAATAGATGGTTATGCAGACAAATGTTTTGCAAATCTTGAATCGATGGATAATTTCTCAAACTGTTTTCCTTGATTCTGTAAAAAGAAGAACACAATCAAAACTTCATACATACATGTACTTGTATCTTAATCAGATAAACATTAAACTCTATAGATATATACATATTTCATATCTATATACATCAACTTCTAATCATACTATGTGATTCTTTATGTTACACACTGCAACATAGCTCATGAAAGTCTAAACATATATGCATCTCAGATCTACATACATCAACTTCTAATCACACTGTGATCCTTTATGTCACACTGCGCAACATAGCTCATGAAGAAAGTCTAAACATATATGCATCTCAGATCTACATACATCAACTTCATATCACACTGTGTGATCCTATTGTTACATTCATAAAAATCTAAACATATATATATATATATCTATTATATCAACAACAACAAAAAACAAAGTCTACAGCTATGTCTGAAGCTCTGACTTTGTACAAGGTTTCTTATTATCTTTGTTACATTTTTATTATCGATTTTAAATTAAAAAAAAGTTTTCCACTCAATATGTTATGTACCATGTGTACGGACTGTAAAATATTACTGCTTACCGTTTTAAAATCTCTCCAAGTTGAACTCTTGGTACTGTCCGATTTATCTCACATAAAAACGGGCTACTTTTTATACCTACACCTGCATATTTGTGGCATCCGGGAAATAATTAGCACATACACAAGGTCTCCAATATGGTACTAAAACTCTGATCGTTTTATAGTAAATGCGACCTGCTGATAAAATAAAATCAAAATTGTGGTATTTAATGAAAAAACATATAAAATTGATGATTATTACAAGTCTCATCTTCAAATCAATTGTATACCTATATTTAATTATGTACAAAAGTTAATGCCTTCATATTTAATCTTTTGTTTTCTGTATATTAATTTAACTATACAACATCCCATGGTGCATTGTGCAACCAATCACATCGCTCCCAGCGACAACATTCCATGGTGCACTACACTGTGCAACCAATCACATCGCTCCCAGCGACAACATTCCATGGTGCACTACACTGTGCAACCAATCACATCGCTCCCAGCGACAACATTCCATGGTGCACTACACTGTGCAACCAATCACATCGCTCCCAGCGACAACATTCCATGGTGCACTACACTGTGCAACCAATCATATCGCTCCCAGCGATCTAATAAAATAAATTTCATACATACCATTTCAAACTCATCTGTAACTCGTATCACTCTTCGTGACAAAATCATCTCAATGCGAGAAGATTTAAACATATGTTGTTTCCATGTCTCAAATCTAGTACAAGTCTTACAAATTCTTTACCTGAACTTTGTACTGAAACAGTAATCAGATTTTATACAAAAGGTGGACACTGTAATATTTAGTGAGCATTTCATCTATCAACTTTTAAATAAAAGTTGCATGCTTAAAAGCATATTAATGAACTCAACATGGTTCACATGATGATTATTACAAGTCTCATCTTCAAATCAATGTATACATATATTTAATAATGTACAAAAAAAAGTTAATGCCTTCATATTTAATCTTTTGTTTTCTGTATATTAATTAAACTATACAACATCCCATGGTGCATTGTGCAACCAATCACATCGCTCCCAGCGACAACATTCCATGGTGCACTACACTGCAACCAATCACATCGCTCCCAGCGACAACATTCCATGGTGCACTACACTGTGCAACCAATCACATCGCTCCCAGCGACAACATTCCATGGTGCACTACACTGTGCAACCAATCACATCGCTCCCTGCGATCTAATAAAATTAATTTCATACATACCATTTCAAACTCATCTGTAACTCGTATCACTCTCCGTGACAAAATCATCTCACTGCGAGAAGATTTAAACATGTTGTTTCCATGTCTCAAATCTAGTACAAGTCTTACAAATTCTTTACCTGAACTTTGTACTGAAACAGTAATCAGATTTATACAAAAGGTGGACACTGTAATATTTAGTGAGCATTTCATCTATCAACTTTTAAATAAAAGTTGCATGCTTAAAAGCTGATTTTTTTTTCATATTAATGAACTCAACATGGTTCACATGGTTCAGTATTGAATGGAAATATATAACCAAATTCTGTAGTATTTTAAAATAAAATCATAAACCTGTAAAACGGTTTTTAAAAGAACACAAATATATTGATTTTCGCTTCTAACTTAATAATACGTTCCAGGCATGATTTCAGAATGGAAATAAAGTCAACATTATACTCAACTCCGTCATGTGAAAACATGTTCCTCTTTTGCATCGTTTCTTTTTCCCCGGCTAATGCCTCCAACGCCTGTACGTACAATAAACATAGCAGCAACTGCACATATACCTATGTGACCAACTTCAATCCGACGTAACTGCGAGCACCTTCGATACTAATACATTTAAATCCCAAACTTTATATAGTACCTTTAAACCCCACCCATAAAAACCGCCAAAACTTTCCTCGTGCCTCCTGCACCTAACATCAAACTTATAAATAGTACATACTGTTACAAAACCAGTATCCAAACTAGTTATACTAGTTCCCATCTGTAAATATTAACTACAAATAGCAAACGGGAAAAACCCTATTTCAAACGAAATAAAATACATGAATATCAGGCACAATCCTTCCCGTTGTGTATCATACCATCATAACATATATAAGAAGAACATAACCGTGTCATGCCAACAACTGGTTTTTGAATAAATGTGTTTAGTTCCGATGCGAAGACCCTATAAGTGAATCAATATTAACGCCAAAATATGCAATCTTTAATGACCTGACAACTGTATCGTAATTATATCCCTTCTTAAGTCTATTCAAAGGTTTTGTTAGTTTTTGAGGTGAATACTGACACCTTTGTGCTTTATAAAGAATATAATATAAAGAATATATATGTGTCTTTTTGATCCAGAAAAAAAATGTGCATTCTGTGTTTATTTCTTTTTTTTCTATATACTAACATTAATTAAATTTTAAATCCATATTAAACAAAGATAAATATTTTTGGACCGACTTTGCAATTAACGATTCTGTAACGATGAGTGCATCCATGCAGAAACGCACATGACTAAATATCACAGATAGTTTGTTTTATCTCTTCATGAATTTGCAAACTCATTTTTCTTTTCTGATATCAAAATGTACTCCGCTGATCGTTGATATGACTATTTTATACATGTTTGATCAACAATTTTAAAGACGCATAATATGCACAATTTGTTAACACGCGTGGAATGCATTGATATCAAATAATAAGTGTACTACATTTATTTGTATTGTATGATACAGATGTTGACGAATGTGCCTCTAACAATGGCGGGTGTGACCAGGTATGCGAAAATGAACATTCTGTTTTTCGATGTGAATGTAATCAAGGATTTGATCTTGAGGAAGATGGAAAATCATGCAATGGTATGTATTTCGATGTTATTGAAATAAATTGAACCCAATTATAATCCATTGTTTGAACCTCTACCATGTAACTCTGTTTTTGAAAAATTATTCTATATATATTTATATCGTATATAAGTCTAAATTGAAAACAACGTTTAAACTTATGGTTGCGTTGGATAAAAACAGCAATTTTTATTTGTGTGCATGCAAAACAAATTTCTTGATAGAGGGGGCTTGTTAAAACACAAACACCTTTTTCAAAAAGACAAAAAAAGTATGTTTAAACAAAACTCATTTGAGAAACATGTCGAACAACGCATGTTTTAAAACCCTGCTGACTACAAGTGGCGATTGGAAATAAATGGATCACAATATGTAACAAAATGGATCTGTATTATTATCAAATGCCAAACAAACAGAAAACAATAAACTTGCGGAAAAGATGGTATTACGTAAACATAAGGTGCACAAATTTGTATACCATATCCGGATTTCGACAAATAATGTCTTTTCAGTTATGTTAGAAATCGAAACGGTTTTCGGAAGGCCATATAATATACCTCGATTCTAGGATAGTCTCTTGGATTTTGAACAGTCGAAATAGGATGAACGAATCATATTTACCCGTTTTACCTGCTGGCAAATAAAATACAAGTTAAAAAAAAATTGAAATCCGTCTCAATTGAAAACAAAGTTCAAACTTATGATTGCGTTTGATATAAACCGCAATTTATTTTTACGTGTGCATGCAAAACAAATTACTTGGTAAATATAGCAACAAATAAAACTAAAAAATGTAGGTTTCAACAAAATGCATTTGACTAAAAGGTCGACAAACGGATGTTCTTAAACCCTGTTGACTGCCATTGGTGATTGCCAAATAAACGGAACAAAAAATGTTTAATTATATTATGAAATTGAGAATGGGAATGGGGAATGTGTGAAGGAGACAATAACCCGACCATAGAACAGACAGCAACAGAAGGTCACCAATAGGTCTTTAATGCAGCGAGAAATTTCAGCACCCGGAGGCGTCCTTCAGCTGGCCCATAAACAAATATGTATAATAGCTCAGTGATAATGGACGAAATACTAAACTCCAAATAATACACAAGAAACTAAAATATGGTATATGTTCTTAACATCAATTCTCTGTAATAATAGACCAAATATGAAAAATTTTGGCCATATTTTTTTTTTTCGATTACTTTTTTTGAAGTTGAAATGGTCCAAACTAACAGTCAAATTAAAAAAAAATCAATAAAAAAAATCTGAATAGTCTGGTTGCCATGGAAACCACGTGACATCATATGTATATATTAGTATAGCAAGGAGAAATGGCTAACATTGTATTTTATGGTAAAAATGAGATAAAGCATACTTAATTACTTGAAGAATACGCTGTAAAATAAATTGATTCTCTAAATCCCCAATTTTTAAACATAAAACCCAAATTTTTCCATAAATATAATGAACCTAGTAATGAACCCATTTTGTTTATCTCTGTATTTAAAGAAAATCATTTGAAGCATCCATCCCAAAATTGTTTGATTTTTGTGCCTCTCTATTTCTAAATTTTTTGTGCAAAAAAAAAAAAAAAAAAAAAATATGTCACTACCCCCACCCCCTCTTTTTTTAAAGGTTTGCATTAAGGTTTTTTATTGTCAACCATAGGTCAGTCATTTGAACAAACATATTCAACAAACACTAACATCAATATAACATGTTAGTTGGTTTATATGGTGGAAATTGTCTGGTATGATAGCAAACATATGAAAAATTGGTCTACATGAACAGTTTACACCCCTAATATGACCCAATTTGAATTATCCGCCATCGATTTAAAATATGTTTACCCAGAGATATTTTTTCATTAATGATTAGCTGAATACCTAATCTTTAAGTGTAGCGAGTCATGTTTTGGCTATATTTCTGCTGAAAATATATTTTAGGGACCAAATTTGGTCGAATTTTTCTCTTTTTGCTTAAGATCCACAGTACCTGAAATAGCTATTAGCTCTGATATTCTATACTGTATTTCACCGTATAAGATTTACTTTAATAAATATGTTTTTATAAAGCATATTCTGTTGTTCATTTAATGATAAACTTTTTAAAGCTATCTGCCATAATAAATGAGCTGTTCATAATTGAAATTTGGTCATTTTGAGGTAAATTTTTCCTTGGTTGCTAAGGAAATTTATGTTCCTTGGCAACCGACAGGAAGGACTTGGATAATTAAGATATTAAACTGATTTTTATGAATAATGCAACTAACTTTGATGTTAGAGGTAGTTTTTCTATCACAATATTTTTTTTATGTGGCCAGCTGTTGGTTGATGCATACAGAGAATCGATTTTAAGACACTAAAACTCCTGTTTAGTATAATTTTTTGTGATATACTTTTAATTGTCTTATAAAAATGATTTCATATTTTTTGAACATACGCAAAATTTGACCACGGCTAAAACGACCGTAGTTTCTCCTTTCTAAAACGTACAAGACCGTACTAAACCGTTATACATTTAGTCCTTATCGAGCCGTACTACTCCGTACTTATTGGTATCCAACGAATAATAATGAATACACAGTATTACGTTTGTAACGGCGACAAGCTAACACACGGCTAGCTTCTGTATAATACTCCATACCTATAGAGTCCTACTTATTCTGTGTCTCGACATTAAGGTACATATATAATGATTATACAACATGAACAATCAACAACTCCTGCTTGCAATTAATTGGCTGGAATTGGATATTGATATGGCACAAAATGACATTACCGGGTCGAGAAACTTGATGACAGATATAGAGGCGACAGGAGTCAGAGTAGATTGTGGTCTAGGGACTGACTTCCATATCATGGCCATTTTGCGACCCTCATGACTCAATTGTTGCCGAAAATTCAGCTACATTTAGAACTTTGAAATAATAGTCCTGAATATGGTTACAAAACTGCTACCTGTTGTTGGTCCGAGGATTACAGATTGCACCACATAGTGTTGATAGACAGATAAATTATTTATTTAACAACAACGAAAAATAATCTCCGATTAACTGCCATATAGAAATGATGAATAACTAACTTATGCGGTAGCAAACCGTTGATGATCCGCAGTACATACGTCAGGACACGTATCGTTGCATACTAAACCGTGTCAAATCCGTATTGATCGTGTCTTACCGTATGAACCCGTATCATTCATGTCACAAAAAATAAACCCCGTCCTCCATTATCCTTGGTAGCAACGTCAAACCAGTGGTCCTCCGTTATATATCCGAAAACTGCATTTCTTGGATCATCCGTGAGATTTAATCCGTAGTGGATCCGGCGAGATGATTTGCGAATGTGTGACCAATTCATAATGTAAATGTTTTTAAGTATTTGAAAAAATCAGAAAAAAATAAAAAATCATCAGAGCAAAATTTTCATTAAGCCACCACAATCTTTAAACAGATAAAAACTATATTTCAAAATGAAAATGAGATCATTTTCAATTGTCACAAATGAGCCGTCCACATGAACTCAAATTATCCTAATCGAACACATTATTCATACTCCGTGATGATTTCACTTTCTAATATTTTTAAATGCTGCATTATGCGCGTAGTAGCAGAAAAAAAATGTAAATTGTTAAACATCATGGCGAATTGCATATAATGTATGTCCCGAATATTATTTAATTTAACGGTTGTCGTATTCGTATTTATATATATATATATATATGTATATTTTATTGTTGTAGATAACAATGAATGCCTAGGATCTAACAAATGTTCCCAGTCATGTAAGAATACCATAGGATCATATGTCTGTAGTTGTGAACCAGAATACTATTTAGAAAGTGACGGATTTACATGTACTGGTAGGTGTTCTTGTTTTCAGTTATATTTTTTTTTATTGTAACAAAAAGTACATTGGGCAGATATTACAATTTAATACCTTCGTTTAATAATCCCATTTGATAAACTTAAGAAGATGAAAACATCATTTTTTACTGAAACCCTTACTACTAAAGAACATTAAAAGAAAGTTTCAAAACTTATTTATATATAAATACATTCTATACACGTGCTATGTGCAAAAGTTTCTTATTTAGTTTATAAGAAGGAGTTTTGAATGTGTTAAAATCAACACATGAAAGGGCCAAGTTCATGTTTTTCATAGGGAACCCCAGAAATAATTCTGACTTAAAGTAAAACAGGAAGTATACAATATAATTATTTTATAAGGAATCTGTAAAAACTTGTTAAAAATGCATTCACGTGTTTAGGACGAGATGCGGAAAAGACATATATCCACCAGAGACAAGTTATTGCAGATATTAAAATTATATGTCATCGTACGAGTTTCAATAATGAAAACAATACTACATTTGTAAATTTCGATCATGCCAATTTCTCATTAATCCTATAAACAATGTGAATAATAAACATGTGTAACCTATCAAAAAATTCATGTGAGAGGTTTATAACTAAGAAAACAAACAGAAGCGCTTTAAATGGACACTACTGTGCATTTTATTTTCAACGACGTACCCATCAACATCAAATCTTTATGAGAAGAACCTACATTGATTATGATTCCAATTCGAAAAAAATGCATATTTTGTAACGAGTTTTGTTGAAAAAGTCGACACATACACATTTTAGCTAGCTATATCACCAGCTGGTATCCATTGTTTTTCTTCTACATGACAAAATGCCTGTACCAAGTCAGGAATATGACAGTTGTTATCTATTCGGCTGATATGTATTATCTTTTGATTTTGCTATTTGATTAGCACTTTTCGTTTAGAATTTTACGAGAATTTGGTATTTTTTTGTTTTTTTACTTTTCACTAGCGAAATATTTTTAAAAAAAAAGTTGCCTTTTAATATCTTTTGTAGATATTGATGACTGCCTTGGGATAGAATGCCTCAATGACGGACGATGTGTAGATTTCCCAGGATTCTACACATGCAAATGTAGAGAAGGATTCGAAGGAGAGCATTGTGAATTCGGTCTGTTGTAAAAATTTATAAGATTAAAATACAGTTTCGTTAACGTGACGGTACCCAAAAGGCACCGAGTACCCAAATTGCACCTATTTGGCAAAAATAGCAGCGGAAATCTTGCAAGATTTTGTTTCTAGAGACTAAACAATTTTCATGATTTGATACTATACACGTCTTTCAACATAGGTAAATAGTATGATAAACACAAAACGTTCACAGTATTTATCTATAGATGAAGTGTTTACTGAAAAAACAAAATATACGAAAACGGGTCATGCGACGTCATCAAATGCCAATACAATGGGTTACAAGTATATATTTCTTAAAAAATGAAGTGTAAGCATGGACTAATATCCGATTGTTCAAAATATTTGAGGAAAATAAACAAAAGTTTAGCTATCCAACTTTTGACCCTGCAAGTATAAGCATGGATCCTCATTTCAGCATCCTTGATGGTTCAGAGGTCAGTTCAGACCAATGTTTCTATGATTTCATTTGGATTAAAAATGAAATTGGTGAAACCATAAAGTAAATGATGATACATCTACAAAATAAATACACAATGAAAACTTTCATGTAGTTGCTTTATAGCCAGTCATTATGTGAACGCTATTCGTATCTGACAGAAACCATTTGCTTTATAAAACATTTGAATGAAAAAACAATAAGTTGAATGGATAATTAATTTCTTATCAAGAATAAATTTGATGAATATAGACTGTTCAGTGTGATACGAAATTAATCCACTTGAGACTTAAAATATGTCTGTTGCGAGTAGATAGATATCGTATTGTACAATATTTGGTGCATAATCTGCGGTTATCTAATGATTTATAAACGATATTCGGACTTAATCAACATTTCGTTTTGAATGATCTGCATACAGATTTGCTATGTGACGTCATTAGACATGGTTGCCTTTAAACGTTAGAATCCAATTTTGATAAATGACAAAATGAGAACAAACGGATCCAAGTTGATTTTATCAAAATAAGTAACAGGTAAGGAAATAAATAAATCGTGGAAGCATTAGAGCAATTGTTAAAGCAACATTTCAAAATGTGCATTATATACGTAGGACTCTAAAGTGCGATAGGGACGCTGAAGTACCATGGTCAGGCTAAAGTGCGATGGTCTACGCTAAAGTGCAATGCTTCCATACGATAGATAAATTTACTGTTTACAAAGTTTTGAATTTCTTGAAATACTAAGGTTTTTCTACCTCAGGCATAGATTACCTTAGCTGTATTTGGCAAAACTTTTAGGAATTTTGGTCCTCAAGGCTTTTCAACTTCGTACTTTATTTGGTCTTTTTAACCTTTTTGGATTCGAGCGTCACTGATGAGTCTTTTGTAGACGAAACGCGCGTCTGGCATTTATACTAAATTTAGTCCTGGTATCGATCTATGATGAGTTTAATTAATTCCAATGGTCTGCGAAAGAATGGACGTAAGAAACGTAGTAGGATTGTTACGTCATTTATACAAACCAAAAATTAAACCAAGGACATGCTTTCGAACTGAATATGCATGAAGACAGATGTGTCTTATCGGGTGATGGAAGAAGGGCTTTACAATGTGCGCTGTAGTCGAACATAAAACTTGATAGATACAAACTAGAATACGCATAGGTATCCTGTATGCAGCTTCTATTGGAAGCGAAAAGATACATTTAAATCTCTTTGCACATTGAAGTTTACTTGAAGTGCCCATTAAAATATTGTTGTTTCGCGTTTTATCGTCAGAAGAATAAAGATCGCATTGGCACTCACACCACATCTTCCTATATCTATATACATTTTTTATAAGCGTATTTATCATGACGGCTAAAGCATAGTGTGTACAGTGTAAGAAAATATGACATGCATTTGTACTAAAAAAAAGAAATTTCGGCGAAAATCGCATTTTTTATACGAATGTATACTATTCTGTCTTTTAGATAATTGGTAAATAAATTCAAATTTGATCGTTCTTTTGTAGATGTAAATGAGTGTTTATACTTAAATGGGGGATGTCAAGACCGATGTTTAAATACAAATGGATCATTTCAATGTCAATGTAGAGATGATACAGTTTTAGAAGAGAATGGTGTGTCTTGCAGAGGTTAGACAATGTTGTTCATAAAAAAATACAATTCATAATTTATTGAGAAAAAAAAAGTAAATATTCAAAAATATTTTGCTTTGAAAGATATTGTCTTTGGGTATAAAATATCTGATAAATATTATTTCGGCTTAAAAATATCTTCTTTCTACTATTGGGTTTTAAATCTATAAATCCTACTATGTATCTGATCAGAAAATGAAAAGACTTGATGTTTTTTGTCCATTCATTAGAGAATATTACAAAACGAATGTGTTATTCAAAGAAGTTAAAAGAAGATAATTTTTTAGTTAATATTAAGAAACATTTATTAGATTGATGAAAAGATAATGTTGTTTGATTTTGTTAATGTGCCTTCTCTATGAAGTAATAAACAGAGTAACAGATTCTATATTTTTAATATTGTTAATTCATAATATAATCTCGTTTGCACTAGTTCTAATTATAATATTTTCAAATTACTGTTTACCATTATTTATAGTTTTTAAATTGAGTAATTTATATCTTAATGATTGATTTTGCAGGAGATAGCAGTCAACCAACTGTATTTCAAACGTATAACAATGCTCGAATGCTGCTCCCTCGAGTTGTGTTTACACTCTGATGTCATTCAGAAGTGGAATGGTTTGAAATCAAACGTCATCGACCGATTTTGGTATCGATTGAATAACAAATATCACATTCAATACACTAGTGGCATTACTTTTGCCCAAGTTGCACCTTTTCCATTCCAGTATCACTGTCTGGTTTGATTGAGTAATTAAACGGAACATTTGAATTATATCTGGATCGTTCAATATCAGATAACAACGAACACAAATGTCTGACATGCATCATGAAAATTGTATGTTTTATCAGTACAACTCCCAAAGACTTTATGACTTTGTATCATCTGGATCGTTCTGGTACAGTATTGAAGTCTAAAAACACACAACATTCCATCGTGTTACGTTTTCAAAACAGAGTTGGTTTACTTTCCGTTACCGGATTATTAAAAACAAATTTGTGTACGGTTAACAATATAGAACACGAATCACGAATGCACGGTGCTCCAGTATTCGATGTTTCGTCTATTACAGTGTTTTTGTATTTGGAAACTGACATGGCCATCCAATATAGTAATGAAACGAAACGTGATACATGTTCCAGGACCTCTTGAAGGCAAATAAGTTTTTGTGTTATTGTTGACATCTGCCAGAGTACTGGTGGAACAGTATTCCTTATGCTTCCAAAAGAATCCCGTAATTTGTTTGATGATGTAGAAATATTGGAAGATATGACAAAAAATGGACTACGATTTAGACCAAGAGGGATTGGACTGTCACTTCTACAGGGTGTCAATGTTCACTACACAACGTCTAATATTGAACTTTGGAATGGCGATGAACTTTTTCAGTACAGGTATATAAACAATATTATCAATAATTTACAAAAATGAACATCTTTAAAAATCATTTTACATTAGTTCATATAAATATTGCTTATGAAGAACGCTCTCTACATGTATATCTTTTCCAATTTATGTTTATTGACTTTTTTCATATATTTAGTACAAGAAAAATACAGCAATTTTGTATATCTAATATAGGTTCTTTTTTCCAGTCTGTATCACCTACCCTGTATCGCATACCCCGTATCGCATAGCTAAACCCGTATCGCATACCCCGTATTGCATACCTAGCGTCACAATAAGAATGACGTCAACCTTTGACCTATGACGTCTGGTTGCTGCATTTGAGGGAAAAAAATGATTTCTATTAAAAAAAACGTCCTATCATTTCAACTAAAATCAATTATTTTTTCCAAATAATTATTACCCAGTAACTTGACGAGCGATTTTTATATAAAATAGTACAAAAAGATGTAGAAATATCTGAAGTTTTATTGTTTATTTGGTCATCATTTACGTGAAGTTCGTTTCTGCACAATTGCATTTTTTTACGGTTTTAATTTGGTTTGAAAAAAATGTATGACAAACAGAATAATACATGGCAAAATCCGTATCACATGCCGAATCACTCTCGACCAATATCATCTGGCTGATATTGGTATCTCGGGATGATACGGCATATGATACGGATTTTGCCATGTATTATTCTCTATTTATCATATGTTTAGTACAAAATACAGCAATTTTGTATATCTAATACAGGTTCTTTTTACCAGTCTGTATCACCTACCACGTATCGCATACCCCGTATCGCATGGCAAAACGCGTATCGCATACCTGGCATGACGTCACAATTCGAATGACTTCAACGTTTGACCTATGACGTTCAGTTGCTGTATTTCCTGGCAAAGGAAAAAAATGAGTTGCCACAAAAAAAAATGTCCTATCATTTCAACCTAAATCGATATTTTTTCCAAAAATTATTATAGGATTAAACACATTTTTTCTAGAGGTTATTGATGTGTAAACCGGGGCGATTAACTCACAAACTGAATAAAAGTCCAAAGGACTTTTATGTTGAGTAAGAGCCCCGGTTTACACATCAATAACCTCTAGAAAAAAATGGGTTTAATCCTTATAATTCTTCAGCCAAACATTTGTGATATTTGATAAACACTTTTTTTTATGATGGCTACTATATATATTACCATCAAAAGCACAATGGCAAGTCGTAACTAAGGAGTACGCCGCCATCTTGACTTTCTAAAAACCATAAATGTCAGATAAATAGAACGGAATCTTAAATAAAATAGCACCTACCTCAAAAACTTCATTTTAATTAAATGTTATTTGAATTTGAAGCGTACACGTTACGAAATAATCTTTCCCTTGAAAAGTTCTATTCGTATGACGTCGTGTTTTGCCATGACGTAAATTCGCCAAATCCTTCATGAAATTTCGCGGAATTTTATCAAATTTTATTTTTATACATTTTCGAAGCTTAGTGAATTAAATTTATTTCTTTTTTTTTGGTTATATATGCACTAGAATAGTCACAACTGTTATGCAATTGTTTTTAAATCTCAAATTGCTGAAAATCCTGGGATCACTGCAAGCTTGTGTATCGCGCATGAATAGATTACAAAAGTGGTTTCGGGAACATGGTTTATCGAAGTGTAAACTTAGAGAAAAATTCTAATTGACCAATCCAATTCAAGTATTTATAGATATGCAAATCATATAAGAATTATTACCAAGTAACTTTACGAGCGATTCTCATATATTCGAAAAAGACACAATAAGACGCAGAAATATATGAAGTTTTATTGTTTATTTGAATATTTTCGTGAAGTTTGTTTTCATTACATGATGGATTAAATACAAATGCAAATTTTTACGGTTTAAATTTTGGTTAGCTTACATGTAGATAGCATTTTTTTCAAGAAATAATTGTCTTGCTGTTCACCTCTTCACCAAATTAAAATGATCATGAATGATATCGTCGTCAAAAAAATAATCTTTAAACATTTTTACATCTTATATCTATTTGATAAATGTTAATTTTAGTTGAAATAATAGGACAGTATCGTTAGTGGATGCATTTTAATACATGGTCTTTAACATATATTGAGAAATTAATAAGATTATAGGGGGCATTACGATTTGGATATTAAGCAAATAAGGATGCCTATAAAAAAAAAACAAGTCAGCTGGAAAAAAATACAGGAAAATTATTATAGAATTGAGAATGGTAATGGGGAATGTGTCAAAGAGACAACAACCCGACCATAGAACAGACAGCAGCTGACGTCCACCAATGGGTCTTTGTTAGATTATAATTTCAGACGATTTAAAACAAAAAATGGATATCCCGTCAATCTGATTCTATTAAAATATATGATAAACAGAATAATACATGGCAAAATCCGTATCGCATGCTGTATCACCACTCGACCAATATCAGCCCTCGAAACCTTCGGCCCTCGGGACTGATATTGGTTTCTCGTGGTAATACAGCATGCGATACGGTTTTTGCCATGTATTATTCTATATTTAATGACAGTTATGATGTTGTGTGTTATGTTGTTTTTGTAGTCAGTCAATACAACAATAGTTTAAAAACAGTGGCATGCAAAAGCTATCTAGTGAACAAAAGGCAGTTTGGATATTACCTAACCTCTTCAATTATCACGAGTGCTTGTTAGCAGAATTGTTCTATGACAGTCATATTTCTATTCGAACGTCTTCAACATATAGAAAAATACATGGAAAAATCTGTATCACATACCGTATCATCCCCAGATTCCAATACCAGCCAGAGGACCTTTAAGCACTAGGGATGATATTGGTCGAGGGTGATACGGCATGTGATACAGTTTTTGCCATGTTTTATACGCTTTATCATATATTTTAACAGGAGAGAATATATGAAATGCTTTCTGGTCCTTAGCACCTGGGTTACCCTCACTTTTACTTTTGTTTTGTTTTAAAAACTGCTCAATTACTAATCCGAAACACTTGGGTTACCTTACAATTTGCATGTTGTTTTAAAAATATTTTTTAATTGTATTGTTTGTGTGTGTTTTGTATGTTATTTCATTGCATTTTTTTTTACAATTGCATTTCGTGTGCTAGAAAATAAAAAATCTCGACGTTTGTGACGTAACTTGTCAAACACTGACTACATTCAATAAGTTACGTCACGCCCGAATGACCGTTCATTTAGGACACATTTTGTTGAAAAGCTTGCATGAAAAAAATTAAATATAAGAAAAAACATAGGGGTGTGATAAAGGGTGCGCATCACATGAGATTAAAACACAGTTGCACGATATAGATTAAACAGTATGCTATTACATACTCAAAACTACTGTATTCATTACTAAATATATGACAAAGGTCTTTATTCATATCATTTGATTAATTGACTAAGCTATAAAACTAGATGGCAGAATCCGAATTATTTCGTTGCAGACAATATTTATATAATCAAATATCAAAGACTAGTGGAAACGATGCAGGGATACAAAATTGACCTGTCACAATATGTATGTCCTTTTGTACTTGATGAACGATGATTGATAGTTTATTCATATACTCTTGCATTTAGAAAATGTTGAGAAAATTGGCCAAGGAATAAAGTATAACGCACGATTGGATTTGGGTATTCCTCTGTTTGTTAATCATTTTTTTTAGGATATTTAATTCTGCAAATCTATGGCTCGAAACAGATATGCAGTATAAATTAGAAAGTGAATACTTCAACCTAGAAGTAACTGGACAAACAGACGTTTTCTTTGCAGTTCCAAGTATCTCTAGCGTAAGTAATTTCACTGACCAGTAATGGTTATTACTTCCCCTAATATTTATAAAATTATAAGATAAAACATGTATTTATTATCATTAAGGACAGATAAAAGTTATTCGAACAATGTAAAATATGTGGACATGATAAATGTTCTAGGCGTAGAATGTTTGGCAATATTATCCCCTTTCACCAAGACATACATAACTTCAGCGTATTAAGAACAACTTTTCGAAATATTTTATTTTCACTGCTCGTCAGTTAATAATTTGATTTGGCAGACCAAATATTTTGATTAAGGCTTAATTGACGAATCATAAACAGACAACCGGGGTAAAGTGTTCACATTATAAAAGGAGTGCGAAATCTCAATGATCGAAAATAACTGACAAAACCATAGTTAAAAATGAAAAAAGACAAACAGACAAATAATAGTACAAATGACACAACATAGAAAACTAAAGACAAACAAAACAAACCCAACCAAAATACTGTAGGAGATCTCAGGTGCTCCGGAAGGGTAAGCAAATCCTGCTCCACATGTTGCATCCGATGCGTTGCTCATGTTATTACAACCCGGTAAATAGTCCAGTTCGGTAGGGCTCTTTCGTGAAAAGAGAAGGGGATTGTCGTTACGACGTAAGGAAAAAATCCGATATCATCTGCGAAACTGTTATTCCACAACGGTCAACCAACTCGTGATGGCGTTCGTTAAATTTAAGACGGAATTATTTCATCTTCACCATTTGGAACTCTTTGTTTAAAAGCACGTACGTCTGTATCGTCCACAATTTGGCGATGAAATCATCTCTCTTGTCGCAAAATTTTGTTTTTAACTGACCCTCATTGTCAATTTCTAGATGTAAGTCAAAATATGAGGCCGACTTAACTTAACTTGTTGTATCATTTATCTCTAGTTCAATGGGATGTATTCGTTCAACATAGACACCAAATTTTGAATTATTTAGGGGGAGGAAATCATCTTTATAGCGGGGAAAAAAGGATATTTCTAAATTCCTATTTTTCTTCCTAAGAAGTTCCTGTATAAGGTCAGGATAAAAAACAAGTCAACAAGAACCTTGATATCGTCTATCAGTTTTTACTGTTCTGTTTTTTATATCCTATGGTAATTGTCGTTAATAGAATATGTTTGTTGTTCGTCTCTGGTGTGCATGTTGTATTTACTTTTACATTATTTTATGTGTGTTTCTCTGCAATGAATGTTTTAGAGTGTGTTTGTGCTGTATATCGGCCATGTAGTATTTTAGCGATTTTTGTTAACATTGTCAGAAAGCGTGAAATTTGACAAACCATTAAACCAGGTTAAACTCAGTATTGTTTTTGTACCAAGTCAGTTATATTAGCAGTTGTTATGAAATTGGTCGTTTCTATGTGTTGGCGTTTGTTTTTGTTGCACTTCCGTGTTCCTTTCTTTTCCTTCTATAGTTGATTTGTTTCTCTCGGTTTTAATTTGTTACCGGATTTGTTATCTCTCAATCGATTTATGACTGTTTATTACCGGTAGTCTACTGTTTCCATTATACATCCTTTTTCAGCATTAGCTCTAAACATATCTACGTATTAACACCTCTCTGGCTGTCAAATGGTAGCTTTCAGCGTTGCTGATGAAGTCGAATCAATCGCATCATTGTCAATTTAATGGAATGTGATGCGCGTCGTTGTCAATTTAATGGCATTTGCTGAAACTGTCATGCAATTGAGAGGTTAATAGTTATCAAAGATACCAGGATTATAATTAAATATGCCAGACGCGCGTTTCGTCTACATCTAGACTCATCAGTGACGCTCATATCGAAATATTTATAAAGTCAAACATGTACAATGTTGAAGAGCATTGAGGGTCCAAAATTAATAGGTTAAGCTAGCTATAAAATCCTATATGGAAAATGCTTTCACAAAGTCAGGAATATGACAGTTGGTATTTATTCGTGTAGTGTGTTTTGGCCTTTGATTTTAGGTACTTTCAGTTTTGAATTTGTCTCGGAGTTCAGTCAAAATAGGACTAGCATTTACCCTAACTCACTTCAATTATTTCGTGAATAAAATTTTAATAAAATAGAGAAAAATATGAAGAAAAAAAAACGCATTTTTTTTTTAATTTATGCATACATGTAGGTGGAGTGACTACTTAAAGCACACTTGCTTGAACTATTGTAGTGTCAATGATAAGTGTGACCTAGTAAACCTAATTATAAGTCTTGTTTTCAAAGCAATTCTTTATTTGTTTTAGCTGTTTTTGGATTTATTTATTGAAGAATGGAATGGTCTTATACAATTCAAAGATTTCACTGCTTCTCCTACATTACGTGTTCCAATGTTTGGGAAAATAATAGAAATAACCTTCAATGGCATGGTGATTGCCAGTTTAGATGTATACTTATCATTAGGGGGTAAGTCTATTGAATAAAATATACGCATCAATGATTTGTATGCCATTTCTCATACTTCAATTTAAATCCGACCAATCAGAGAAAAATATGTTGCCATTAGACATTTAGCATGAATTTTCAAAACAGTTTGTAGTTCTGCCCGCAAGCATGAAATTCGATCTGAACTTATTCATATTTTTTTTAATTCAGGACTCCTTGAAATACCCATAGAACTGTGGCAATTTATGTTTGCTTTGTCCATTTGTTAATTAGAGAAACATTATTGTATGCATAATTTTGAAATAAGCTCTGCTTATTTAGTTTTGTCATCAAGCTTCTTTACTAATTGTTCATTTACATATACAACATGGATATTTTATCGCAGATGTGTGAACGGTTATATTTCCAAAACTGCACAACATTTTTCGTCACTGTCAGTAGACAAGCCGTGCGTCTGGTGTACCAAATTTTAATCCTGGCGATGTTGTTCACATTTATACATGAATAAAAGACGGAGATACCAGCTGAGATATAAATTTATTTAAAACTGTCAATGCCAAATGGAGAAACTAAAACAAAAAGATAACCAAATAAATCTACAAATCACTTAAAAACACAAATAACTTGAGGAAATCCCCAGGATATACATAAGTAGATGAAGCCTTATTAAAACTTTGTTCAATATATAATGTATCTTTTTAACAATAAGGTTTAGATGACAGAATGTTGTGTGGAAACGGGGCTAACCCAGCTGGTGTATTTGTAACTTTCCTCTTGGACGTCAATCCTTTTGTAAATATACCTATTGTTGGTGACTGGATTTTTAGAGCTGATTTTCGAGTTCGTGCTTTTGTTACAACAGAAGAAAAATTGTCAGCTAAAACACAGGTAGATATTGTCAACGACATTTTACAAATGAAAAATATGGTTGAAAAATATAGAGTTCTGATCAACGACTTTATGAATAATATTATTGGTATTATTTCCGGCACTTTAGAAGATACGATGAGTCAAATATTGACCTCACTTGCAGAGCTTGAATCAATACTGACAAAAAGGTTGGCCGGCATATCTGACTTGCAGTATGTTCTAAGCGACATCAAACAATTGTGGAAAAAGTATATAACATTACAAGAACACACAAATGTTTTACAAGATAAATTGGAGTTTCACACAGAAGGATTTGCAGCAAACCTATCTCAATTAATTGAGTCCGAAACTAAGAGAATTGGTCGTAATATCGATGAAACTATATCTAGAATTACCACGAAGGTCTCTTCATTGCTTGGGACATACACTGGATTTGGTGTTCAGTTCACTGGTTTTGTAAGTTTATTTTCACTGGATTTTAGTACAATGACAATAGAAGTGATCATTTCTAAAGGTGATATTGGGCAGTGTAGCAAATTCATAAAAGTTTATGAACTTTTACAAGGCGAGCCTGCTTTTCGAGTACTTGCAAGTTCCACTGTTCCAAAAAAACTTGGATACTTTTTGTCCTTAGAAAAACATGGGGCCTTAAGTATTGCAATTGGAGATGGCAAGTTTGTTGCCCATTCCACTATGGGTGTTTCGGTTCTAGGAATGAAAGCGTCAGGTGATCTTTTGATCAGTAACAATGGCTTGTTTGTCAGCATAGAGGGAAATATTTGGGATATTTTTGTTGCAAGGGTAGAAATGTCAGTTGAATTAGGACGGAAATGGCATGATTTAACATTTTCAGTGAAGGGGAAACTGTTGGCAGCGTCTGAAACACGGAATACTATATCCGGAAAAGATTCTGATTTTCAGGGTAGTTATTTAGATGGCTTAAGATTGTTTGCACGAAGAATTGCTGAAGAAGCTCATAAAAGACTAACCTCAGCTCAAAATGGCTTAACCATGGCTCAGTCGGCACTGACATATGCTCAATCAAAGATAAGTAATGCTCAAGATAATGTCAGAAAATTGCATTCGAAATTTGATGATGCAATCAACACACTTGACGTTGCCAAAAAAAAAGTTGATGAAGCCAAAGTTCCTTTTGAAAATGCACTTCAAACGTTACGAAATGTTCAGAGAAATATCGATAACTTATGTCGAATAAGGAATTGCCCTTATTTGTGTATCCCAGGACCTCGATGTGGATGGTGTAAACGTCGTATCAAGTTCGTTCGATTGTCGTATCCATGCTGTAGATGGATAAGTTGTGCGTTCAAAGTACCAAATGTTGTTTGTGAGTGGGCGAATAGGGTTTGTAGAGGTATCAGGTTTATTGCCTATTTAGCATTAGAAGCCGCTAAGATTTTTGTAAAGATTCCAATGATGACACTTGATGCTGCTAATGTTGTATTAACAATAGCACAAATTGCAGTTGATAAAGCTAGAGTTGTTCTTTATATAGCAGAAGGCGTACTTGAAGTTGCAAAAATTGGACTAGAAGTTGCAAAAGGGGATTAGAAATTGCTAAAGGGGTGATTGAGGTTATAAAATATACTGTGACGGCAGCGTTATATGTGTTTGAATTAATTGTCCAAGGAATTCAACAATTAATTGATGTAAGGAATTGTGGATTTGAAATCGAATTGTCAACGCAGGATAAAGCGCTGTTTCAAGTAGGTTGTGACGTTAAGGCTTTTGGATTAGGTTGGACTTCTTTTCAGTTTTGGTTTGACTTCAGACACCCTGTGACAAGCATATTGCGAATAGCAAAAGCTACGATAAATACATTATTAGATTCCGTTAAAAACGTTTTTGGAAAAAGAAAAAGACGAGATATTTCGTTTAAAGCAATGTCAAAGATGCATCATGTTTTGAAATTATTTAAGAGAGATACTTTTGATTTTTCTAATAACCAGAGTATGTACCTAAATGAAACAATTTTCCAAGATGACCATAATATTTCTGATGGTGAATACACAGCTGAATACAATGATCGAGTAAAATACTTCAAGAGTAAATGCGAATCGTTTAAAACCGTACATGAATTTTTAACACTGACTGTAAACTATTTGCTTAACATATCAGCTGAAACAAGTGCGACTCTAAATGATAGTACTACTTATCGAAATTTCATTGAAAACATCACATCTTTTTCATCAATTGATAATATGACACTCGAAGACTCAGGTATTAGCGAGAAATATGCCCAAAGCGACTACAACTTAACAGCTGATGAACTGAATATAGTACTCGAAAAAGTTAAAACAAACATGAGAGATGATCCAATTATTTCCGAAATTATAAACGTCACAGAAGTTGCATATGACATGATCAACTCAGGAATGGATGAAGCCAATTCCCTCCCAATCATAAGTTGTTGGTTATTTGAAATGGAAAATGTAACAGTGGATTACTTTGATACAAATGACTGTTTCGATTTTCAGGACTGCCTTCAACATACATTTTCTGTGCTTTACGATCAGTTTGCGGATATATCGATAGAAAAGACTGAATTGAGCAAAAATATAACAGTGGAAATTGAAGACATCCTTGTGAAACTAATTTTGAATGATTCACTCTCTACGGTGGATATTTATGAGATAACAAGCCAACTGAGTGTTTACTTAATTGAGTTGTCAGACGCCAATATGTTTTGTTCTTTGCCTCCAACGTTTGACTCGGTATTACAAAACCAGACATTCTTGTCGGGAGAGACTCTAAGTCTTGTCTGTAATGTCTCAGGAGATCCATACCCGAGCATATGGTGGTATTACAACGATAGCCTTCTTCCCAATGAAACTACTAACGAACTTAAATACATTGAACCAACGTCTACACATAGCGGCTTCTACAGTTGCATTGCTGGAAATATTGTCACGAACCTCACATCGAAAACTGCATACATTTATGTAACAGGTAATTGCCTAGAATTGATATCATATATAGACACGATTTGTATAAATATGAAATATTAATATTAACATGATTAAGTATTGAAACATTGAGGGTTACAAAATTAAAACTTCAATCTGCAGAGGTAAAAAAAATTGTCTTTCTTGCAACGTCACCATTCCCATTTTCACTCCCTGTATAATTAAAAAACTGGATGTTCACTACAGTATGCTAGTAATAAAGGTTTATGCTACCCACACGCTCTTTATATTATGAAGTTTTTACTATTTAAATTCATTGATTGCATTTTGGTGTTTTAACGCCACTTTTTAGCACCAAATTTCGGCAATTTCATGGCGGTCAGTTTTTACTAGTGGATGAAGCCGAAGTGCACAAAGAAAACCACCGACCTCCGATAGAAAAACTACCAATCCTAGTCAATTAGGATTGGAGTCGAATACACCTGCACGAGCGGGGTTCGTACTCACAACCTCAGCGTTGACTGGCTAGTTATTACAGTTGTAACTACTTAGACCACTCGGACACGAAGTCTCCCTCTAACTATTTAAAGATAATACACATATCTCTATTGAATCAAAGTTCATCAGTTGGGTTTATAGTTTAAAAAAAATATATTCACCTTTCGCTAGTGCATCTTAATAAAATGTTTTAATTATTTCTTTTTGAGAATGTGCACAGGGTAGTTATTATCTGTTTGGATACTGTATTGCCTGTCCAAAAGGAACATACACAAATGAATGGAACCAGAATCGCTGTGTAAACTGTCCGACAGGTTACACAACAGAAGGTGAAGGATCAATTCAGGATACAGACTGTTATGGTAAACTAACTGATAACATATCATATTAAATTAAAGTTAAAACTATAAATAAGGAATTGCCAATAAGTTATAAGCAAGAACCGACCAGACAAAACCGTAAACATAGAAAATAAAAAATGAGAAGAAAACAATTAATTTATCTGAAAGGCCATCATGCAGAAACAGAATAACCCGAAGGGAATTGTCATTTGTCTTTAACCATTAACTATCATTATGATGTGAATCCGATCATTTACAAACAAGACTTCAACCAGTGAGACACACTGGAAAATCATTATAATCGTAAAAATTTACATATGAAAGTTTTCCGTGGATGCAGTTACTTTTACTGTAAAATGTAACCCATATATAAAATCATAATGATTTTATAATTAACTGACTTATTTACATTACAGATTCAACTCCGTTGGTGCAAATATTGGTTGGAACATTTTTTGGACTTGCTCTTATTGTAAATGTTGTTATAATATTAGTAAAGGTGATGAAAGCAAGAGTTGTGAAACAACAGGAGATAAGGTATCATATCAGTATTCTTATCAAAAGTTTAAGGTTTACAATAAAAATTAAAAAAAATACCAATGAGACAACTATCACCCCGAGACCATAGGACATGTAAGCAATGTGAAGATATTTTCCCGTAAACATAGAATTATGTATGAGGGAAAATTACTAGGTCGTCTTGTATTTTTGGCTTAGTTGAAATCTATAAATCTGTTGGATGAATTACAATCTAAATATACAACCTGAATTCTATTTTCTCATTTTATATATATATGTGCTCTTTTTTTATTGACGCAACCAGTCTCTTTTTTTCCCCTAAGTTTTTATTTATTACTTTTATTGTTTTTTTTGGTGAGTGTATTGGATTCGAAAATCGATAAACTACTGCCTGATAAGTTTAAATCTAACTGTGAAAATGAATAGAACTGGGTTTTCAATGTATATTGTGACATCCCTTATACAAAATAATCTTGGACTATGTGAAGGTCAGGATTATACATTGCCAACTCAATACAAGGTTGGACAGGAGTTGATTTTTAGAAGGATCTTTGTTTCCTCTAATTGAAAAACGTCATTTCAAATGAAAGCAGTTGTTAGTTTAACATTTTCAACCAAAACCTATAGAAAAGATGTTCCTGGAACATCATCTCTATGATTATGAATAAAATACTTTTTTTTTCAGGCCTTTGTTGATACGTGTGCAGACAGCTCCACAGAATCTTGTTTTTGAATTCCAGTGAAATGAATTTCTGTGACAAAATTCTGTTCATCTCATTAACATAATATGTAAATGTTAGTTTTTCAGTAAAATTCAAAATTATGTATTACTCTAATACAGAAGTTTGTTTTATCCTGATAGGTGTCATTGCCTCTTAACTTGCAAATATAGAAATTCTGGAATATTGTCAAATGTTTAATGTGAATGATGAATAAACAGGAGGAACTAGTGGTGTTGTCATTATGATGTCATCGCATAATAACGATGTAGTGTAATATTAATGACAAAACTACTCACATGTGTGTACTGCTGTTTACACATTGGTGTAATATTGGTATAAAAGATTCATTTTTATATCATTTTCCCTATCAACTTGAGCACCAGCTTTCCCCAAAACGATATTTTATCAACATCAACATCTTTGTATTGGAGAAATTGTAGCGTAAAACGATTTACGTGAGCCTGTAACATAATTTTTAAACCAATGAAAAGATACCAAAACGAGGCCTTTTGCAGTTTTTGTAGTACTGAATTATTGGAAGTCCTATGGTAAATACGTAAAGAATTGAAAAAAATAATAATACTGTTATCTAACAGATAAATCTTTTATTGTATGTCTCCACATAAATGTACATTCTCTGTTCCATAAATTTATCAAAATAAACTTAAAGACTTGAAACACATATTATATATTCGGTGTTCATTCGTGTCAATTAAGAATTTAGTTAAATTAACTAGATGGGTTGAAACGGGTTATTTTTATTTCAGGAACACCGGTCCAAGCAGATGGAATTGCGTAATATATTGGGCATGCACAATTACTTGATTTATATACATATAATAAGGATATGTGGTATCATTGCCAAACTACTATTGCTACACTTCTTTTATATCAGGAAACGCAAATAATATTCCGAATGATTCAATAATTTTTACCGGATCTTGACCATTATCAAACCACCCTTGCTACACTATTCATCTGCAACCGTTTGACAGAAAGTTCTCATACCTCATATGATACGATATCATGTGTAGAAGTCCATTTTGATCATAATGGTATTTGATTTTTGGTTTTTGAATTTATACTTATGTTTTATATTGTATTACACTGACACAACTACTTTTAAGTTGAATCATAGAAAGATTTAATATTTGGTAGATATGTTTTTAAACATGTGTCATTGACCAAAGTTTATGATTTGACAGGTTTATAAGGTAGTTACGTTATTCTGTAAATGTTTTAGTATTATATTATAGCACAAAGATTTATTGTTAGACCATAACACTGTGTTGGGATTGTTTTAATATTATTTAATATTATTTGAAAATGTTATTGCTGTTTTTGGGGCTTTAGTTTTATGTTCATATTATTTCACATTTGCAACCTGTCATAGAAATTCATATGCGATTATTTGCAAAATATCTGTCGTACATTGTATCCTTGGTGATCACATGCTGCTGTCAATTTGCGTTGACAGTTTTTACCAGGGTTGACGAAATTAGGCTATCGTCATCATTTTTTAAATTATAAACTAGTTAGGAATGTAGTTACACCTATATTCACAATGGTTTACCGTTTCCTTTATTTTGAAAGAAGCGGGTGGTATTTTTTTCTGTAGCAAATGTGAAACAACTTTTATCAATTATACTTCACATTTCTAACTTTTACCGCGGATGAATGCATTCCTAATCAGGAGCACTTGAATTGGGTGACAAATTATCTTGTAAAAGTAAATGCCTACACGAGAAGGATGTTTATGTCTTTCTTTTCTTATATGAACAGTTGCAAATCGGGTAGATGATTGAGAAACAGTGTTTCCAAAACATTATTCATTAAGTTTCATTTTCGACATTTTACTTTGAAAATGAAAGGTCATGTCGAACAAAAATAAATTATAGTTGTTCATGTTTTCAGACCGACGTTGTTAATAACTTTATGATAATGCCACAAGCTGCATCTATCAGACATTTGAAAATAAACCTTTTATAATTTTAAGGTACCAGGATTATTATTTAATACGCCATTAGGGAGAAAACATTTCAAGAGCAAATACATATGTAGATGGTCTTTGATATTTAAGAAACTATTTACAAAAAAAAAATAATAAGATTTCAACTAATAAATTCTCTAGTGAATGGTGGTTTAAAACATAAAGCATGTATGTCTGATACAAGCTTAAATCTGTGAGAAATTCTCATATGTTGTATAGATTATTTAAGAAAAAGGAACTGAAAGGAAAAAAAAACCATGTTACTCAGTTTTTAGTTTTCCATGTTGTATTTTGTTTATTTTTGATTGTCTGTGTTTCTTTTTCTTGTTTAGCCATGACTTTGTCATTTTCCTTTGCCCAATATAGCAGTGCCAGTCACTACGTAGTTCTATATATGTTGATTTTGATTGGTTTTTAGACTTTCAGGGGATTTGATTTACGTCTTTGTATATGTATATATATATATTTATAAATATTTGAATATTCAAAATTGTTGTTGTAATTTTAGGTATTGTATTGTATTTGTGACGTCCGCGATGCAAACTATACGTGTGACTTAATAGTAATCAAAGGTACCAGGATTATAATTTAGTATGCCAGTGACGCTCATATCAAGATATTTATAAAGCCAAACAAGTTAACATATATGACTGACAAAATTATGCTTTTAAAATGTATAGGTATTTTTCATTCAAATTTATTTCTGATAAAAGAGGGACGATCCAATATACGACATGCATGTTATTTGTCCCATTCTTTTTATGTTAATTACAAATTGATGTAGAAATGACGTTGCATGTTCTGAAGTTTCTAAATGTCAAAAAATGTTACTATAATATGATATACATCGTGTTTTGAAATTAGCGTGTAGGACTACAGGCAACAACAGACGAGGATTCAAACTTTGTAAAAGCCATACATATGTGTCATAATTATACTAGTTTTATACTAGTTGTTTAAACACTCAAATCCAATCCTTCCATTTATAATCATTGACAAACAATGCAATACATTATTGTTACACTGATTGATTTAGTTATCACATCTAATTCATGCCTCTTTAGACTCGGTTGTTTCACACAATAACAAAAAATGTTTTAAAAAATTTAGAAAGAGGTTTTGTGGACAACTTGGCAGAGCTTAAACTATAACGTTGCGTGTAAAGACACCTATTTAATTCATGTATCTAATAGAGTGAAGGAAGATACAGTGCTTCATTCTTTTTGGTTGAAATTCCGAAGGACCATAGAACAGATTTATGATTATGCCGCATGTCCTTCCTTGTTATCATATTGATATGTTTTTGTTGTGTTTCCAAGTGAATCGTCATTACTCAATTCATTTATCAAGCAGTTTATTTATTGAAATTGAAACACAAAAAAATATGTTGTTTAGGGGCTTTATCGGTTGGAACTGCAACATTTGAGTCTTTTGAGATTGATGTAGAAATTGTATTTATAGAACCATTGAGATTTTTTATTATACAATGTATCAACGGCAAAACCATGCATACAGTCTAAATCCATTCAGAAAAAGTATCTACATGTTTTATATCGCGTTTAATCCATTTTCTGGCGTACTAGACATACAAAATAATCAAATGTGTATTCTTATACAAATATGAATATTGATCGTCGAATATTAAGTCAATGCTTATAATTCTGATGACCCGCTACACGGCCAGGATTTTTCTCACATGGTTTATCAATCCTTCAAATCTCTTAGTCCGTTTAATGTATGTCCAATGATTGATGTTTTGGACTGGGTAACATGATTGGCTTTGAACTAGCTTCCTCTAACTGCAAACCCTTCAAGGTTGTAACTTTTGTGTCTTTTTGTCTCTGTGATAGTTTATTTTGCTTCCTGATGTGATGAGCCAAGGCCTTCCCAACTTATTTTTGCAGTTTAACTTTAAAGTGTACTGTTAAATCACAGAAACTGTTCCTGATCAAGGAAGGTTCAAACACTTACATTACACATTATGTATGTACCTAGCACCTGTCATAAACCTGTAAATCAATTGTATTTGATTGGTGCTGTTTTTCATACCTTGTTTTGGCTGACTGTTTTAACATTAATCTGGGCATATTTTTTTTACTGGATTGTTCACATTTTGTTATATCGAGGCTGTAGTAGCTTACTTGATACGGTATTTGTTGTTTATATTTAAAATCATACGATGACCAATATATATAATCACGTTATTTGGTCTTTGGTTGATAAGCTGTATCTCTGGCAATCCTTCCAAATCTCCTTCTTTGTATTTGATATGAAGGATTCCAACCACTTATTTTTAGTATCCTATCTTAAAAAGAAAGGCATTCAAAACAGATACGACTAAGTTGTGTCATCTGTTGTATGTTCGTGATTGTCGCCGTAATAGAGTAAAACTGAGGGGTTTATCTTTATCTCGATATCAAGCAGTTGTATCATGATCATTGTCCTTGTTATAAAACATTCAAAATTATATTTACCGGCTCTTATGTATTTTAACAACCACATGTCTTCTTTTAAAAGAAAATATTAAAAATACGAAAATTATCTGTCGAGACCATGTCAACTTTTTTTAACCATAGAACCCTGAAGCTGTTGTTTTTTAAGATATAGGTAAAGTCATCTCATTAATAGTTCAATCGGTTGCTTACAGTAAAAGTGACCGAATTGTAAGACTGACCACATCCCACATATCTTAATTTGGTTTAAAGAAATCTAACAGAAAAGGAAGGTTGTGGGAGTGTCTGACGGAAACACGAACATGGAACTGACAGAAAACTTCATTTATATCAGTAACGCTATCAACTCTTGTTAACGTTGTCATTCCAACAGTCAGACTTTGTACATTAATAACCATTAACACATGAACTGCTTGTCGATATCTTTTAAAGAGAAAAAAAAAGATCACAAAAATACCGACACTAGTGACCAAGATTCAAATTGAACTAAAAGGTAAACACAAAAAGGGTAAATTAATACAAAGTTGACAGGATCAAATGCTAACAGGACAAGTGAAAAACAAGTGTCATATTCCTGACCTATAATAGACATTTTTCAAAAATTAATGTAATTTCCAATATTGAATATTAAATGTATAAAGAATCAAATGTGAAGAAGCCTTAGGCATGCTCGAATATTTTTTTTCTTATATTATATTTCAATAAATAAACATTGGATGGATAAAGATGAAAACTCATTTTGTTTTATAAATAATGGTATAGATTACATGTACTTACAATACTGGACAGCACAACGGACAAAATTAATCACCAACACGTGCACTCGAGAGAAAAAAAAAACCCACATACATGTACAAACAAGACATACACCAACGAACAATATAATATACAGAAAGGCTACTGGATACAGACCCAAAAAGATGTATGTTAAATTTCTACTTTTTCGTAAACTTATTGTTATAATGCTTAACTATAATTTTAGAATTACGTTGGTTCTTATAATTAGAAAATATAGAGGGAAGCTATATTTTAGATTATGGTTTCAAAAATCAAAGTAGAGGAGCACCGCATTTGAGAAGCATGTGAGGGTCCTCTGATTTTGCCATTGATGTCTGAACGTTTTCGACTAACTACAAATGTATAATGGTATCGTTTGTAGATTGTCTTTAATTATTCATAACGTTTGAAAATATTTGTTGTTTCTGAAAGTGAAATTTTTAATAATTGATTTGCCTTTAGTTTCTATTTTCAATCTATTGAAAAGACAATGAAAACCATGTGTTGTAGACTTGCCAAACATCTGTACTATAGTTAAGTTGATATTTGATAAATAACAGATTGTATTTGGGCGACGATAAACGACGTCAAGACAGTCAAGACATAGCACTACCTTAGATAAACACAAGGTTGAGATATGTAGTACGATATAGAAATATATCACATACGATCTGTAACACATATATTCAGTCTGGTCTGATGATGTACATTTAAAATTACCATTGAACAATTTGGTGGCGATCAATTAAGTATTCAACATACTTTCTTATCATTCCTTCGTTAGTTCTAAATTCCTAATATAACACAAGTTTCTATGATGGAATGAACTAGTAAATATTTGCCATTTATTACATTTGATATGTAAAATTAGTTATGTCTAAAATTGGAAAACATCCTGGGATAATTTCGTAGCCCATTAATAGTGATATTAATGAACAGTTTGATATGTTTTCAGCAAAGAAATTATGAAATCTTTTCTACATAAAGTATTTCATTGTTTCGAATCTTCATGTGAATTTTTTCACCTGTTGGAACTAAAAAGACATTTAGCTAAACTCAATATTACGTACATACATTAGTTGTGCCTATTATTTCTACATCAAATGGCTACAATATCATCAAAAATTAGTTATGTAAATCACAGTTTCCACCAAAAGCCGATTATGCTAGTTGTATGGGTATATAACCTCTATGGTTGATTCCATGATGATATCAACTAATTCTACTTCAATTTCAAATTTTTTAAATATCACCTGTCCACTGACTTTTTAAAATTGGTTTTTCATGTAATGGGATTATGGAACTCAAACGTGTTTTTGTTTTTCATGTAATGGGATTATGGAACTCAAACGAGTTTTTGTTTTTCATGTAATGGGATTATGGAACTCAAACGAGTTGACCTTTCTCGTTAAAGATATTGGTCTGGGCAGGATAGCTCGAGTTTTTTCTATCGCTGCTGGTCTTTTTGAGCACTTTTATTTCGTAATCAATAGTTTGTAGTCTTTGTTCAAAAGATGTCTAAGTCTGCTTATTTCTGTAATAAAAATAAAACAATCAATCCATTTAGGATAAATTATCAATAAATTATCTTTAAAAACTCAATAAACAAAATTATGTCCATCGTATACTACTGTTGCTTTTATTTATCACAACCGGACCGGAATCTCTGCTGGTGGACAATCTGTCCCCGAGGATTCTACCAGTCCGTTAGTCTAACAGATTTATGAGTTTTGAACAGCGGTATACTACTGTTGCCTTTATTTCCCTGTTCAAGAACAAATAAATCAAATTATTTACACATATAACGCATACCATTAAATACTTTTTGTCGGATATAATTCTGTATTTGAACGCTAAGAATTGGTAAATGTAATTCGAACAAACCATCTTTATCCACCATTCTGTATGTCGAAGAGGTTTGCTAGCCCTTTTCTGTCTATTTCTATTTATTCGTGGCTTTTTCAATACGGAATTACATTGTACCGAATTTGTTTTTAACACAACGTACATGATTGCACTTGTACCTAAATCCAATTTAAGATTCAACATTAAAACTTAAAGTGGTGTCACACGATTATTTATATAATGCATAAGTTACTAGGTGTATTCTTGGTGTACCAACGTTTTGAAATATAAATATATATTTATATTTCGGCCATGATCACCAACATTTGCTTAAAAAATGTATTACTTAGAATTTTGTTTAACTGAATCACCTTTATGAATTGTTAAGTTGTATGGCCTTTGGCCTTGGGAATAGTGTTTTTACGCAAATTTCATACCAAATATGACTGGGGTGTAAAAACATGTTCAACTTGTTCTACTTTCGGCTTGTTGTGAAAATTAAGAGTCCGCTGGGCTGTGCGGAATCTATAAAATCGCATTTACGTACGATCATAATTGGGAGATTAGTTCCGATTCCTAATTTTAAACTTTAACTTTGCTTTCCGCTTTATAGATGATGTTCAGTTTCTAAGTAATTGAAAAATTGATTCCTATGTTGAAAGCATCTAAAATAAAGGATACAACAGGTTGAGGAAGGTCTGTCCCATATCTTGACTTACATCTAGAAATTCCAATTTATTTTTTTAGAGTTGACCAAATACCTGAACGTTTACAAAATACATGAAAATGAATTTGAATTAATATACATGGTATACACAGTCTTAATATGACTCTGGAACAAAACATGCAACAGACTTGTTGTGTAATATGTTCGTTTGTTGGAAAGCAAAATGCGGTTGGTGCATAATAACTACCTGTTTTTCTATTTTTCGTCACTTTGTTAAAATATGCTATTTTAAAGCTCTGTCAAGTGCAAATAAATAAAAAAAAATAATCCTCCTGATGTACTCTAACAAATAGTAATAGACAGAATAGCATATGTCAAATCGTGTTATGGTTTAAATTTTGAAGTAAATAGGATTTGTTCTTTGCAAAAGTCATAAACGTCTACCAACATCGTATGTCATAAACAGCTCTATGTGGGACTGAGTGGCACTTTCATTAGATGGATATTTGTTACAATATTCGAACGCAAATTTGTAACGGATATGCTTTAGGAAAAGAGTTTTATAATCACTTATAACTTAATTTCATTTCTTTAACAATATAAGGCAAACAAATACAGAGTATAGGAGTTCTTTCTTTTAATGAAACGAGAATGCTATACCAATACTGTATATTGGATTTGAAAATGTAAGTATCAACGAAATTCTGTAAGAAAATATTAAGAACAACGAGCTTGAAAGAATTTAGAGTACCTGCAATTCCCCTCAGGTAAGTGTAGTTAAATTACCGACAAAGATGGCTACTATTGTACTTTAGACACAATGATTCAGATCGTTTAAAACCATAATTTGAAAAGAATCATCAGTATAAAAATAAGCAGATGTGGTATGATTGCCAAAAAGAAAACAATCAAGCAGACAGACGAAGATATGTCAGTATTTAAACATGATCCACTGTACGGCCTTTGACAATGAGAAAGCCTATACCACATAGTCAGCAATAAAAGAGGGACGAAAGATACCAAAGGGACAGTCAAACTCATAAATCTAAAACAAACTGACAACGCCATGGCTAAAAATGACACAACATAAAAAACTAAAGAATAAACAACACGAACTCCACCAAAAACTAGGGGTGATCTCAGGTGCTCCGGAAGGGTAAGCAGATACTGCTCCACATGTGGCACCCGTCGTGTTGCTTATGTGATTACAAATCCGGTAAATAGACTAATTCGGTAGGTCACATTCATGAAAGGGAAGGGGATTGTAGTTACGACGTAAGGAACATATCCGATATCATTTGTGAAACGGTTATTCCATAACGGTCAACCAACTCGTGATGGCGTCCGTAAAATTTACGAAGGGATGATTTCAACTTTACTATTTGGAATTCTTTGATTAATAGCTTCCTTGTGAGCAGTAACCCTCTATCAAGACAATCATGATAGGAAATACAAGCACGGGAATATCGTATCAATTGGGAGATATATACCCCGTATGTAGGTTCTGCTGGAATGTTGCTACTTAGAAATGGAAAGTTCACAATTGGAAAGCTGAAATCATCTCTTTTGTCGTAAAGTTTTGTTTTCAACCGACCCTCATTGTTAATTTCTAGATGTAAGTCAAGATATGAAGCCAACTTAACTGTATCTGTAGTAGCCTTTATCTCCAATTCGATGGGATAGATGCGTTCCACATAGTCACCAAATTTTGAATTGTTTAGTGAAAGAACATCATCTATATAGCGGAAAGTAGAGTTAAAGGATATTGCTAACTTCTTATCTTTCTTCCTAAGAAGTTCCTGCACGAGGCCAGCCTCATAATAATAAAGAAACAAGTCGGCAAGAAGAGGGGCACAGTTTGTTCCCATTGGGATGCCGACAGTCTGTTGAAAAACACGTCCTCCGAACGTTACAAATATGTTGTCAATCAAGAAATCAAGCATCTTGATAATATAGGTTTCAGAGAATTTTTTGTTTGAATCAGAGTGATTCTTTACAAAGTATGATTTATCCCTCCCTAAGACAAGATACTTGTATCTATAATAATAGTCACAATCATGAAAAGAAATAATAAAAAAAGAAGAATTGCTACTTTCGGATGTTTTTAATATTTTGGAAGATTTATCACTGAAAGTATTATTAAGTATCGAATATGAAATCAGCATGCAAGTGCAAAAAAAAACAACACTTACGTCCAAAAAGAGTAGAAACTAGAGAGAAAAGAATAACAATCACATATCGTACAGAACTTATTCAGTCAAAACCCAGACAACGGTATATTGAGTTATTGTCCCTTATAATTTAAGCACTTTGAATTTAAACGTTGTAGTTTATAACCCGGATTTCTTTTCACTTAATCGATTCATGACAACTAAACAATGGTTTTATACTGTTATCCTAAATGTAGGGATCAGGTGGAATAAAAGGTTTTCAAAAATTATAAGTTATGAGTTAAAAACACCAGATTTGCGCGTTTCATCGAAAGAAGATTTCTCACATATTCAAAAGCCCGATCAATAATAATGATCAGACAACATGCGCGTCTGGCGTAAAAGTATACGCATGGTATCTCTTATATGAAGAATTTTTAGGGAGCATTCAAACATGTTTGACCAAACCGTTAGGTATACTTTCTTCTTAGACATCGGGAGATTAAGTAATTTAAACAAATACCAGTGAAGTATGAAGTAAGAATATAAGTATACAAGTATGCATGTCGTTATAAAGACTCCATCAAATACTCATATGTATTATTTAACAAATCTTATTATAACCCCTCACATTTGTTCTTGTTTCAGATTAGTTTGAACATATGTGTTTATAGTGGATTGGGATAAAGTTATTGCAACTTATATTATACCTTTTCACTTTGTAACGGCATTAGCCTACTCTTTTTCCAAACCTACAAGGGTATCTTTTACGTGCAAGAGATATGGCTCTCTTTTAACACAGTTCAGCCATTTCTTGGCCCTTTCCGACGGACTATCATCGTTTCTCAAGACCATACTCGTAAATGGTGTCGAGGGAGAGCCGAAAATTAAGTTCCTGACATTTTCTCCCTGGAACGGGGATCGAACAAGGAACCTTTGTGTTAGTAGTCCGATGCGCTATAACCACTACTAAACCGTTGTTTCAGTGATTTTATTGTATACGCCATACATTCTGTTATTCATGTTATTGTATACGCTAAACTCTTGTTGACTGTTTTTATAAATGTTGGTATGAATACGGTAAGTGTTTTCCGGCATAATTTTATGAGTAGGTTGCATGATTTGTATGTTACAACCAATGTTATTTCTTACCCTTTATATCTTTAACTAACAAAAGTAGATTTCTGGAAAGCTTATTACTATTCAATCGGTAATTACCATATAATAAAACAAACTGATTATTGTTTTCTTCATTGAAAAGCGTAGTGACTACTTCGTGGTGTAATTATTTTCATTTCATTACAGATCTGATTCAACATTTCAATTTGAGAGTCCGTTTTTGTTATCTATATATTGTTAACTGTCATTAATTGCATATCCTTGATCATGTTGATAAACTGTTGTTAGTGTCAAAACAAAAGTTACACATTGTTTTGATACTAAGCGATAATGAGCAGCAGGAAACGTGTTCAGAAAATCATGATTTAGTGTCTCTTTTATTTATGTACTTAGTTATGTAAAAAACCGATTGTATATTACGATCTATTATCTAGTTATTGCAAGTTTTAGGGGCCAGCTGAAGGACGCCCCCGGGTGCGGGAATTTCTCGCTACATTGAAGACCTGTTGGTGACCCTCTGCTGCCGTTTTTTATGTTGTCGGGTTGTTGTCTCTTTGACACATTCCCCATTTCCATTCTCAATTTTGTATGACAATTTAACGTCAACAATATTAGTATCACTTCATCTTGCACAAATGACATATGGTTTACTTGTTTCTGACTGACTGACTTAAAAGGAAGAGCTAGGTCTTCTAGCTTTACACTAACCAGCACTGATATATCTCATATGTTTCATTTTTAAAGAGGGTGAAAGATATAAATCGAATAAACTGAAAAACCTTGGTTCAAGACCAAAAACAACTGAAAGTCAATCCAATCTCAAAACAGATTGAGCAATACAAACCCCACCAAATGGTGACCTCAAGTACTCAAGGCTGTATGAATAGCATAGATTTTTTTTTCTCGTTGAAAATAGTTGTGTAACTTAAAAAGAATTAATCATTTCAATTTGGTCAGAAACAATATGCTTTCAACGATATTTCGTTTTATCACGAAGCAACACAAAGAGCTTTTAATCATCAAGACACTGGCTTCGATGAGTATAAAAATATAATGAACATTAGCAACAACATCTGTCCGATGCAATAATTTTACAAAGTGATTAAGAAAATGCAATTCAAAGTCACAAACAGAGACTTAGGGAATTGCATGACTACAAAGTAACCGAGACCGTGTACCTACAAAGCGAGCATTTATTGCTTTGTATTCATCACCTGCCATGCAAATCAATACTATGTCACAATTTGGTACATTTGTATATGATGCAAGTGTTAACATTACAGATCAGTAGACTAGTCTGGTATATGTTCATAAAACTGTAAATGAAGCTTTTCATTATATTTTGTAATATATGTCAAAACTATTTTATCTAATTATAATATTTCGTCAATGAATGACACACAATTTGTAATCAAAAATTAATATAAGACATGTAAAAATAGTGGAAGATAGACCATAAATTGCGAATGCTATGTTTCCGGACTTGCGAATAACAGAGCACGTATTTGAATAATACAAAAAAAGCTAATCACATAAAACAACAGATATAAATCTGCATACGAATTCGAGAAACACATGTTTGTATTTATTTACTGAATTTGTATTCAATGCAATTTCAGTTACTCATTGCAGGCAAACTCAGGCTATCACGTGAATGTGAATATAATGTAATACAGCTGTTGCGTAAGAACGCTTAAGTGTCGGAAAACAAAATTTGGTTAATGCTTAACCCTTTAATCATCTTCGAGTGGCAATACGCAACTTTAATATAACATTATAAAAATCAGTAACCTGATGTACTTTTACAAACGGTAATAGACAACATAACATATTTCAAATCGTGTTATTGTTTAGATTTTGGACTTAATAGGGTTTTTCATTTACAAAAGCCATAAACATCTATGAAGATCGTCTGTATTTAACAGTATTTGGGATTGAGTGGCATTTTGATTAGACGTGTATTTGTTACAACGTTGAAACGCACGTTTTTAAAGGATAACTTTGGCAAATGTTTTATGAATACGGGATAGTTCCGTCTTTTAATTGCTTTAAAATGTTATAAATGCAATATTTAGATCGTTTATAAAAATCAAACATAATCCCATTTTTTAAAACAAAATTCGTTTGAACCATTTCATCTAAACATTGCAATCAATATTGTCTATGATCAACATACTTGTGTATTTTACAATTTAAAATTCCATTTCTTACCCGCATATAGAATAATGGGCTGTCTAATGTCTTAAAACTATAGACAACGTCTTTGAATTACGTACAACTAGCATAGAAACATGCTTTCAAACTGATATGCATAGCTACTAACCAATTCAGACAGAATCGATATACATGTAGACTTTAATGAAAAATATGACCGGCAAAGAACTTTTAAAGGGATTTTTTGTGTGTAAACTCCATAAATATATCAGTTGATATTCGATTTGAAAAGGATCTGCTTGCTCTCTTGGAGCACCTAGGCCAACCAAAAGTTGATTTAGTTCGTGTTTCAAAATCTTTAAATTACATGTTATATGTAAAACCTGATGGTATTGCTTGTCATTTCGTCTTATTCCATGTTCTGCCATAGTATTTATCCGTTTTATATGAGATTGAATTTCAACGTAGTATAGAAAATTTCTATATTCTTTTAACCATACTCTGTATCATATTTTCGTCCGGAACACTTGATATCACTCCTGTTTTTTTGTCTAGGTTAGGTTTTTCAGTCTTTTTGTGCTGTGTATTGTAGAGTGTTGTTTTTCTTTCATCGTTATTGTTTTTTGTTTTGAAGAGTTGTCAGTTTGATTTCGACCTGTGATGTTTGGTATTGGATGCTCCACTTTCACATATTATACATTTTCAATAGATATCATCCTTTATATGATGTTCTGAATTGCTCGATGTATTGTCTGCAAAAATTGGGACAACAACATGGTGGTTTTTTTTGGGGGATTGTGATCACAAACACTAATTTCTAATTGAGACTAAGGATAAATGATTTATCTTGCCGTATAGTCAGCTATAAATAGTATGAAAAATATCTGTTTAAAAAATGAGAAATATAAAACAATTCAAACGAGAAATTCTTTTGGCTCTCGGTGATTTTCAGGATTTACTAATGTGGTACGTAATGTTAGATGAAATAACTCATCCAGCTACATCTGATGGAAAGTTTGATATTACAAGCCGTTTGTCCATGTAGCTGTTACTTTCGGAAGTTGCTGAGATACCACAAACTGTATTGATAATCATCTAAAAAAATAGAAATCATCATGTTACTTACACACTGAGTTAACCATTAGAATTAAAAACCGATTTGTCATTTTTCTTTTCGAGTGACGATGCTACCTGGTTCTAGATCATTTAATGTCAAACATTTAACGAATCAGTTATTTCCTAATTTACTGATGAAGTTCAAATTTTGAATTAGGTAACACTTAAAAGATCATTAGCTAAAATTGAGAATTCTGTCTATTTGAAGGATAACCGGAGGGCAGATTATAAGTTGCATCAAAATACAGCTTGTGAAACGGTAATATCATCTTGTTATGATGCAGCAAGCTTGGCAAGAAGATAACTAGTTATGATATCACCTTTAAACAATCTTTAGTATAGTTTTGTACAAAAAGAAGAAGTTGAAATAGTGTTAATTCAGAACTACTGTGGTGTAAAAGGAGACCGCAATCTATTTGCTCGGTCTAATACGACCCTTATATGTTTCAATAGTCGTTAAAGTTGAAAACCATCAACCAGTCCACTGTTTATTTTATCCTTTGAAAGATGTAGTTTCTTATTCTATATATCAAACGACTAGTACTAGCATACAATTTTACTGTGTTCATGTACGCTCACATATTTGTTGTCGCTAGTCCCTAATTTGTTTTAATAATAGTCTCTAAGCATGTTAAGGTTAAAGATATATTTAGATGACGTTTGATTTAAAATCTTATAAACTTTCTAGAAGAATGTGACATATCGTACAGCAACAGAAAAGTTTTTTTTGCTGCTTTGTTAAATTGTTGCCCAGTCGTTCAATTTAATGAAATTAGAAAATTAAGTAATGGAACTATTGTCTTTTATCATTTGCCTATTAGTCACAACAATAAACTCGTAAAATAGAAAAACAAAATTGATCATTCGATGGCTTTTTGAATCGTCTTCATCTTTGAAATAAACGGAAATTTCAAAAATGCAACACAAAATTCTTATTCGAAAGACAAACAACATTTATACTAACTGAAAACAAGGACAGAAAAAACGAAAAGACAAGTTGAACGGATCTGATTTTTTTTCTTTCTCAGTTATATTAACCCCAAAAAAAGCCAAGACTTGTGTATATCAAGATAAGGAGTGTTTGTACCCTAATGACAATTCACATTTAAAGATCAATTAAATGAAAATAAGTCATCGGACTAATGATGTTATAATTTGGGACGTCAGATTTGCACGTCGTATCAAAATAGTACATTATAAGCCTGATATGTTTGCTGAGTTTTTATATAGTATTTAGAACAAAGATTTGGAAACATTTTGTCTAACCAAGATAAGCACTGAATTATGCAATCGAGTTGTGTAAAAGGTTCAAACATATAAAAGAAACAAGACTAAGTTGTAAAAGGAGTATAGAGTAATATAAAAAACCAATTGATAACAAATGTTATAATTCCCACTTGTATAAAAGTCCCATGATTTTTCATTATATATATTGACAACGATGTGTGAACAACACAAACAAACATAATAGGTAAAGATGCCAGACACAGAAATACAGCAGTCAATATTTCATTATAATCTAATTCACTATAAAACATAACTAGTATGATAACAAAGAACAAACAAAAACGCATATTGACAATGCACATTTAATTAGCAAAACAGAAACACATGAAACACAACTTTTTACCGTAGCACAATTACACAATAACGGGATGTATAAGTAACGAGCCACGTGAAATGATTATTACTAAAATATAGACTAAATAGTTAAACTAATAAATTTGTTCATCCTGGATATTAATGTTGTTATGAATAAGGTCAGTGACTATCGACACTCAATTTATGTGTAGGTTTGTTATGATCATTTATAGATGTATAAGTGCATTCTACAAATCCCGCCATTAATTACTTTTTATATCTATACAAAAGTAAGTTTATTGAAAACTTACAATTATCCATTATGTATTGCAATTATACAGAGTACCCTGATAATTATTCGTATCCTTAATGACCACCTAGTAACAGTTTATCCCGTCACGTAATTCTTTTCATCTTATCATAGATCTGATTCTATATTTTCCATTTGATAGACTCAGTTCTTGTCACCGATATATTAAAGAAAAATTGGAAATAACAGCGGGACTTTCAAAACTCATAGGTCGAGAAAAACCTGACAAAACTATAGATAGAAACATGAAAAAGGAATACCAAAAAAAAAAAAAAAACAATAAAAAGTCAAACAAGTCCACATACACAACATAACCAAATTGTTTATTCCGTTCTTTGAATTTTGCATTTCTTTTCGATAATAATCAAACCAATTGGTACATATTGTACTAAGTGCATGGTATTTTTGCAATCCAAATGTCACATTAAAGATGACATGGTACAGAAATATGGTCACCCTTTCTTCTTTCGACTCTTTGGGTAACACAAGAATTCTTTTTAAATCTCATCCACAAACGTACGATCATAATTGGGAGATTAGATCCGACTCCTTATGTTAAGGAACGCTACGCTTATTACTTGTTGAACTGATTTATTTTTTTGAAAAGTCAGAATTTGGCCTTTTTCTGGGCAAGTTTTCTGATTTTATCTTACATACCATTGCTTCACAGTTGCTGTTTTTCAACCTAAAAATACATCAAAAAATTGCAAAAACACTAAAGCAAGCGATAAGCAATCAATCATTTCTTTTCTAAATAATTAGCAAATTAAAGGTTACGTAACATCGAAATTTGTCCTTAAAATCATACTTTTCATAAATATGCGGTCAAAATGAACTTGATTAGTGCTTCACACTTTTTATATTGTTTCTGTTAAAACACTTACACTTTAAAATCTGTATAAAATGTAACGATGCAGTTGTGCAATAAAGTCATGTTTGATTGTTGTAACACAAAATGCGGTTAAAGCGTAACAATTTCCGTTTTCAGATTGTTCGACACGTAGGTCAAAATACGCAATTTTAACTGTGTTAAGTGGATCTTTAAAAAAATAAGATTTTCCTGATGTACTCTAACAAATAGTAATAGACAGAATAATTTATTTCAAATCCTGTTATGGTCTAGATTTTGAAATAAATAGGATTTGTCCTTTGTAAAAGCCATAAACGTCCATCACAATTGTCTGTCAATATCAGTTTTATTTGGGACTGAGTGACCTTTTGAATAGATAGGTATTTGAAACAATGTTCGAACGCAGGTTTTTGAAGGACTTGGTTTAGAAAACAAGAATTTGATAATCAAATTCAACTTAATTTCGTTTCCTTGATATATTTAGCCAACAAAGGCAGAGTAAAGGAGGTTTTTTCTTTTAAAAACAAGAGATTAATAAACAACATTGTATATGAAGTTTAAATGCAATTCATTAAAAATGTATTCAGCGAAATGAGCTTCGAAATTAAGAGCACTCACAATTCCCCTCCGTGTTTTTTTTTATTATTGTTTAATACGATCTTAATCACAGACAAAGATGGCTACCATTGTACTTTAGATACACTGATTCAGATCGTATAAAACCATAATTTGAAATAATCATCAGTATACAAATAACGAGATATGATTTACTTTGCCAGTGCGACAACTATTCACCAGAGAGACGAAGACGTCAGCAGCAACTAAATATTGGTCACTGTTCGGCCTTTGACAATGAGAAAACACATACCATATAGTCAGCAAAAAAAGTCACAAACATGAAAAATATTAAACAGAAAGATTTTTTACTTTTGGAAATTTTTAATGTATTGAAAGATTCATTTATGAAATAATTATCTATCGAAAATGGAATCAGCATGCTACTGAGATACGGAATTAGTTATCAGAGTTAGATAAAGATTTGCCATTTTTCTAATGACAATGTTACCCGGAAACAACATGTCTCAGATTATTTGATAGCAATAATTTATCGTAAAGATCACGTAGTTTATTGGAATTCTTAGTGAGCTGAAGCTTACAATTAAATATCACTACTTGATTATTTCAAACGACCATTCGCTGCCTATTGGAAATATATTTGGAGGCAGTTTATAAAACTGAAACTGTAAAAGATAACTTTCAAGGTATGCAGCATACTTCACAAGATGATAACAAATTATAATAATACATTTGAACAACATTGAAAGTAAAACATTTCAACGAATCCGCTATGCCGTTAATATGCCATTTATCCCCTTATATATAATAATCATTCTTATAAGATTTGCATATTAGGGAATACGTTGATATGATTGGTTGAGAGGACTTCAGGTAGTTGATCTTGAAGTTGGTTATATTTCGATAGACGACGTTGACCGAACTTCTTTTCTTAACCGATGTAAACAAGATGGCGGAGATAATCACAACGACGTTATTTTTTTTAAATTTTCACAGCAAGTTAATAGTTAAAAAAAATAATACACAAGAACATGCGTTTGAATGATAATAAGAGTTTTTGCAGTTTAATTTTTTTCAGAAAGCAAATTTCATTGAGAACATATTTTTGCGTTAACCAACAAATATATTCATGCGCTAGGCATATTCAATGGCATACATATGCAATTTACGTGTAATAGAGATAACGAGTGTGAAAAAAGTATATTCCCTATCTCAAATTTAAAAGAATTATAAGGATTAAACGCCTTTTTAAAGGAATTTATTGGTGTAAAAACTGGACCAGGTCACTCACAAACGTATCATAAAAGTCTTTAGGACTTTTATTTGTTTGTGAGTGAATTGGTCGAGTTTATACACCAATAAATTCCTTTAAAAATGCGTTTAATCTATAATAGCTATCTAATGAAACAAAATACTAGTCCTAACATGCTAGTTTACCTCGTATATGTGTATTAAAATGTTTTATGCTACTGGTTCATTCAAATAATTATGTTAGTTCATAAGGTTTAAGTTAGAGTATGATACGAATGGATGGTGAATCCTTAATGCATACTTGAAGGATGTGCCGTATGTTTTTTACACATTGCAAACGTATGTTTTTCCTATGCTTTGCCACATGATCTTTCTAAATTGAGATGTACGTTATAAAGTTTTAAATTCTATTAGATTTTATAACAAACTGAGGCAGAATTTGAGCATTTATTATCCCTAAATAGCATTTCTCATTAAGAGTTTTAGATTGTAACCCGGGTTTGATTCGCTTAATTGAATAACGACCACTGAACAGCGGTATTCTGCTGTTGCCTTTTGAAAAAAGTCATTGTATGTGAAATAAAACTTTTTCAGAAATTACACGTTTAGAATTTAGAACTCCAGACTTCTTCATTAAAATAAGACTTCTCAAATTAATAAAAGCTGATTATTAAAGATGCTCAAGACAACATCCACGTCTGACGTAAAATTATAAGCCTAGTTCTTTGAAGACATTTTTAAGAGCATTGGAAAATGTTAAGTCAAACCTAGGTAGGCTTTATGAAAGAGGTGATGTAAATGATTTCAACAAAAAACTACAAAAAAACCAAGTAGATGCTGTACATTAATTGTTGTCGAGATGGTTGTTGTCTCAGTTTTGATGACTGTATACACCATATACTCATTCATTGATGTTATTATACAAGCTAAAGTGTTGTTGATTATGTTTATAAATGTTGTTATGAATAACGTTAGTGTTTTCCCGCATTATTTATGATAAGGTTCAATGATTTGTATGTTACAACCAACGTTATTAATTTCCCTTTGTATCTTTAACTTACAAAAGTATATTTATTGAGAGCTTATTAACTTTCTATTGGTAAATTCAATGTTATAAAAACAAGTTGATAAATGTTTTCGTCATTGAAAAGCGTAGTCACAATCGCGTGTAATCACTATTTTGTAATAACATAATTAAGCAACAGGACGCACGGGTGACACATTTGGAGCAGGATCTGCTTACCCTCCCGGAGTACCTGAGATCACTTTTTTTTTTGGGGGGGGGGGGGTCGCGTTGCTTAGTCTTTAGTTTTCAATGTTGAGGGTTGAGTTCTTTTATTTGTCTGTTTGTCTTTTTCCTTTTTAACCATGGCGTTTTCAGTTTAATTTCGATCTATGAGTTTGACTGTCCCTCTGGCGGCTTTTGTCCCTCTTTTATAATGTGTTAATTGCAATCATGGAACTTAAAATTATCATCATCACTCGTCGTTTGCAGGATGTTTTCTTGGTGTAAATTAAACAGAATTTACTCCAATTCCATTATGGTAAGAAACAATAGTCTTTCAATTTACTTTGTTTTATCACGAATTAACACAAACAGTATCAGAATAAAATGAACATAATCAACAGCATCTTTTCGATACCTAAATTTTGTAAATCGATGAGGAAGATGCAATTCAAAGTCAAAAACAAAGACGTAGCGAATGGCGTGACTGCAAACGAACCGAGACCGGGTACGTCGACAGAGCGAGCACATATTGCATAAATTTATTACCCGCCATGCAAATCAATATTTTCCTCATGTCAAATTTTGTAATATGATACAAGTTGTAACATGACAGATTAGTTTGGTATATTCATAAAACTGTCCAATAGTTGAAACTTATTATTTTATTTTGTAGTTCATATAAAAATTATTTTATTTCTTTACATTATTTTGTCAATGAATTTGGAATTACACACCGATCGCAATAGACTAAGTTTTCATTTTTTGTTTATGATTTTATGATAGACATTACCGCATGTGCAGAGTACGTATCAAATTATTACAACAAAAAAGCTAATCACATAAAACGAAAGATATTTTTCTGCATACGAATTCAGGAAACAAATGTTTTTCTTTCTTTTACTCAATGCAATTTTAGTTACTCATTTCAGGCAAACTCAAGACTATCACATGCATGTTAATAAAATAAAATAAAAATACAGCTCTTGCGTAAGATAGTTAGGTGTTGGAAAATGAAATTCGGTTAATGCGTAACCCTTATTTGCATCTTTGAGTGGCAATACGCAACTTTAATGTAGCACTATAAAATCATTATCCTGATGTACTTTTACAAACGGTAATATACAACATAACATATTTCAAATCGTGTTATGGTTTAGATTTTGAAATAAATAGATTTTTTATTTGCAAAAGTCATAAACGTCTATCAGTATCGTTTTTCGTTAACAACATTTGGGATTGAGTGGCATTTTGATTGGACAGGTATTTGTTACAATGTAGGAACACACGTTTTAAAAGGGGAACTTTGCAAAACGTTAACGAATACGGGGTAAAGAAGTTCTGTCTTTTGATTGCATTAAAATGTTATAAATGCAATATTTAGATTGTTATAAAAATCAAGCATACACCCATTTTTTAAAACAAAATTCGTTTCAACCATTTCATCTAAACATTGAAAAATCAATAGTGTCTATCAACATATTTGTGTATTTTACAATTTAAAATTCCATTTCTTACCCGCAAATAGAGTAATGGACTGTCTAATGTCTTTAACCTATAGACAGCTTCTATGAATTACTTACAATTAAAATAGAAGCATGGTTTTAAACTTATATGAATAGATAATAATGATTTCAGAATGAGAATATAAATCATGTAGACTTTAATGCGAAATATGACCGGTATAAAACTTTTCAAGGGATTTTTTTGTTTTGAAATCAATAAATACATGAGCTAATTTACAATTGGAGCAGGATCTGCTTGCTCTCTTGAAACATCTTGGACAACCCGAGTAAATTGAGTTCGTGTTTCAAAATCTTTAGTTTAAAATGAAGTAACTTATGTTCTTGCTTATCTTTTTGTCTTATTTCATGTTTTGCCATGGTATTTTTTCAAATTGTATGAGTTTGAATTTCCACTTGGTATAATGATCTATATATTTGTTTAACCGGATTCTATATCCTCAATTTCTTCAGCTTGGAAAAGGAACTGTTTCTGTAACAGTTTGGAACACTTGATATCACTCCCGTTGCTTGTATGGGTTAATGGTACCTAGTCTTTAGTTTTCTATGTCGTGTATTGTAGACTGCTGTTTGTCGTATGATCGTTTATCGTTTTCTATATTTACGTTGTCCGTTTGTTTCGACATATGTTTTTTGGTACCGGATGCTCCTCTTAACTATATAGGATTAATTTAACTGCACGATGTAATGTCTGTAAACAATCGTAATTACATTTCAATAACAAGATGTGTAATACGGGTTTTGATCACCAAAAAAATCTTAATTGAGACTAAGTGTGTAGAATTTAGCAAACCATATAGTCAGCCCTACATAACAAATATGAAATAATTCAAATGAGAAATGCATTTGGTTATCAAAGATTTTCAGAATGTACTAATGCTACATCTAATGTTAAATGAAATGTGTAGGCATTTATAACCCATTCTTCTGTATCTGATGTTAAATGTAGTGTGTACGCATGTATAACCTATTCAGCTGCATCTGATGGACAGTAAGATAAGACAAGCCTTTTTCCATATAGCTGTGATTTACGGATGTTGCTGAGATATTTAAAACAAAATTGATAATCACCTAAAGAAAAAGAAACCATCCGGTTACTTACACACGGAGTTAAACATTATAATTAAGTACCGATTTGTCTTTTTCTTTTCTAATGACAATGCTACCTGGTTCGAGATTATTTAATGTCTAACATAACAATGATTCAGTTAATTCTTAGAAGTCTGCTGCAGTTCATGTTTCAAATTAGAAAACACTTATTGAAAACTTTAAAAAGATCATTAGCTGCCTATTTGAAGTATAAACGGAAGGCAGTTTATAAGAGGAATCAAAATACAGCCTGTGAAACGGTGATATCATCTTGTAAAGATGCATAAAGCTTGACAAGAAGATAACTAAATATGATAACAAATTTGAACAATTTATTTTGTCAAATCAAGTACAAAGAGAAGAAATGATAATAGTTATGATTCAGACCTACTGTGGAGTAAAGGGGTATCGTATGATGCAATCTGTTGATTTGTTCTAATACGGCTATTGTGTGTTCAGATGTTCTTAAAAGTTAAAAAAAATATTCAACAAATTTACTATGTACATGTTTTTTATCCTTTCTGATTTATAAATAAAACGGCTAGTACAAACTAACTGTTTTACTTCTTACATATGAGTTCCAAAATGTTTGAAAACAAATGTCGCTTATACTCAAAATATGTATATGATAGTCTATACAAATGTTAAGGTCAGATATGTATTTAGATGAAATTTGATTTGAAAATCTATCTTCTAAACATAACATGAAACGAACTTGAAGGATATGACTTATATCGTACAGAAATTCCATCCCCATCGTATCATATAAAAAACATTAGAAAACAAAAGGAAATAGTATAAAAGAGGGACGAAAGATACCAAAGGGACAGTCAAACTCATAAATCTAAAACAAACTGACAACGCCATGGCTAAAAATGAAAAATACAAACAAACAACAGCACACACGACACAGCATAGAAAACTAAAGAATAATATATTACAAAAAAATGTAAAAATCGACTGACAAAAACAATATTGATCTTTCGATGGAATATCTTTCGCCTACCGCTTTGAAATATACGGAAAAAGACAAAAAAATCTACTTTTATAGACAAACAAAACCTTTCTCAAAAACAGAGGAGATTAGACGAAAACTTAGAGGCGTAATAAACATTAAAAAAACACCAAATAAAGTTTTTAGTCGGAATATTTTGGACTATGATTACGCAGACCTAACTAATTATAAATTTGATCTAAGTGAAGTTATTTGGAATAATATTATTAAAATAATGACGTAAATGTTGCCGCGACAAAAAATTACAGGAACTATATTAAAAATAGCTGCAAAACATATACCTTGTAAATTTGTCAAGTTTAGATATTAAGACCCGCCATGGCTAATTGGTCATATAAATTATCTAATTCGGCGCCGAAAAAGACTTCATAAAATGGCAAAAAAGATAAAATACTGCTGATTTCGGTATGTTAGGAATCAATGCATAAATTTTATAAAAACAGCTAAACTTGACTGTTTCAATAAACAAATAAATATATTAGAGAATCCAGAAACCAATGTAAAGAATTGGTGGAAGCTTTTAAGAAATTTATCTTGACAGCCTTCGAAAGCGTCAAATTACCCCCTTTTGTTAGTAAATAATGAATATGTAGAAGACGACAATGAAAAAATCAAACGCATTTAATCTCTTTTTTGTAAGCAAGCTACCGTGGATGATTCTACAGCGTCTTTTCCTAATACCCTAATGTCAGATGATATACCAATTTTAAACAATATTATAATAACCGAAGAGGAAGTGTTTGATCACTCGTCTTTGTTAGATTTCACTTAAGCGACGGGCCCTGATTAAATTAGCGGTAGGATTCTCAAGTATGCTGCTCGAGAGTTAAGTAGGCCCCTGACTCAGCTTTTCAATAAATCTATACGTGAAGCTGTGTATCCAGAATAGTTATTATAGGATTATAATTTAGTACGCCAGACGCGCATTTCGTCTACATAAGATTCATCAGTGACGTTCAATTCTAAATATTTATAAAGCCAAACAAGTACTACAAAGTTGAAGAGCATTGAGGATTCAAAATTCCAAAAAATTGTACCAAATACGGCTAAGGTAATCCATGCCTGGAATAAGAAAATCCTTAGTTTTTCGAAAAATTCGAAGTTTTGTAAACAGGAAATTTATAAAAATGACCACATGATTGATATTCATGTCAACACCAAAATGTTGACTACTGGGCTGGTGATACCTAGCTTTTAAAGGCTGGCCAGATAAATTTCTTAAAAGTTTCCACCAATTGTTAACATTGGTTTCTGGATTCTGTAATATATTTATTTGTTTTTTGAAACAGTCAAGTTTAGCTGTTTTTATAAAATTTATGCATTGATTCCTAACATACCAACATCAGCAGTATTTTATCTTTTTTGCCATTTTATGAAGTCTTTTTCGGCGCCGAATTAGTTTATTTATATGACCAATTAGTCTGGAAATTAGCAAGCGTTGTACCAGTTTTTAAAAGTGGTGATAGAGAACTGGTGTCAAACTATAGACCAATATCACTTTTGTCGATCATTGGTAAGAGTATGGAACGTTGTGTTTTTAAGCATTTCTTTAACTTTTTGACAAAACATAATATAATAACAAGTATCCAGTAAGTATCATGCCTTGAGATTCTACAATTAACTAACTCTTACACAAAACATATTTATTTGACAAAGCTCTTGACGCAGGAAAAAGGGTTCGTGTTGTCTTTTTTGATATAAGTCGTGCTTTCGATCGAGTCTGGCATGAAGGTCTAATTTATAAACTTTAAAATATTGGTATAAGAGGAAACCCATTAATTTAAAAGTGGTTTATGAGCTATTGATCAAATCGAAAACAAAAAGTTGTTATTTCAGGTCAATCCTCGGATACTTTTGCTGTAAATGCTGGCGTCCCTCAAGGATCAATATTAGGCCCCTTACTGTTTTTAGTATAAATAGACGACATTGTAAACGGCACAGACTGTAATATAAAACTAAATGCTGACGATACTTCCCTTTTCATAGTAGTTGAAGATGAATATGCAGATATAGAGACTATCAACAATTGGTCAGTCCAATGGCTAGTAAACGTTAATGCAAAAAAGACAAGCTATGACAATTTCCAAGAAATCAGTAAAACCCCATCACCCACCTCTTTATATGAATGATGATATGATTTCAGAAGAAGAAAGCCATAAACACCTTGGTTTAATTTTTCATGAAGATGGTTCATGGCATTCTTATGTCAATACAATAATTGAAAAGATAGCACCTAGATTAAATTTATTTCGTGCATTGCAATACAAATTGAAAAGAAAGTTTTTACAAACTATAAGTTTAAGTTTTATCCGACCTTTATTTGAATATACCGATATTATTTGGGACAACATTCCAGACTATTTAAGTGATAAACTAGAAAATATGCAACTTGAAACGGCTAGGATAGTTACTGGTGGTACTAAGTTATCTTCCATAAATAAATTATACCACGAAACAGTATGGAAGTTACTATCAGAAAGAAGTAAAAACACAAAATTATGAAATTTCATGAAACGTTTCATAATAAGACCCCTGATTATTTAAGCGATATTATCCCTCAACAATTGTTTAATATTCATAATTATGACACAATACGAACGAATGACACGCAACATATAAAGTGTAGAACTGCATTTTAACAAAAACGCATCAATGTAAATATATCGGAAATTGATGAGACTGTCATTAAAGTGAGAGGGTTAGCGCTATAGAACCAGGTTTGATCCACCATTTTCTACATTTGAAAATGCCTGTACCAAGTCAGGAATATGACAGTTCTTGTTTTATTCGTTTTTGATGCGTTTTGTTATTTGATTTTGCCATGTGATGACGGACTTTCCGAATTGATTTTCCTCTAAGTTCAGTATTTTTGTGATTTTACTTTTTACCAGAAATCTTTTTTTCCCTTATTCGACCCTGGAATGCTATCCCGGCCGATATCAGATTAAGTCCATCTTTACACCAAAACGTTACCTTAATCAAAATGTAAGTAAAATACCCAATTATTATTTTTATGGAGACAGGAAAGGACAAATACTTCATGCCAGACTTCGGATGGATTGTATTAATCTTAACGAACATTTCTTTAAGAGAAATTTTGTTGAAAGTAAAAACTGTACCTGTGGTTGAATCGAGAGCAGTAAGCATTTTCTTCTCGGGTGTAATAATTACTCCCTTGTCCGAAAACGTACGATAGAAAAAATTCCATTCCCATACAATATAGAAACACTCCTATTTGACTGCAATAACCTCAATCAAGAGGAACATCTACTCGTGTTTAAACAAGTGCAACAACTTTTGGTAGATTCGAAGCAATTTGGCTTATAGCGTCATTCGTGCATGATTAAGATTGTAATTGGGTGAGACAGTCTTGACAAAGTCCTGTAAACACACTCCGCCGACGGTACATATATATATACATGTATATAGGAAAGAGCTGACGAAAATAAAAATCAACTTTGTTATTTGTAGTTATTTCCCTTTATCTTTTTGTTTTACAGGGAAACGGATTAATATCATGAATAAAAGGGAAACCTTGTTCCGAATCCCTTAGTATTATTGTATCACTGTATTTATATGTGTATATCATGTACATGATTTTTTTGAAATAAAATATGTTTAAAGTAAAACAACTTAAACAAAACATTCCGTACGGTACTGATTCTTCAGTTATATTAAACCCTAAAAAACGCCCTGGCTGGGGTATATTAAGATAAGAAGTCATTGTCCCCTAATGGCAATTTTAAAGATCAAGTAAAAGAAAAATTCATCAAATCTATTAATGTTAAAATTTAAAACGCCATATTTACACGTTTTATCAAAACAATACTTATCAGTTAAGGTCGCATCAAAATACAGGATTTTAATAAATAAAAAGAATGAAAAAACAATGCGCATCTTGCGTACGAAATTATAAGCCTGAGATTTGAATGAGCATCGTAGTGACAATGTTTATCTCGTCACGTTATTCTGTTCATCTTATCATAGACCTGATTCTATATTTTCCTTTTGATAGACTTCGTTCTTGTCACCGACATATCATTTTTCATATTCTGACTATTTTATTTAGTGTGTCTGTTAAGTTAACGCATCAATGTAAATATAACGGAATTTGATGAGACTGTCATCAAAGTGAGAGGGTTAGCGCTATAAAACCAGGTATAATCCACCATTTTTTACATTTGAAAATGCCTGTACCAAGTCAGGAATATGACAGTTCTTGTCCATTCGTTCTTGATGCGTTTTGTTATTTGATTTTGCCATGTGATTATGGACTTTCCGAATTGATTTTCCTCTAAGTTCAGTATTTTTGTGATTTTACTTTTTACTGTCATTAAATGCATATTTTTATTGAAATGTTGTTGGTGTCAAAACATTAGATACACCAATGACAATATTATCTAGAAACTACATATTCTAGATCATTTAAAGTCAAACATTTAACCGATTCAGTAGTTTTTAGTATATGTGAGTTCCAATACCAAGTGTCACTGTCCCTCTATGCAAAGTTGATGGAACCAACGTATATCTTTCCAAAAAAATGTCAACTGGTGTTTTCCTGTTTCCAAAATTGTTTTCGAATATGCGTTATCTAGTACTTTCCCCCTTCTTTTTAATTATAAATTGTCTTAAAGTTGCTCGGGTGTCTTCCTACATCTTGAATTTTGTAGAAGCAGATAATTTTGGTCTAGATATTTGATAATATGGGCAAATTTTGAGAGTTGTATGTAATCTATGTAACAGTCTTTTGATATAAATATAGAAAATTGTGTGTATTTTCATAATTACAGCTGTAATTTCTCAAAAACACCTTATTTGTGTTTGATTAGATTTTTTTCAACTTTGCCAAATAAGGGTAGATAACTCAGATAAGTAATATTTGTAATAGAAAGTGTTATGCATTTACCTATTTTGATATGTAGCAAGAAAACAAGTTCGGTGACCCCATTTTTTCTTTTTCTTATATTAAAGCATGTTATAAGAGCAATCTTCGCACAGTTTATCTTACAGTTCTAATACTGTGGATTACTTATTATTCGTTGGATATAAATTTTCTGTGGGTTTCGTGGGAACATGCATGTTATATCACACACAATTGGATTTTCCATGCATAATCTGTACAAAATCTGACAATTTTGCACAACTTGTAGCGTGAAAAAAATTACCCATACTTTAAAGTACAGTCTTGAAAAAGTATGATAAAAACTTTATTTTGAAAATTCTATCAATTTTAATTAAGACGCCCAAAAATCAAAAGCCAATAATGCATAAAAAAAAAAAATAGGCATTAGAAATGCAAAAAAAAGGTTTGATCTTTCTTAGTTTTATGAGGGGAAATATACAAACTCATGATCATGTACAAAACAATATAATTAAAAAGACAAACATCACTTACATTGTACTCCAAAACGTGAGGCGACAAGAATATAAGATAATCAACAAACCCACACAGAGAACTGATTATTAATCAATTTAAATCCCAGAACATCCACGGTACGGGTATAAGAGACTAATGTTTTATCGTCGTCCATCAATAATACTAGTCATTCAAAAGATCAAATAAAAGTAGCAGCAAACAATATGGAGTTGGTATGCTGTAAGTACTACACGGACGTTCTTCGGATGACAATTTAAATTCATCTACATTTCAGTCGGTGGGATCCACAGAGAGTTGACCAGAGTCATAAAGCCAACAAACTAGTAATAACCACATCACAGCTTAAGCTTCGTCTGAACATTAGAAGGTCCCTACTATTTATTGTTTACCTAAACTACAGGTTTTTTTTTTGTACGGATTAAACACCAGTTAAATATCATTTACTCTCGGCATCTATTACGTGTTATTTACTTCATCTTGCAGTGCTTTTAACAAGTTCATTAACTACGATCAAAGAACATATCATAAACTATTGTAATAACATATATGAAAATAGTGAATTACGTGCTTTTGATGGTCCTTTTGATTCTGTTGACAGTTTTGACTTTTCTACTCTTTACACTACACTTCTAAACACTCTTATAAAAAAAGTGTTCCTTTTTTTAATTAAATAGTCGTTTGGTAAATCTGAATGCAAATATATTTGCTGCATTTCATTTAAAGCCTTTTTTAAATGAGAAAGGTGAATAAGTTAGATACACTTACTGGAGGTGTGGTGATATGAATGAAGCTGCTTGATAATTTTAATGTACGTTTCGGCAACAAAGTTTATCGACAGGTTGTAGGTATTTACATGGACACTAATTGTGCCCCTTTAATAGCAGACTTGTTTTTGTACTGTCAGGAATCATAGTCTATGACCAAACTCAGTAAAGACCTGTCTAAATTGTATTTAATTGATAAATTCAACATCACATACCGTTATCTTGATGATATTTTTTCGTTAAATAATCAATATATTTATAAATATACTTTCCCAAGGGAACTAACTTTAATTAATCAAATTCAAACGGTAATGACTGTCCTTTCCTAGATTTAGGTATGTCTGTTTTCCACGGGAAACTTTAAACTAAAATCTACGACAAAAGGGACGATTTTTTGTTCCCTACTGGTAATTTTCCCTTTTCGATGTTGATATTACTTTGGTATCATCTTACAATGTTTATACTTCCCAACTAGTTCGCTGTGGCTGTGTCTGTTTCGACGGTGTTTTTTTTTTATTTTAACTAACGGAATCTATGTATTGCTGGTAGATTATTAAGTCAGGGATTTCGTTTCCACAAATTTTTAATTAAATTCTGCCATTGACATAAAGATTTTGATTTGAGGTTTGGTTGTACATGTAAAAATCATATTTCATACGGGATAGCACATTATATATTTTTATTATATATTTTTTCCTGTTAATTGTTGTCTCAATGACGTAAATAATATGCTCAATATTTTCTAGTATTCGTTTCAAAGTAGCAAGAATTTTGTTTACTCTGGATATAAATGCTTTTATGAATAAGGCCAGTTTATAGATATTCCCACACACGTGATGAGTATATTTGTTATAATGATTTACAAAAGTGTATGTTACGAACAACATTAACTAGTATAATTTACATCTATAACTTGCCAAAGTAGATTTATTGAAAGCCTCTCATTGTTCCATTGTTAATGGCAATAACTAAACATCTTTATAATTACTGTTGTCGTCAATGGACAGTGTATTGACAATATCTCGTTGTGTTATTACCCTCATTTCATAACAAGTCTGATGCAATATTTTCCATGTACGAGAATCCGCTATTGTTATCTATATATTGTTTACTGTAATTAATACAAGTCATTGTTGTAAAGTTGTTTGTGTCAAAGAATTGTTAATATCTTGTCCTGATACGTAACGATGATGAGCCACAGGAAACGTCCTGATACGTAACGATGATGAGCCACAGGAAACGTATCATAAAGTCATGATTTAATGCCTATAAGAGATGACCAGGATATTGACGAACGAAAGTACGAAAACGTAACTTGACGAATCGTACGAAGCGGGAGCGGCAGTTTTTACATAATAATGAATTAATCCAACATAAACTCATCCAAGTGAAAGAAATTGCATGGTTCTGCATGTAGTTTAAAGAAATATTACCTGTTTACTAGCTTACTCCAAGCATGAATAACTTAAAATAACGATATTTAAGACTCTGTTTTACAATTTGAGGTCCTAAAAGTGTTTTGTTTGGGGGGGGGGGGGGGGGTATAAAAGGGTGAAAGCATAGATATCAAAGTAAACCATATTGATATAATTCATTTTAATTTTATATCTTGTTTTCTTTTCCGAAATTTATCTATCTTCGTTGGCTTATGCCCCCAGACAAGCCAGATTAGACTGATTACAAGGAACCCTGGTCAAATTAATGAAATAAGTTCCTAAATTGGTTTTTGTTAAATTTTGCATGTAAAAAGGGGATGCTACAAAATAGATATTGAAGTTTGTTACTAGTGTATTGATACTTTTCAAATTGTAGTTGCATCTCTAATGGTTATTACATTTTCTACTCATTTAATTAGTTTATTCATTATAATTGCAAATTCATACGAATATAAATGAGTTTACAGACTGCTATTATCCAATATACTACATCACAGGAGGTGCATACTGGTGAAGGTTAAATCTTGTAGTACTAAGGGATATAACCCTAGAACAATTTGACCAGATCATCCAACCCACGCACACAGATGGACCTTAAGTACGTTTTAACTGGCTGAATATCACATTATGGCATAAAAAAAATAAAAAAAATCAGACAATATAAATAAAACATCATCTTAAAATGTTGGTTTAGACATTCTTGAGACAATTACATTTTGTGACATTTGTCCAACTGCTATGGCTTCATGTGAAAATCGACAATTTAGGACAAAGCTCAATGTTTTTTATTACATGTAATTACCGGAAATTAAGTTATTTTGTACCTATTTTTCTACAATAAATCAATGGATGTATTACTAGTAATAAACGAAATCCTTCCACATTTCAAACGTCAAAAATAATGACCTATGGAATTGAAAGGCTTATTATTGGGAAGAACCGACATACATTGTTTTCTTGCCGAAACTCCAAAGTGAAAACCAGTTACTTTGGGAAAATTTATGGACTGCAATATGATTCCTTCATGTAGGTGTGTAGACGAGGATCTACCGACCCAACAACTTTCACGTGTGTCTGAAATCAATTTTAAGGAGTTGCGATGCTAAGGTTTATATTGGAAAGAGTAAAATTCCAAAGTGCACTAACACTTATAAAGTATTTTCACAACATCACATTTACATATTGTTTCAGAGCATCTAAATTATACATATAATGTTACAGTGAATTTATATAATCAGTGATTATGTAGAATCCCTGAAATTTTCAGGGACTATGTAGAATCACTGGCTAGTTTAGGGATTATATATAATCACTTAAATTTTAAGGGGGGTATGTATAATCACTAGAAAAAACATCAGGGATTCTACATAATAACTGAAATGAAGAAATAGTTTTATTTAAAGAGAAAACGGATAAAAATAAAATAATTTGTTCTACAAAATCAAATAAAAACATCATTATAAAGTAACATAAATTGAAAAATGTTAAGCACAATATATCAAAATAATAACCCCATTTTTTTAAAATATAAGGCACAATATATTAAAATAATATGCTTCATATCGGTTTTTAACACAATATCCACATTTTGAAAAACCTTTTCTTGCACATATCGAATCAGATTTTAATGACGCATCTAAGAGAAATAGTGCTCGGTAGAAATATCTAAAGGTACCTCCCCCCAAAAAAAATTGGAAATTTGCAACCTTGAACTGGTTCGAGCAAGAAAGATACCAAGTTTTGTGGCCAGTTCATATCCTTTTGCAGACCTTTTTTTTGAACAATTGCCATTATGTATTTTGGGGTTTCCCTTCCCTTTTTTACCCTGTGGAATTGCTATGAAAGTATTACACCAAATGCAAGATTCCTCTAAAAAAATAGTATTTGTCAATCCTAAGCTCTGTCTGTTTTTCTATACATTTAGATGCCTAATTTCTCACAGTTTGAATAACGTGTTCATATTAACAAAAAAAAAAAAAAAACACAAAACAGATGATCCATAATGTTATTCACCATTTGATTTACATGTACCACAAATAACATGCGTTGTGGATTTACAAATAGAGCATGAATATCCATTTAACGCTGGCCATTAAAAACGAACATTACATGTAAATCTAATGCTATAAAGGGAATGTTGATATTATTAATTTTGAAGTCTTCAACTTTATATAGAAACCCAGTGTTGATTCTATCTTCATCCTGTGTTTAAAAACAATTATTTAATCTGGCAAGGAATATAAAAGAACAAAAAATATAATTTGTCTATATTATTTTTTTTTATCAAAGATACTTAAATTGTTCATAATCACTGAAATCATATTAGGGAATTTGTAGAATAATTATTAAAATGTTCAGTGATTATGTAAAATCACTGGACATTTTCAGGGAATACAGGTACCTAAATATTACAATAATTTTAGAGTAGCAAAATAGTACTGAATTTTAAAAGTAGATTTCCAGTAGTACAAATTTTTAGTACAGAATTAGTACCTATGCAAAAGTAGCTGTGTACAGGAGATTTTTTGTGCTAAAATAAATTGTATGCGACCTTTTTAGAATTGAGAGGTTAAGCTCGATATATAATCAGGTTTAATCCAATATTTTCTAGGCAAAGAATATATGTATACTTACCTAGTCAATTTTATGACAGTTGTTATCCATTCGTTTAATGTGTTTGAACATTTGATTTTCTTTTTTATAAGGAACTTTCACATGTGAATTTTTCAAAAGTTCAGCATATTTTTTATTTTACTTTGTATTAGGTATTTGATGATAAATACAATATTGTTGTGCAGATATTCCCGCTCTGTTTCGAACTTCAGTCAGATACAAGTGTGTTGATGTTAGAAATGTAAGTAGTCTCCATAGCAATATCTTTTGAGTTCTTAATGTACATCAGGTTAGAAATTGTTTCCTATCCTATGAATATGCTTTAAGATCCATGTAACCGATATAACGACGTAAGGGAATATTACGCAATATATTTGGATACATACTGTAGCAAAACTGACAAAAACAACGCCATCAACTTTAATGTATTAATATCTTCTCCAGCTGTAGTTTTGTTTGTCTGGTTCTTTTTAATGTATCCCATATTCATATCAATTTCAAATTACTAAAACCTTACATAATCTGTCTGAATGATGTTTGTTTATTTTATTATATCCTACTCAGAAAAATATAAGCTGCCGTTATTATCACAATATGATAGAAATATTGGAAGAATGTTTTGTTATTTGCCCTCGCAACAAATTAAAAGCTGTTTTAATCGTGTAATACAATGATTTTATTTCTTCTAATTTAATATTTTCAATGTCAGAGATCTGTCATTATTAACTATATTTGTGATGAAGTCCGAAACGTCAACCATTAAATTCATCATATTATCACAATGTTGTGTTATTGAAATCTTTAAATAACATGAGCAGCAGGAAATCAGCTTATAAAAGCACGGTTCCGTGCTTCTTATGGTAATTCCTACTTTTATTAAGACTAATATTACGGTTACGTGCTTCTTATGGTAATTCCTGCTTGTATTAAGACTAATATTACGGTTACGTGCTTCTTATGGTAATTCCTGCTTGTATTAAGACTAATATTACGGTTACGTGCTTCTTATGGTAATTCCTGCTTGTATTAAGACTAATATTACGGTTCTGTGCTTCTTATGGTAATTCCTGCTTGTATTAAGACTAATATTACGGTTCTGTGCTTCTTATGGTAATTCCTGCTTGTATTAAGACTAATATTACGGTTCCGTGCTTCTTATGGTAATTCCTACTTTTATTAAGACTAATATTACGGTTCTGTGCTTCTTATGGTAATTCCTGCTTGTATTAAGACTAATAATACGGTTCTGTGCTTCTTATGGTAATTCCTGCTTGTATTAAGACTAATATTACGGTTCCGTGCTTCTTATGGTAATTCCTACTTTTATTAAGACTAATATTACGGTTCTGTGCTTCTTATGGTAATTCCTGCTTGTATTAAGACTAATATTACGGTTCTGTGCTTCTTATGGTAATTCCTGCTTGTATTAAGACTAATATTACGGTTCCGTGCTTCTTATGGTAATTCCTGCTTATATTAAGACTAATATTACGGTCAGTGGCTTGATGAATGATGAATCGTGTCAGAAACACAAATGAAGTAATGAAATTAAATGTACTTCATTTTTTCTAATGAACTCCTTCCATTAATAGATTGACAGCGATGTTGCAGCTTTTAGAAAGTCATTAACTTATATGTGCTGAATATAAACGCATATTTTGATTATTGCAAACAAATGTTTTACAACAGAAATATGACTTTGAATAATGAAAAAAATCGTGATACATTTATAGGGATGAAGTGTGAAAACGCTTTTGCAATACTATAACACAGAACGTTGATTTGGAAATACCAGCTGGTTCTTCTGGCGTGCACTTGGTCGTGATTGATGATTTTAAAGAAAATTTTTAATTAGAAGAAAAAAATCAACGGACTTTCGAAACTTATATGATGATGGGAAGCTGACATCATTACGTAATACGGGAGAAAATAAACAAGCAGCATATTGTATTGTTTATTCGCATAGTTCTCTGTCCTGAATGTTTCTGCATTTATTTGTACTGTATTCCTGTCATGTAATGGTGTCATTTTAGTGTTATATTTAATATTGCCATAAAAGTGCGAAGTTTGGATATCCACAAAACCAGGTCCAACCTACAATTTTGTCTTAAAATGTCCTGTACCAAGTCATGAAAATGGCCATTGTTATATCAAAGTTCGTTTCTGTATGTGATACATTTTAGTGGCGTGTTTCTGTTGTGTCGTAGTTCTCTTTTATTTGATGTGTTCTCTTAGTTTTAGTTTGTAAGCCGGATTTTTTTTTTCTTCAATCGATTTATGAATTTCAAACAGCGGTATACTACCATTGCCTTTGTATAGAACACAACAAACACAACTAAAGTCTGTCATAAACAACATGAACTTCAAACAGAAGACTGTGAGCATTTGTTGTTCCAAGGATTTGAGTTTGGAGGATTTATATTTCAACAAACAGTCATTATTCCAATGGGTACTAATTGTGCACCCCTGCTGGCTGATTTGTTTTTGTACTCGTATGAAGCAGAATTCATTCAGAACCTTCTAAAAGACAAAAAGAAAAAGCACCTTGCGAAATTCTTTAATTTTACTTTCCGATATATTGATGATGTTTTATCATTGAATAACCCATATTTCAGCCAAAACCTACATCTCATATATCCCAGTGAACTTGAAATTAAGGATACTACTGATACTAGAAGGACTGCTTCATACCTTGATCTTTTCCTCAATATTGACGGAGATGGACGACTTTACACGAAAATCTATGATAAACGGGACGATTTCAACTTCCCAATTATCAATTTCCCATTTCTCAGCAGTAGCATACCCTCTGCCCCTTCGTATGGTGTTTACATGTCACAATTAATACGTTATTTCCGTGCTTGTTCACAGTATACGGACTTCATATACAGGAGTGTGCTCCTTACGCAGAAACTGCTCCAACAAAGTTATGAGGAGGACAGATTTAAATTGACACTCCGTAAATTTTATGGACACCATCACGAATTGGTGGATCCATACGATGTGTCTTTGTCCAAACTAGCTAAGGACATTTTTACCACATGGTAGATTGTGGTTTGTCATTATGTCGTCTAATCTTTTAACTACCAAACGTGACTTATTCCCGATTGTGACTGTTTTGCTGAGTGTGAATTCGCATTACTATAAGACGTGTTACGGTACTTGTCTATCCCAAATTCATGTATTTAGTTTAAATGTTTAATGTTATATTTGTAATTCTAACCGGATTTAGTCAAATGTGTTGACGTCTTTTCTATTATATTTATGTGTTATGGTAAAGAAATTTAATCACCGCATTCATTTATTAAATTTGATTTTGTTCAGCGTAATCAGTACAATATTTTACGTTTAAAGTTAGATTCAAAACAAACCGGGCATAGCTTTATAATATAGTTAATTGCTACCTTAGTTTGCTTTTAATAAGTATTAAAATGTGCATTGTTATTAAATGCAATATCAGTATATAGTTCAAATATAATCTTAAATCAATGCTAATTCTATCTTTTTCATTCAAATGTGACGTCATTTTTCATTTTTTAAATGATCTGTTTTACAAATTCTAATGCCGTCCTTTTTTGGTCATTTTTTACAATTTCAAATGCGACGTGACTTGGCGTTGAGGTTTAAACTTATTCGGATGTGTCTACATTTTGTGTTGCAAATGTCTGGTTATGTAATGTATTTCAGTTGTTTCCTGTAATTAGTTAATACATCAGTTTTAACATGTACATCCTTTTTTTTGAAGGTCAAGACTAGTCGAGACAGGTTGAGCCTTGGTCAAGCCCATACTACACAAAGATCATCAAGTACTGAATCAGACTAATTAATTAAAGTCGAGACCTAGTCGAGTACACTTAAGTACATTTAAGTACAGTCAAGACAATGTCGAGACTGGTCGAGTAAGATGTGTGCTGGATTGTACTGGTCGAGCACAAAAACTGGTAAATTCAGACTCTGAGTAGTTTGTAGTGATATGTTACTGAACAGACTTATAAAAATGTAATTGCATGAGTTCAACATCTATTTGTATCTTAATTTATGTTTATATTGCTTATGTGACATTCGACAGTATTCGGAGTTCATTTCAATAGTATATTATATGGCATCTAGACTAAAATATAAACTAAACGATGATACATATTATCGAAACCATGCCTTGTAAATTGTTTATTTTAAACTTTTCTGGTTTGAATTAAGGTTGTAATATGTTATAAATTAAATATGAGTATTGTAAACAAATATGTGAACATAAATGTGACAGTACCCCTGTTTTGAATGACGGGCATGCTGCAGAACTATTATAAACAAGCATTATGATAAAAAAGCACAACAAAGCAATACAGTAGTCTGGTAATGCTTCGATCAGCTTTCAGATCTGCTAACAATGTGTTGGACTTTTAGATCATTCAAGTAATCATTTACTGTATTAATTCAACAAAGAAACACAAATTCGAATTTATATACTTCAAATCAAGTGATATAAATATCCAATTTTTATATGTTTTTTTAATCTAACAAGATCGAATGAAGTGGTTTGATAATTTATAAATATCTACTTTGTCATGCAGTTCTCAACTCGACACCTTCGGCATGCTACCATCTACATGCACATTTTTGTACTTTAATGTTTACGACAACTTTTTTGTGCGTAAATTTAATTACTAACTTCAGGCATGTTGTTATCCGACTGTGAATGCCAATCAAAATTACTGAGTCATTCTGATTCCAGTCGTTTGTTTTTCCCTTTTCTGATTTCTTCCCAAGGACAAATGTTTTCATCTTCCTGGTCTATTTTGGTTTGCAGAATCTGTCGCGAGCTAATGAGATTTTCAGTTTAACTTATGAGTATGAAGAAATCTTTTGTATCTGTCGCCTCTTTTAACGTCATAAAGTAATAACACTGCTTATATTCAAGGATACCATCAGTTTGTATATGGCTTTATGTCCATTTTAATTTGGGGTACCAAATTATATGTTTTCATTAATATTATACTGTTTTATTTATTTTCACTTTACGGACATTTGTTCTTGGAAAAATCTTAACTGCAACTTATAAAATTATATAAATAGAATAAAACTAAAATGACATTTGCAGTTCCCACTATGTCTTCCGTGCTGTAAACATGTCCACTTACTAATCTAGACAATTTATGAATGCTACCAATCTTATAATATGAGTCAACAACACCATAGTAAACAAAGACGCAGTTTTAGTAACTGTTCGGTTCTAATCTTTTAAGCAGCAATGTTAGATAATAAAATTAGTTAAGAAATGTAAGTTTAAAGAGCAGTGTTGCAAATATTTCTTCTTCAACAATGAATCCATAGTTAGTTATACTAATTAGTATGCCCTTGTCTTTAACAGCAACCAACAATCAAGCAATCTTTAACAGTATTGTGATATATGATCTAGTAATTAAAACTTAATAATATACAGGAATATATTGAACCAATTACAAAAAAACACACGCCATACGACTTCGAATTGTATCATCACTACCAATGATGGTAAATGTAGCAATAGTGAAAAACATTTTGGGATGAAGATTACCTTGCAAAAATTAAAAATACAAATGTGTGGAGTTGAAAAATAAGAAGTGGTCGCTTAGGAGATTGAATTGACTTTCAGAAAGTTTGTTTATGGAGAGGTTGTATTGGTATATTAAGTTAATCTGGACATGAGTTGTCGTTAAAGTGTGTGCATGTGTTTTCAACCATGTCAACCAATTAGAATATGTGCTGTAGTACGATTCCTCCAAACGCAGTGTGCTTACTTGATTTATATCTTCCTTTTTGATTGGCATTCGGATATGTAATGTGGTATATAGTTTAGCACAACAAAGTAGGGTAACATCAAGATGTGGTTGGTTTTGTTTTTACGGGAGGATAAAGATATCACTTTATTATCCTCCAAGTATAGAAAACATCACACGATTTTGGTTCCTTTTTTATTTTATCTATTAATTTATTGTCAATAATTTCCAGTTTTGAACTACCTTCTAGTAATCTTTTCCATCTCTTTGGAATCGCACTTGAAATACCATAAAACTCTACAAAATTAGTATTGATATCAAACTTTTTTTTTAAATTCATTATATGAGAATAATGTATTATTATCTGACATCAGATCGTTAATGAAGAATATACTATTTTTTAATATATTTGAACCTCAAAATCATCTTGCCATCCATTTTCATGTTCGGGTTTAGCCATATGGACTTGGCCAGAATTTCAGTATTGTTTTCAGCTTTAAGCTTATCTTTTAAAGACCAAACAGCCTATTCATTTCTATCAGTGATTTTTCCTTAAAATTTTGTGTGAAGGTGTTGCATGATTTGAGGAACAAAATATGATGAAAAAAATTGGGGGTCACCGACTTAGTTTTGTCACTATAGCAACCTCAGTTTCGTGTTTTCCCGAATATTAACATAATATTTGCTTGTTATCTAAACTCTCAAAAAAACGTCTTATATAAAACCTAGAAGCATAATTCTTGTTTCACGTTAAACAGTAGATTTGTATCTTTCAAATACAGGTTCAAGAGTTTAAGGTTCATATTGATTTGATCCTTAAAAATATGATTTATTTCATTCCCGCCAAAAATTAAACGTAAAACTGAAAAACGTTTCCAGTATTAAAAAAACATCTACCAGTGATTTCTTCATAAAAATTTAAAGAAGGAAACTGCTACAGTGTATATGTACTTTTCAAAATAAAGCAAAAAAAAGTGTATGTCACCGACCTTTCAAAAAAGTTATGAGTAATTTTCATGTTTTTTTCTCGTTCGTTTTGAAGAAAAGAGTTGTCTTTCTTCAGAACATTGCATCTGACGTCATAGTACAAACTTTCCTTGCTGGCGCACTACTTGAAAAAAGAAATCGCATATTGGACGTTTGAAACCCACATTTAAATTTCCAAGAATAACAACTATATTCACCTACTTTATTATCCGGTAATACTAGAGATTAAGCATGTATCAGTTTCAGATCTTTATGATATTGTTGCCGCACAATATAAACCTTCAGAAACACCAACCGTCGGAATTGAAAATTGTTTGAAATAACCTTTCACGCCGCTTTTGTATTGAAAGTCTGTTTTTGTCCTCTGTCCCACATGAGCAAAATTATTGAAAATAAAAAAAGAAATGAAAGATGGCACTGGTTAACTTACAGAGTATTTGACTATACCAGACTAGATGTACTTGTTTCTTTTTCGCGTCAATTTTAGAAGTTTGCCGTAACGAACTCATTCGGTACTGTTGAAAGACGGACATACAAAAGCATGGACGGAATTCTTTATACCATTATTTGTCCCGACTACGACGAACGTTTAGAAATTATTGCATCGAGTTTGTGAATCCATTATTTTTGAATATTTAAGATATAAGGAAATTAAAATTATAGGTATGATATATGAATGAAAGTTTTGATTCTAAAACGTTATACATCTATCTTAAAATACAATCCTTTTATTACTACCTCATGTGTTTTCAATAAACGAGACAGTAAATATAAAATACAAAAAGTTTTTGATTCAAAAATTAATTTAGAAACAATTTTCCGTTGAAAACTACAAAGTAAGATTTCTCCAACAGGATACAATATAATAAATCTAAATTGCTCATTTTGGAAATTAAAACAAAGAAAAGGTTGTTGCCGGCATTGAAAATCGAAATTTGTTTTCAATCTTTCCGGTCACAGTTGTAGCTAAATGAAAGGGGGCGATTTTATGTAAGATATTATTCTTGGAGCAATTGTTTTTTTCATAAGTTAAATTTACAACAATTTAGGTTTAAACACCGAAAATTTTGATTTTAATTCACATTCGCTGAGTATTAGTTTGATTAATATTTTTTGCCTTACAGCTAATTTCCTAATGCATGTAGGGTAAAACTTTGGTTGGCTTCCTTGCTTTGTTTGTATTAATGTTTACTCAAGCTCTGTAATTAAGATTGACATCTTTATATATAGGTATTTAAACCTGTATATATGCTTTTTAATTGAATTGGACGTTATCAAAATATAATTATACAAAAGCAAGCAGGCAAATCAAAGTGTTGATCTACATACATTAGGAAATTAGCTGTAAGCTTCAGTGAGATTAGACGATATGTTTATCATTCTCCTTAAGACAATTTGAAATTAAACAAATGACAAACAAAAATGACCCTAAGTCATCATTTTATTTTTACTATAAGATTTTGTCAAATAGCAGTATAAATAAATTCTAACTTCATTGCAAGATCGGACATTATTTTACGAGAATCATCCAGACATCAGTTACATGCATATGTTGCCAGTATGTCAAAACTTTTAGGAATAATTGATTATCGGCCTAACCTTGTGAATACTCAATTTTTGAAATTTTTGAAAAATTGACACTAAAATTAGAAGGATCATTGCATAAGAAACATGTTTACAAAGTTTTAAGTTGATAGGACTTCAACTTCGTCAAAAACTACCTTGACCAAAAACTGTAACCAAAAACTTTAACCTGAAGCGGGACAGACGGACGAACGGACGCACAGACCAGAAAACATAATTCACATAAATCGGGCATAAAAATAACTTTCACCTAACCTGTACACAATAGGCGCAAACGAAAGACTAAATCTACGCAAGTGAAGAAGAAAAAAAAATGCAGATCGACGCAAATATAAGACAAAATCTACGCATGTGAAAGAATAAAAAAAAAATGAAATGCAGAACGGCGCAAATGCAAAAAGTCGAGATCAAAATTTATATTTTATTATTTTTATTAGAACGTTAAATATAGTGTAGTATCTTATGTGTCCATTTGTGTTAAATTTCTACAGGATATTAAAGTAGCGCGACACCAAACAGTTCCTCTTTTCTTGGCAGACCATGTTGGAATCCGTGAAAAACGCGAAATAGGACGTTATATTTTGACGTTTTTTTTCATTAATAGAAACAACGTCATAGAGCTTTTATGTCACTACCAAGTTGCGTTAGCTGATGCGCATAAACAATAGGCTGTTTGGTCTTTAACTTGGAAAAATTTAGCAGGATACCATGCCAAAACGGATTAATTTTTTCTGCTAAATAAAGAAAACCTTCTTGACAAGAATTTTTAACACTGTAGCAAAAATGATAAATATTAGGCATCTTAAGACCCCCATCACAGTGTTCGGACATTATCACTACCCTTTTCACTTTATCAGGTTTACCTTTCCATAAAATGTTGAAAAATATATTCTGAATCTCCTTCAAAACCCCTTCTGGGGGGTTGGAAAAGACAGTAAGTGATAATGTCCGAACACTGTGATGGGGGTCTTAAGATACCTAATATTTATTATTTTTGCTATAGTGCTAAAAATTTCTTATATTTTTGGTTAATTTTTTTTGTTTTTGTTTTGTTATGCTCTCTTTTTGAACTTTGGTGTCTAAATAATCTATATTTGACTCAAAGAGTGTTACAGAAAATCTCAAAAACTTTAATTTGAATTTAAACTTGAATCAATGCGATAAGCAACCGTAAATGGAGTTTCTCAATTGATTGTTTTTACTTGTTTAATGATACCTATCTTTTTTGTTCAGATAAAATTAAAACAAGAATGTTACATACTAAATAAACTCTGATTTAACCCTATCACATGTTAATTTACATGTGATTTTACTAAATCTTTTTAGTGTGGGATTTTTCGCATTTGAGAGTTTTTGTCACTGTGTCTTTGCTGTTTTTGTTTTAGCTGTGCTTAAACTACATGTAAATGTGTATTATAGCTGAATACCTTGTATCCTTTTTTCTATTATTTTGAAAACAGATCTACATTTGTATTGTCAATTCATCTAGTAGCTTCAATAAGTTCCAGGTAATTTGGAACATTCGAATTGTGTATAATGTATGATCGTACCTTTCGTTTGCTTTTATTGTGTCGTTGTCCGTATACGGTGGTATAATCTGTTTCTCTAATGATAATAACAATACGCAGGCAAACTTATTCCTTCTTTTCGAATAATCTGCAAAAATATGTGTTCTTTCAATGTGACGTCATCAGGCATGGTCGCCTTTTTTCATGCCGTTACAATAGGAAATTCAGAGGAAAAGCAAGAACATTCGACGTAATAATCGGATTTTAACCGATGAAGACCTGAAATCAAACGAACCACACGTTGATTAAATATTGTTAATTTTAACAATGGGTGCAGAAAGGGATGAGTTGACGAAGAATTAGAGAAATATATATTACCAATATATATACATGTATATACATATACATGTATAAGTACGTCTGAGTCAGTGACAACTGTACAACAGATTAATCCACTGGATCACCAGCAATGATTGTGATACATGGCTGTGTACATTATGTATATACAACTCGTCTAAACATCAACCCAACAATGTTAGATCTGTAAATTTGCTTTCGAAAATTTTTTGTTCTTCCCTCGCCGGGATTCGAACCCATGCTACTAATATATCATGACACCAAATCGCCTGCACTGTAGCCGTCCCGCTAGACTTCACGACCACCTGGGCTTCACATATATATCATTGGTTTGAACGTAGTTTCCAATTTAGACTTGTTTATATTTATTCGTTTGGGCTTGTATCATATTTCCCTCCGGTTTATATGATCCGTTCATCCTATATTGACTCTTACAATTCAAGAGTCTATCTTAAATTGAGGGTAAATTATATGGCCTTCTAAATACCGTTTCGATCCCTAACATCACTGAAGAGACATATATTATCGAAATCTAGATCTGTTTAAATATACTTTTTCACTTTTTTGGTCTTTTTGAAAATGTTGTTTGTGCTGTATTTAGACCTTTCTACAACGAAATTTGTTTTACATGCACTCGTATAAAAATTGCGGTTTTTATCCAACGCAATCATAGGTTTGAACATAGTTTTCAATTTAGACTTGTTTATATCTATTCGTTTGGGCTTGTACCATATTTTCCCTCCGGTTTATATGATCAGTTTATCCTATATTGACTCTTAAAATTCAAGAGTCTATCTTAAATTGAGGGTACAATATATGGCCTTCCAAATACCGTTTCGACCCCTAACATCACTGAAGAGACATATATTATCGAAATATAGATCTGGTGTACAAAAACATATTGACACTATAAGTTTGTGGCATAACATCTTGGCTACAAGTTTATTGTTTTCAGTTTAGTATTAAATTGATATTAAGATCCATTTTGTTACATCTCGTGATCAATTTTATTTGGCAATCTCCAATGGCAGACCGCAGGGTTAAAGAACATCAGTTGTTCGACCTGTTGGTCAAGTGCGTTCTGTTTAAATATACTTTTTTTTCACTTTTTTGGTCTTTTTGAAAATGTTGTTTTTCCTGTATTTAGACCCTTCTATAACGAAATTTGTTTTACATGCACACGTATAAAAGTTGCGGTTTTTATCCAACGCTATCATAGGTTTGAACGAAGTTTTCAATTTAGACTTGTTTATATAGATGAATATATATATACATGTACAACTCTTCTAAACATCAATCCAACAATGTTATATCTGTTAATTTGCTTTAGCAAATTTTTTGTTCTTCCCTCGCCGGGATTCGAACCCATGCTTCTGAGATATCGTGACACCAAAATCGCCTGCACTGTAGCCGTCCCGCTAGACCACATCACCACCTGGGCTTCAAAAATGAAGCTTTCATCAGCCGAGTGTTACCTTTCCATGTCAGTTTTAATCTAGCGTCGTACTACAGTACATAATATATAAGGCATGGAGATGTTATTTTTACAGATCAGCTAAATCATCTATCGTAAAGGATCCTATAATTTAGTTTAAGATACAGTCACAGAAAATAATTATGTTTATAAGTACGTCTGAGCCAATGACAACTGAACAACAAATTTATTCATCGGATCACCATCAGTGATGGTGATACATGGCTGTGTATATTATGTCTATACAATTCGTCTAAACATCAACCCAACAATGTTAGATCTGTTAATTTGCTTTCGCAAATGTTTTGTTCTTCCCTCGCCGGGATTCGAAACCATGCTACTGAGATATCGTGACACCAAATCGCCTGCACTGTAGCCGTCCCGCTAGACCACACGACCACCTGGGCTTCAAAAATGAAGCTTTCGGTGGTCGAGTGTTTCCTTTCCACGTCAGTTTTAATCTAGCGTCGTACTACAGTACATGATATATAAGGCATGGATATGTTATTTTTACAGATCAGCTAAATTATCTATTGTAAAGGATCCTACAAATTAATGTATGATCCAGTCACAGAATATAATTATATTTATAAGTACGTCTGAGCCAGTGACAACTCTACAACACATTTATCCATCGGGTAACCAGCAGTGATTGTGATACATGTATGTATGTATAAAGACATCTGTACATGATATAAGACCATTTGCACATCATATAAGATAGTTTGGACATCATATAATATAATTTACACATCAGATAATGTCAAATTGTCATCATATAAAGGTGACTGACTGCACATCACATAATGCCGTTTCTACATCGTATAAGGAAAGCATCACATAATATAAGGACGCAATCACATGACATAATGGAGAAAGCACATTAAATAATGAATTGTGGACATGATATAAAGATGTTTGTACCTCATATAAATGTGTTTGGACAGCATATAAGGACAACTTCACATCATATAATGACAAGTGTACATCATATATGGACAAGTTCACATCACATAATTACAAGTGTACATCATATAAGGACAAGTGCACATCATATAATGTCATTTGCACATCATATAAGGGTAAAATAACATCATATAAAGGCAAATGAACATCATATAATGAGAAATGTTAAAATAAGACAGTGTCGGCGTTCCATGTATATGGAACGCCAACACTGTCTTGTTATGACCATTTTCTTTATATGATGTGCACCTACCTTTATATGATGTGCAATTGTCATTATATGATGTGCAAATATCCTTACATGATGTGCAAACATCCTTATATGATGTACAAACATCATTATTTGATGTGCAAACATCATTATATGATGTGCAAACATCATTATATGATGTGCAAACATCATTATATGATGTACAAACATCATTATATGATGTATAAACATCATTATATGATGTACATGTATACTTATATGATGTGCTTATATACTTATATGATGTGCAAATATACTTATATGATGTGCATATGTACTTATATGATGTGCGAATGTACTTATATAATGTGCAAACATTCTTATATGATGTCCAAACGTACTTATATTATGTACAACGATCCTTATATGATGTGCAAATATACTTATGTCATGTGCAAATATACTTATATGATGTGCATATGTACTTATATGATGTGCGAATGTACTTATATAATGTGCGAATGTACTTATATAATGTGCAAACATTCTTATATGATGTCCAAACGTACTTATATTATGTACAACGATCCTTATATGATGTGCAAATATACTTATGTCATGTGCAAATATACTTATATGATGTCAATATGTAACACTCCCAAACGTGTCCTTCCCCCCAAACGTGTCCGATTCCCCCAAACGTGTCCGATTCCCCCAAACGTGTCTATTCTCCCCAAATGTGTCCATAATATTCAATATTCCCCAAACGTGTCCGATTTCAGAACCCCCAAACGTGCCCGATACTATTGTTATTCGCCCAAACGTGTCCACTTTTAAACGCAAGAAGTCTCGCGTCTTTTAGCGCTAATACATGTCCTAAACGCGACTTCAATAACGTTCACGGCAGTTCTATGATAGGGGACACAGTCGATGAAGTGGTAATTTATTAGCATTAACTTGTTCAATGTCGGTTGTTAATGATTATCATTACTGAAAATTTAATATGTAACATATACATTAACTTTTGACTTAATTTGCTTATTGTCCAGTTGCAAGTATTTCGTGCTCATTTAAAGCAAACATACTGACAAATAATTCTAATACAGTTGATTTAATCGTTTACTATGTAAATCATTTTATACTAATAAACTCCGATGATACCTTTTATATTAATCAGAATATTGCACGGTGGGGTTTCAGTCGAATTGACCTCCCATCTTCTTTTAACAGTTCTAATTTTTAATAAATTTTAGGTTACGAGCGTCACTAAAGACACAGAACAAGAGAAATAACGTCCAGTGCCAATTATTTCATTCGTTATTTGAACGATATTATATTAACGACATATACTGTAGATAGGTTATATTATCAAACCGGGAGTTTAAAATTGGGCATTAATTTTTACGGTTATCTGGGATGACCACTAGTTTGGATTTTAATCTAAAGAAAAATAAATGCGAGTAAAGACCGATTTGTTTATGACTTTGAAGTAAGAAACTACTTTAATGTCTGTTATGTAATATAGAGGCCGTTTCAAATAAAAGTTGCAGAAATTAACAAAAATGTTGCCTTCCAAAATACAACGTATGGCACATAATAAAGAGTGAAATGCTATAAACATTTTAATGCGCATAGAAAAAGAATTTAAGAAATTTATTTTGATCTTTTAATGAAATAGTAAAAGATCGTAAAATGAGTATACAATGATAATAATAAAAAAAACCACACAAATAACCTACGTTTTTATAATATGAATACGAATGATAGTTCCAGTAAAATAACAAAAAGCTTGGTATGGACACGTTTGGGGGATTGGACACGATTGGGGGTTATTAAAAAATGGACACGTTTGAGCGTTTATACAAATGACACGCTTTGGCGCCCTTTGACAACTAGACATGTTTTTGCAGTTCAGTGACGTCGATGTGGACACGTTTGGGGGAATCGGACACGTTTGGGGGGAAGGACAAGTTTCTGAGTGTTACAAATATATCATTATATGATGTGCAGTTACCATTATATTATGTGCAAATATCTTTATATGATGTGGTTGTGTCATTATATTATGTGCTTGTAATCTTATATTATGTGGTTTGGTTTACTTCATTATATGATGTCGAAACGTCATTATATGATGTCGAAACGTCATTATATGATGTCGAAACGTCATTATATGATGTGCTTTCATCGTCCTTATGGTCAATGAAAATGATTACGATTGGAATGATTACTGTCTACGTCATAACTGATTCCGATCTGCTTCTGTAAACTATAAACCCGGCTCAAATATGTGTCCAACGCTAGCGAGAGTGCAATTAATAGGAAAAATGAGACAATGCAATTTTACAAAATCAACGTTTTAAACAGTTCAGAGGGAGATAATTTAAAGATCAATTAATACAGGAGCTAATTGGAGAAATTTGCGGCTGTGGCGAAAATATGATAAAACAAATTTTGAGGCTCTTTATAGATTTGGGTTAGCTACGTGTTGCAGGTCGTACTTTTACTCTTACAAATTATGACTTGGATGGAGAGTTTTCTCATTGGCTCTCATACCACATCTTCTTATTTCTATTCATTGCAAAATGCTTCATTGAACTCACAGTCAGTTTTAGAAATATTTCACAACAATAGCTATAAAATTATCTACTCATGCATAATATGGCGAAATGGTTTGTTTTATAAACTGTTATTGAATAATATAAAGGGTACGATGTATAATGTAGTGTTACTCCTCCAAAACCATACAAAGTCGGATATATTTGTGATATTACGTATACATGTACAGTGTTTTGTACTTCCTTTATTTGTCTTTGAAACAATCTTTTTTTTCCTAAGAAAGAGCCAAAATATCCAAATTCGGAGACTGCATGCTTAATCCACGTACTGCCCGCGAAATGCACAATGGTCAGGTTTGGTAATGTTCACATATATGTTTATACAGATTGTTTATTTTCAACTTATTTCAATGGAGATTTTTTTAAATTATTGAGAAAGGTGTGTGTAATTGTTCTCTTGTGGGTTTTTTTTTTTTTTTTGGGGGGGGGGGGGGGGGGGAGGGGGGAGTCGTGAAAAGTTTATGTCTTTGGAATGATTGTTTTTTTCCCTATTTCACGGTAATAACTTGGAAAATAAATTAGAGGAATTCCCATCTTTCCTACGCCGTCCCCACCACCAATGATGAAAATGACAATAATTATAATTTACTTATTTTTAAATCTGTTCTTTTAATATAAAAAAGAAGACGTGGTATGATTGCCAATGAGACAACTCTCCACAAGAGACCAAAATGACACAGAAATGAATACTTATAGGTAACCGTAAGTCCTTCAACAATGAGCAAAGCCCATACCGCATAATCAGTACAAAAGGCCCCGAAATGACAATATAAAACAATTCAAACGAGAAAACTATTTTGCTCAGAAACGGTTTCCCTATAAATAAGTATCAAGATAAAAGGCAATAAAACAACAAAACTCATAAGAGCCAAAATTGCCCAAAATGGGACCTTAAAATTTACCATAAAATATATTCAGACACATTGCAGTATTTTTTTTAATCTATTGTAGTTTTAAAGATAAATCTAAAATATTAAAAGTCACCGCCGTAAATCTTACTTCACTTAGAAAAAAATAAAACACAACTCTGTATATGTCAGAGACCACCAGACCTCAGTAAACAAATTAAAAATAAATATGGTATTTTTATGTTCATTCAGACACAAATCTAATTAAATTACAGCTATTGTGTGTCCAAGCTATGCTTACGCGGATCTGAAAACGCTCCATTCTATTTTCTGTTTAAAGACCATTGGGATTCTCGGTTTTGTCGGATTTATATACACCTTCAAAAATGTGAAGGCTGAATGTCATTGGCTTATGTAATATTTACTAGAACAGAAAGTATCAAAGGACTGAAGTACTGAACATCGGATGACCACAAGTTATCGTTGATGGTCACACGCACTTGTCTTAAAGAAAATCACATCACAATACCTGAAAGTGAGGTTAACTTACAGAGACATATTTTGTTCTGAGACAAGTTCGTGCGTGGATGATGAACGGGCTCGTCTAGATATTCAACATGATATAGTCAGTATCAAAAACGAAACTACCTATTATTCTATATATAACAGTTACATGTATACATAATTTTTATCCAAATGCTATAGCATTCTATTCTACTATTCTAATAATAGTGCAGTGCAAGTGCATGGTGAAAACACTTCTATAATAATTCGGATTTTCTCATAGTTTGGATTTATGTAGGCATTCAATTTTCCCGTATAAACGTTCTTAAGATGTTCTTCCGAATGCGTTAACACAATTGTCCTGTATGTGTGTCTAGATATAACTTACTTATAACTTAAAAATATATTTCTAACGACGCAACATTTTCATATAATTAATTTAATATGTTCTAAAAAAACATTTTTTATGAGTATTACTTGAAGCGACAAGGAATGCTATTTTGCACTCGGTTATGTCTGCGTTTTTATACGATCGGTAACATGTACCAGTCAAAGTCGAAAGGCAAATTTCTGTTGCGACAATACATCGGAATGCCCTCACAGTCATCGTGATGTAAACATGAAGTGTGGGCAGGAGGACGAGTGCTTCCTTGTTCCAGGACAAACACTATTGTTTTATTTTTTTCTCTCATTTTCTCATATTTATCAGAATAATCTGTCCGAGTAAGGTGAAATGGATTTCTGTGAAGTAGCATGTTAAAAATCCGACTCAGGGTGTTGGTCTATTACAAAACCGGGTTAATATTCATTTCACATTAATATGTTCCCGTACGAATATGCACCTGTCCCAAGTCTGGAGCCTGTAACTCAGTGGGTTGTCGTCTGTTGATGTGTTACTTACCGGTTTTTGTTTTTCGTTCATTTTTTTTTTAGTTTTCTCGTTTGAATTGTTTTACATTTGTCATTAAGGGGCCTTTTATAGCTGATTATGCGGTATGGGCTTTGCTCATTGTTAAAGGCCGTACGGTGACCTATAGTTGTTAATTTCTGTGTCATTTGGTGTTTTGTGGAGAGTTGTCTCATTGGCAATCATATTAAAACATAGTCTTATATATATATATATATTTCAATTTTCCGCTGACCGTCAAGCATACATACATAATCATGAAAGTGTGCAATAAATGCATAAACATAATAAAAAGATGCAAGCAAGTGTCATGCACCGAGTTGAAGGTCATATATATCTCCTTTAATTCCTTTTTTTTTGGGGGGGGGGGGGGGGGCTCTGTTGGCGAGTAGTCCAAGTATCTAGCCTGTCAACCCTTACATGTAGGTTGTGAGTTCGAATCCCACACGAGGCAGGTAAGCTCGACTCCCATCTTAATTTAATATAATTATTAGTTTTTCCTACCGGAAGTCGGTGGTTCTTTCCGGGGACTTCGGCTTCTTCCATCAATATAAATTCACCGCCACGATATAGCATGATAGTGTTGAAAGTGGCGTTAAAAAGCAATCAATCAACAAATTAATCAACCAATCATCCATACCGGTACAATTATAAATGCAAGAGAGGATAATTTTGTAGCTATCGTTATCAAATGTTTTTAAAAATGACTCTGAGTTCATTGGTGTCTTTTGCAATGAATAGAAATAAGAAGATATGATATGAGTGCCAATGAGACTACTCTACATCTAAGTCATAATGTGTAAAAGGAAACAATTATAGGTTAAATAACGGCCTTCAACACGGAGCTTTTACTCAAACCGAACAGCAAGCTATAAATAAGAGCCACACAATTTGTTTTATCATATTTTCGCCGCTGCAGGGAAATTCTTCAACTAGTTCCCGTATCAATTGATCTTAATCTTCCGTCGAAATGTTTGAAACGTTAATTTTTGTTAAAATGCATTGTCTCACTTTATCTTAAAAATGCACTTTCGCTTAAAAGATTAAAGATCTATTTCTAAAACGTAATAAGTTAACTACATATGCTCAATATTGTAGATCCCGTATATTCATTATTGTAGACCCATCGATAAAAATTCATAACTTGACAATTTTCCATCAATAATATCTGGTGTGATTTTTTTCATCTTTAATCAAGGAACAAACATGTCAAGGTTTTTCTTTTTACATCTCAACCATTTTCCAAACGATAGCTAAATATTTGATCCGGGTTTATATTAATTCTGCAGAAGCAGATCGGAATCAGTTCTGACGTAGTGAGTAATCGCTTTAATCGTAATCATGTTCATTGACCATCAGGACGATGAATGCACATCATCATAATGATGTTTCGACATCATCATAATGCTGTTCTGACACCCTATAAAGATGTAAACCGAACCACACCCTATGATGTTACATTGTCATAATATAATGACATTACCACATCATATAACGATGTCAGCACATAGCATACGGATAAGTTCACATCATATAAAGAAGTTTACACATAATATAAAGACATCTGTACATGATATAAGACCATTTGCACATCATATAAGATAGTTTGCACATCATATAATATAATTTACACATCAGATAATGTCAAATTGTCATCATATAAAGGTGACTGACTGCACATCACATAATGCCGTTTCTACATCGTATAAGGAAAGCATCACATAATATAAGGACGCAATCACATGACATAATGGAGAAAGCACATTAAATAATGAATTGTGGACATGATATAAAGATGTTTGTACCTCATATAAATGTGTTTGGACAGCATATAAGGACAACTTCACATCATATAATGACAAGTGTACATCATATATGGACAAGTTCACATCACATAATTACAAGTGTACATCATATAAGGACAAGTGCACATCATATAATGTCATTTGCACATCATATAAGGGTAAAATAACATCATATAAAGGCAAATGAACATCATATAATGAGAAATGTTAAAATAAGACAGTGTCGGCGTTCCATGTATATGGCTGTTTACATTATGTATATACAACTCGTCTTAACATCAACCCAAAAATGTTAGATCTGTAAATTTGCTATCGCAAATTATTTGTTCTTCCCTCGCCGGGATTCGAAGCCATGCTACTGAGATATCGTGTAGCCGTCCCGCTAGACCATATATATATATATACATCATGTTTTTTTTCGCCTAATATAGATGTTTTGAATTGCATTTTTTCTTTTGAAGATAATGCATTTATATCAAGTGTTTATTTTGTTTATTTTTGATATGTCCGGAATGTGTTCCTAATTGATTCTAAACAAATGTCCTATTTTATTAAAGGTCGTCAGCATATAAAACAAAATCAATGCATTTAATGTAATTTTAATTGATAAAATTTAACGTTTTGTTTTGTTTTCATTTATATTTTATAACATAAGCAAGCCTTTTATTTACAAAACATTCGGTATGTCTGGTACCTGGCATGTACAAATCATTGTGTTTCTCATACACAAGGTTCTGATAAATAATGTCGACCAAGTAGGTAAACAAGTTTAAGCACAAATTCAAAAACGTTTACTATTTACCAATTGATTAAGGTAAAAAATCATATTATTCAAAGACAAATTCAAATAATGCTATCTTGACAATACAGAAATAATGTAAACTAGATTCAACCAGACGATTCATGACGTTTTTTTTCTAAATAGAAATCTTCACATCATGATATTATTTCAAATGATAGATACTTAAAACTTATTCAAGCCCTTAACCTAATATTTATTCGTAGAAACATAATTAGATTGTTCCGTCGTTATAACACATTGAAACATCTAGAAACACCACTGAAATGTGCATAAGTGTCCAATCCATCTGATATATCGTTAAAGCGGTAAACATTCACCGACAAACAGTTAAAACATGGTTTACGATCGTTTAACTTGTTCCTTTTCATGTGATTATAATCATTTCAATGGCATAGAATAAAATCACAATTATATAAAAACAAACGTAAACGGCTTTTTTAAGCAAACACAAATTGATTTCTACATAAAAATGAATTAATCGAGATATTTCAATACGACAAAGACACCTCCACGACGATAAAACTTCCTGAAGGTAATCTAAAGGGTAACAACAAGTTATCAACAAAAGACTTGTGTATAGTTAGTCAATTAAACCCAGAGCCGTCTTAATATTTAGATAAAAAGATGTGGTATGATTGCAAATGAATCAACTCTCCACAATAGGTTATCATTTGACCTTAAACAATGAGTTTATCTAGAACTGCATAGTCAGCTATGTAAGGACCCGACATAAAAAATGTAAAACACTTAAAACGAAAAAACGAACGACCTTATGTATGTACAAAATGATGAAAGAAATAAAAAAAAAAGTTACACAGCAACAAACAACTACTGAATTACATTATCTTATTTAAAAAGACACATACATAATGATACGTTTCTTACTCTAGTCTGTGTAGCCACATCTTCCACATAACCTTGTCCAGTGGTGTAACAGTACAACATAAGAACATACTGTAATACTCAGTTGAAAAAGTCCCAACTCATCAAGTTGATGCAAATAGAAATACATCTAACAAAACACAGATTTGATGTGAATATTAATGAAAATCCGTAACATCAATGCAAAAAAGGCAGAACAAACATAAAATACTTTATGGCAAATTAAAAAAAGGGAGAAGGCCATAAAAAGTTTTTTTTATAGAAATCGTTCAGTTAAACATGATTCAATTCGCATGTGTTCATTCATATTTTATAATAATGAAAGTCTTGATTTTCTATTCAAAGTATTTTTTTAGCAATTCCTCATCTTCAATGTTTGTATATCATAATGTCAAAATCTTTTAAGAATGAAGATTATAAAACGAAAATCAACATGTACCTGGAAGCTTCATTTATTGATATTTTCAAATTTAAAAAAAATAAAAAAAATATTAAAATTGGAACATTTTAGTAGTGAACAAATTAAAAGATTTCGGCATAGGAGTTCAGAAAACAGGTGTGAACTTTTAACCGCACAGTGTTTTCATTGTAACCTCCATTTTATATATTTAAAAAAACTCGTATGAATATTGTATCTGTATTTGTATCTGGCTTGTTCACGAATTCCAATTGTGTTTTATATAGTGATCATACTGTACGTTTTCGTTTTTTGAATTAAAATGTCTGTAAGTTTCACAGTTGACGATATTGATTTGTACTCAAACAGTGGCCAAAACACATGTTTAATTCGACAACATGGAGACAAACATTTGTCGTGCAAAAAAGTTAATACGGCAACTTTGTAAATTACAATAGTAACACATATTTTAATTATTTCCTTTGTTTTAATTTCGGTTGATTATTTGATTGTCATGTTTGTTAAGTGTAAGAGGTCCATAGCAACTGTTAAAATGCCTGGTACCTCACATGTTATAATTATTCTTAAAAACATTAAAAAAAAGTCCTTTCAGCATTAACCAAAATAAATGATACCAGTTCTTATAGGATTAAACGCCTTTTTGAAGGAACTAATTGATGAATAAACTCGACCAACTCATTCACAAACAAATTAAAATCGAAAGAACTATAATGATATGTTTGTGACTGACTTGGTCCAGTTTATACATCAATATATTTATTTCAAGGTGTTTAATCCTAATACTTGTTTTTAAATTAGAGATAAGAAATTACCTTTTCCACACTATTAACCTCTTTCACACATACATTGTATATTTATGTCATTAAATTGGCCTGACGCATGAATATACTTATTGTTTAACGCAAAAGTATGTACTCCATGAAATTTGCTATCTCATAAAAAAATAATCTCAAAACACTGTTTATATCATTCAAATGAATGTTTTGTGTTTTTTATTTAATTTCACGATTACTGCCAAGTAAAAATAAAAGTTTTTAACGTCGAGCCGGATTGTGTTATTATTGTCGCCGTCTTGTTCACATTGGTAACAAAAACAAGGTTCGGTCAACGTCGGCTATCGAAAAATAAACAACGTCAAGAACAACTACCGGAAGTCCCCATGGCCAATCATATCAACGTGTTACCCATTATGCAAATCATATAAGAATAAATATATATATATAACACACGTATTTAGCTACCAGCACATATCAGGACTTTACATCACAAAATCGACTCCTTAAAGGGGCACTAGCTGCCAAATTCACGCTCACCAATTTGAACCCAATTCTCATATTTCATTTATAAGAATGTAAAACATTATCCATCGAGGGTATCACCAGTCCAGCTGTCTACACTTCTGTGTTTACATGAATTAGCATTGATATGATCAAAATCATAAATAACCTGTTTAAAAACTTTGAATATTTAAAATACTAAGACTTTTTTTACCTCCTTAATTGATTACCTTAGCTGTGTAGTAAATTTTAAGGACTTTTTGGACCTCATTGATATTCAACTACATACTTTATTTTGCGTTTTTGACATTTTGTATTCTAGCGTCATTGATGAGTCTTTTGTAGACGAAACATCCGTCTAGCGCAAATACTAAATGTTAATCCTGGTATCTATGACGAGTTTATTTATATAGAAATATAATCATCTTATTATCTTATGATCTTATCCGTTGAACGTTCCGACCTTGCACGATATATTTGCCACTGGACGTTAATCAGATAACAATCAATTAATTGTATCCGTTGGAAATCATGATACCTTATTCAAGAGATCTACCGACTGTTTAATAATATATTTAACAACTGCACAGCTTCTGATTATATAATAGATGTTAACAAAATATAACGATGGATGCACTTCAGTGTTATGATTCCAGATATAAATCATTAATATTTAATTGTAAAATTTGAATTCTTAAATTTCTCTTTCATGATTTAGAAAGTTCTCTGACCATCTGTAATTAACTGACATACTGCGTTTAGTTTGAACGCTTTGTTGTCTGATTCATAATAAAATAACTAATTGAACAGAAAAGGTAAATTAAATATTAATATTTAGCGGTAATTTGGGGTGACATTCTAATTTATTTTTAAGTTATTTGGTTATCGTGTAAATTACTCAACGACATGATAGAATTAACAATGTCGATGAAAACGGGATAAATATAAGTTATATTTAATTTACCAATTTCTACAAAATTATATCAATATTTAGATGTTGTATCTGTTCACTACAAATTTATGTGAAGCCGATAGATCTGAAAGGACGCGACAGGCTTCATTGAAATCAGCTGATTATAGGCAGTGAAATTGACTATCTGCCGGAAATCGTATTGTGTGTGGTTATAAGCAATTTGACGACTTCACAACCTATTTTTGGATTGCGTAAAGCAAGTAGATCATATTTTCAGTGTTTTCCTAAATGCTAAATATTTAAGCAAGACGAAAGCTTCTGAAATAGCAAATTACAGTAATTTGATAGTAATTTTTATACCTCTAAAAACAATTAAACATTATGTATTTTCAATTTACTGTTGATTGTTTTTAAATTTAAAATTTGATAATAACATCACGATTATATTAAGTGAGTTTACTACCAATAAATGATTTTTACGGCATTCAATCACTTTGAGAAGGGATTTCTAGATCATCTTTCATTCAATTATCCGACTATCGTTTGTTATTCAATTCTAACATTGCAGAACGGACCAATTGTATTAATGTCAGATATTTCTAAAAACCAGACTGATTACAATAAAATAATGATATATGGTAAAAATTAATCTTAAGAAGAAAGAAAGATTAGATAAGAAAACAATTATTTTGATTCGGCACAAGTCATATATACAACACAAGCTCTAATGAGCTTTTGACTGAATATAAAAACATAATATATGATATAACAGTCTAAGAAAATAAGAGATATAATGGTCTATTTTATTCAAGTTATTTGAAAAAAGTTTGTCGCACAAGATATTTGTTTTTCTATTGTTAAAATATACTACTGTTATAAAAAAAAGTTATCTCCCTTTCTATATTTCTGATCAAAAGACATTTAAAAAATATTGCAAGATGATCATAATCAAATCAAAAACCTCATTAACATTAATGAGTACTTGTACAATATGTTTCACCTTAAGCCAGGATTTTATAAATAAGTGTACTTATTTTTTATTTCTTTTCGTTCTTTGCATGCATTAAATAATTATCACTGTACAATATAATAATAATCATATTTAGTCTATTCCTTTCTTATTTGCTATAACAAAATACACGAACTAATCAGCCTTTATTTCTTAACTAAATATAGATGGGGTTCTAGCTTTTACAGCTCGTAAGTTAGAGCATCACTGAAGAAACAATACCGTTCGACATGCTCATCATGTGCCTTCAAATTGATATCGTTAATGTAATCATCCTTTGAGTTTGCTTTTTGTATCATCTATGGTTTGCGGCAGCCCTTTAAACATTTTGATTCTTATGTGACTGTTACTCGTAATCAACCATAAATGACCCACATTTGTAGAGAACGATGTGTCTAATTTGTGAGAAAACTCATCTGCAATCATTCGTTTCTATTGTTCATCATCTAGTATATAGTTACTAGTACATTCAAACTTACTAAAGTATTCTCAAATGTACTCACTACCTTATCATTGATGATATTTTAACCAGTAATGATACAAGTATTTAGAATTACAATCGTGATGCTGAATCTTATTTACAATGCAGAATTCAAAATTCAAAATGAAAATGTGTTTATAGGAAATTCTAAAGGGACGCTTACATTTATAACAATGATATTTTAAGTATTTTCAGTGTCTTCCTTCTCTTTTGATGGTGTCTTCTATTCACATTAAAGTTTTTATCTCGATAGTTGTTGTTCACTTAAGTTATATCGCAGAGCACCTGTACCCCTAAACACCTTAATAAAATTGATAAAGAGAGCCACGAATGTACAAGTTTACTTAAACTAACTGTTGTTAACTTCAAATCTAAAACATGAAGAAATAAAATGTTGTTTTTTATTTGCATGTGTTATAGACCGTAAATCGGGTAATTTTGGTTGTAGTTTTATTTTGGTTTATTTGGTACATCCAGTAAAAGTGTCAAAATTAAACACACGAAAATAAAGCAAACACTAAAAATTGAAACGCGAAAATTGCGCACTGGTACGACAAGATCGTAATGTTAATTGTTTGGGGGGAAATATTATATATTTCATTCCAGTATTTGTTCTACAATTCCATACATAGATAAAGCTGCAAATAAATACCTGGTATAATTTGACAACACAATATAATATTTACTTAATTGTCAGTTTTCCGAAATTGTTAAGAAAACAAAACATGAAGTATTATTCACACAAGTCATAAATATGACAGACTATTGCCGATTAGACGCCGTTATTGGCAATTAGAACATCAAACCTACTTCTTATCTTTTATCTTCAACTAATTGCCAGTGGCATAAGGATTAGAATTAAAAATGATTTTTGTGAAACATAATCTAATTAAAAAGTCGTATAATGTTCAATTTTTTTTTTCATATTTCTATTTCAACTTTTAACCTGGATATATGGAATTGTTTGTAATTGCATCCGTATCTGATTCCTCCATAAGATAACTTTGTCGTGTAATTTGTTAGAGAAATTCAATGATATTTTGTCAATAAACGGGTTAATAGAAGCACATATAAATTGATCACTATTGTTGTTAAAAAATTGAACATATAAATTGGACGAAGCACCAAAATTATACACACCAAAATAAAACAAATGCCTTTTGAGAGAAAACCGCCAAAATATCCGACGCTAAAATGTCCCAATTTACGGTAATACTAACCCACAAAAATGTGTTTTCTTATAAATGAAAAGAAAGTGTAATGCTATAGATTACTAGATAAATCTTAATTGAAACTGTAGTTCTTCGTGATTCATCCTTCTTTTTTATGTAAATATTTAAAAATAAACAGGTAAAATTTTAGTATCAACCATTTAACTAGTGTGTCAATTCATATATTACAATATATATTAAGTTTAGCCTAACAGATGTGTACTTGTATGTCGACTAAAAAAAATACGTGAATAAATAGTAATACGTAAATCAAAACAGCAACCAAACGACAAATGACATCTAGACATAATATGCAGTCTTGGCAATCATACCACATCTTCTTTTCTATATTTGACATTAAACCGGTGTTTATATAATGTATACAAATAACTTTGCTGTTTACAAACTTGAACAATTCTGAAAAACGTCGGGATTTTACATTAGGATTAGATTCCTTACGCTGAATTTGGCAAAAATTTCGGAATTGGGGTCCTAACTGTTCTTAAACTTCGTACTTTATTTGGCCATTTTTAATTACTTTTTGAATTCGAGCCTCATCAGGAAGCCATATGTAGACGAAACGCAAGTTTGGTGAACGTTATGGTAATCCTAGTGTCGATAATGAGTTTATTTCAAACATCTATCATCCTCAACAAACTTAAAAAAGAAAACATGTAAATAAAGACCACCAAAGATCTAACTAATTAAGTATGTTAATTTAAACATGAACAATGATTAAAAAGAACAGATTTTTTTAAATGTCATCTGTAACACCGAATATAATATTTGTTTAACCTTAAAACAAATACAAGTGAAAGTAATATAGGTAACTCTCGTAAGGACATTTCATTTATTGTCGATCATTTACATGTTATTGATCAGCAGTAAATGGAAAAAACAGTTAGTAATTGGTTTGCGTGTTTGTTAACTATATATTCCATTTCCTTAAATTGATATTAATGCATTTCTCTTCCTTAAAGTCTATTAAAATGCATTATTCTGCAGTAAATAGTTTACCTAAGCTGTATGTATTTAAACTCCGTAATATCAAAATTAGATTATAAAAACTAAAAGACGTACACATTTTTGTCACATTCTTTTAAATACAAATCTTAACATTAAGGAAAATGTTTTAAATTTTAGTTGATTCACTTCAGCACTTGTATCTATGATCAGTTTATTTACAACCACTGGGTCGATTCCACTGCTGGGGGAGATTTATTTTCCCGAGGGTATCACAAGCCCAGTAGTCGAACAAGATATTTGATTTTCTATTGTTTAAATATACTACTGTTATAAAAAAAAAACATACGCAGTATAAAAGCATCAAATTTTTCAATACGTTGTACCAACTATGGTTACATGTAAGGCAATATATAAATGAAGCTAAGACTGTAAATAATTCAACTTTTGATAAACCGTAAATTTAGAGAAAATAAACATTAATGATATTTCATGCCAACATAAAAGAGCTGTAGCTGAAGCTGGGTACTGTGCTGATGATACCATCGTTGCCGGATTGTCAGCCAGTAATAACTATGATCCAGTAATTGTAAACGCTCATCAAACATACCAGGGTTGTGATTCTATATTACACTATGTCGATATTCTCTTGATATGATATATTCAATCATGTGCGATACACGCAAATAGAATCTTGAAGTTGCAGCCAAGTTGCAATTGAATAAAGACAAACATATGGGTTGTGAATTAAACATATTTGTTAACATGCTTTAAATGTGATAACCTAGTTATTGACTCTCAGTCTTAACATTAGGTTAATAATGGTTTACCAATCAATAACCTTAAGAACTGAATGTGTTACTAGTAATTCTTAAGTAGACAAACAAACACAGGAATTTCTCGGGTCTTTGTTTACAAACATCTGTTAGTTGATAGGTGTCTACGTTGTGTCTTACTTTTTTAATTTTTTGTTTCCTCTAGTATCTGCCTCCTTTCCTTTTGTTAGTAAAACGCTGCAAAAATAGCGTGCGTCATTTGCAGCATCCAAGACTGTAGTTTGTTCATCAATCATTGATAAGCATTGATCAAGTGAGAACTTGCACATTGCAGTGCTTCTCTCCGTATTACCCTTCTTTTCCTGTTTCTATCTCATTCCACATGTTCAATTACCACCACTTATTGTGTCATGAAAACTCGTTAAATCTCAATTCTAACAAATCAAAGTTGTTTATGTTTTTAAATTTCAAATCGAATATTACAATGGAGCTTGCAAAGACCACTTTATTCCTGAATATTTCTAGGCTTAAAACAAAAAGACAAAATAGTTAAGAGACAATTTTCCTACTTACATAATTGGGTAAGCACTTAGAATTATAGCATGTTAATTGCATTCATGTAGGAAGTTGATCTAGGAACTTATAATTCATTGAAAGACTATGATTTATGCATGTAGTATATAATAGAAGATGCCATCTATAACATCATTTAATTTTTTAATCGATAAACGTAAAATCTTAGAAGTGGCGTGATACTGCACTTAAACAAAGCAGATTTAATTATTTTCTGACTTACTTCAACTAAAGTCAAAGCGTCATAAAAACCTAACATATTTAACAGGTTCATTAAAAAAATCTATATCTAGTTATATTATATGATAATAAAGAGCACCTTTGCCGAATGTTAATTTTTATTTTTTTAATATCAATAGTTGAATCTTCTGTACAACATTGAAAAAGCTTAAAAAGCCAGTTCTTGCGATGTCGTGTCACTAAAACTTACTTTTCGATGTTTGTATAATAACATAATAAGGTAACGCGTGTATAATGATCACAGTTAAAACTAATTTTTATTTGGTAACCCCGAATAATTTTCTTTTCAATCAAACGGAAATACAAGTAACAACAAGATATCAATTTTAATGAAAAACGTATGCCTCATTTTTGAAAACGAGAAGCAATTCAAAATCCAATCATTTAATGTTGCGATATAAATTATATCATCATAGACATGATAGATAACAGGATTTCTTATTTTTACCAGACGCTCGTTTCGTATGCAAATGACTCATCATTGACTCTCGAATTAAAGAAAGTTAAAAATGTCAAAACAAGTGTATCTTGTACTTCTACAGAATTTGCTGTATCTCTGAAAGTATAAAATTGACCTGTATAATTTTCGATATCCATAAGCCGAAAAACATGTTCTAGTTGCTTGCAAAATCTCACAAAGATCTGTGAGATTGCCCATATACGTACATTTGACATGATGCTTTCATAACATATTGGTGCTAGATGCGAATTTCGACAATTAATGTTTCTTTGAGTGATGTTCGAGGCGACGATATTTTTAAAATATATCACAAATGTTGATGAGCGAATAACACTAAAAACGGATGTTCCTATTAATTAAGGAAAAATGGTCTCACATTTTATGTCAAACCTGATTTAAAAAAATATATAATGTATGCATAAAATTGTGAATGGAAATGGGGAATGTACCAAAGAGACAACAACCCGACCATAGAAAAAAACACAACAACAGAAGGTCACCAACAGGTCTTCAATGTAGCGAGAAATTCCCGCACCCGGAGGCGTCCTTCAATTGGCCCCTAAACAAATATATAATAGTTCAGTGATAATGAACGCCATACTAATTTCAAAATTGTACACAAGAAACTTAAATTAAAATAATACAAGACTAACAAAGGCCAGATGCTCCTGACTTTGGACAGGCGTAAAAATGCGGCGGGGTTAAACATGTCTGTGAGATCTCAACCCTCCCCCTATACTTCTAGCCAATGTAGAAAAGGGAACGCATAACAATAGGCACATTAAAATTCAGTTCAAGAGAAGTCCGAGTCTGATGTCAGAAGATGTAACCAAAGAAAATAAACAAAATGACAATAATACATAGATAACAACAGACTACTAGCAGTTAACTGACATGCCAGCTCCAGACTTCAATTAAACTGAATGAAAGATTATGATTCCATCATATGAACATCAGGCACAATCTTTCCGTTAGGGGTTTAGTATCATACCATATATAACTACTTAATTAAAACAGAACAACAATTATTTTAACAACACTACAAATGGGATTTATCTTTCTTTGAGTCTTAAATGGCTGTTCTTAAATAGACATAAGTCAATGTTAATTATTTTAATAAACGTTGTTGATTTGATAAACAAAAATACTTAAAAAGTACTTACAATTAAACTTATGTGAGTAATTTTTCTTTTTTTATCACATATTCTAATATGACGTGCTTCTTTAGCTTTGTAAACAACACTGTGATAAAATTCTCGATAAAATATACTTATCGCAGACTTAGAGATATACATAATAATGGCTGTTTCAATATACTTCCCACGTAAATTTTCATGTATTGGAACCTATTTGCAGACCCTCTGCCGATTTTATTGTTTTTAAAAGGGCAATTAAAAAAAGACATAATAACTTTTTTTCTTATTCTTATGCATAATAAAAAAGAAGTAATACACAAGAGCTCGGAGAAATCAACAAAATAAGAATTAAATAAGATTCCGCGAAAGTCTATTAATCTTTTTGGCTCATTTAAGTCATTTCAAAACATGACGTCATACAAATCAAACCGCTAAAGTTGAAAGTTTTCTGTTGCGTGAACCATCGGAATTCGTATGATATTGTATTAAAACTGATTTTTGAGGTAGGTTTTGTTTTATTTTCTATTCTATTGCATTATTCGCATATTCGCGGCTCCTTAGTTACAAAATGTCAACTTTGGATTTAACGGAAGCTTACGAGAAAAAACATGTAAATTAAAAATGGCATATGTTGGGTTTGAGAATTTAAAGAATTAAAAAGTTTTTTTTTCTAGCAGTTATTCACGAAGTAACCTACGCAATCTACATATTTATAAAGATATTTGAACTTTATCTAGCAGGGAGTAAAAAAGAACAGCCACACACACAGCTTACCCACCCTCGCTTCAGTTTTTTAATGACCGTATTTGTCCTATTAGAATCAAACGCTCAGGATAAAATTCGAATATCACGGCCCAGGCCATGTGTAAATTTCCAACAATATATGGCTTCCATGAATTCTTTCATTTCTTAACTAGTATAGGACATCTACGCTGATGTTCAACACGAAGAAATGATCATTCATAACACGATGGGCATTCAAACTGGTTAAAAATAACAGTCCATTTTCATCGTGGATTAATGCATATTTTGTTTTCTTACAGATGTTCTTACAGATGTTCTTACTGATGTTCACTGTATAAAAAAAGCACAATACAACTTCTTTCATTATACTGTCCATACAGTTGAACGTTTTAGAAAGTGTATTTGTGCATCTTTATTCACAAGATGAATACACTTGATTAACTGTTTTTCACGAAGATACACCAACAATTTTTAAAAATTATCTAAAAAGTAAAATCACAAAAATATTTAACTCCGAGGAAAGTAATCTTAAAACGAACAATTATTTCAGTTTGATAAATTTTCCACAAATCAAATAAAAATTACAGTTTACATGCATGTTCTTTCAATTCTGAAAGTAGAGATTGCATAACGAAATATCATTTTGCATATTTCAATACATTGATATTTTACTGATTTACGTATTTGATAAAATAATTGACCGCTTATAAATGCAATCGACACATGTAACTCGAATAGTTAATATCAGATCGATCGTTGATGATAATGAAAGATACACACATGAAACAACAAAATTTGTAATAATTCCAAGTAATGACATTATTGTTATTTAATAAATGTTAATACAGAATAATGTTGTGCAATGTTCAATATACTAAAGAAAAAAATACGGATTAAAGGCACTATAAATAACATGTTTATGAGACTGTAAAAACGAAAAATATGCAGGATTAAAAAAAGATTTTTTTTCTCACATTTACGTTTTTCTGAAATAGACGTTATACCTCCATAAGATTGGAAATATCATAGCAGGTCACAATTCTTTATTTTTCGTTTGATTTGTTTTTAATATATATAAATCAGAGCGTTGGTTTTGTTCTCTATTGAAATGTTTAACATTTGGCCATTAAAGGGCATAGTATTACTTTCTATATGCCTTTCCAAACAATCGTTTCATATCTAATAAATTTTATTCTAACATTATGATATGAAGCATGTTATTGCCCTTGTCGCGAATTGTGACAGGATTGCGGCAACTAAGTTTAATGAAGAGTCAACGATTATGATTTGTAATCCTGTTGATTCAAAGATAATATTTTGTTTCTATAAAAGCAAAAACTAATAATCGTCTTTTGATTTTCAACACACTTGTAATCAATCTCGAATGTTCTGTCAGTTTTTATGCCAGTCCACATCTGAGCTAGCAAAATAAGTTATTCAGGCTCGGGCATTCGGTAGTGAGTTCCTGAAAATTCTTATGCAGTATGTTGATCACTAAAAATTGTTTAACACCGTACAGTCACTTATAGTTGCTTACATTTTGTCCCTGTTGAATAGTTCAAATTGTCTCAATGTCAATTATAACCCATCTTCTTATTCTATATTCATGCCAATGCATTGTTCTAATTGGAACCTGGTTTTTTTTTTTCATGGCCAGAGTCAATGAATTCTAAATTGCATTGTCTCATGAAAGTAAGCTTTGAGGGTATACATACGTGTTTTTACTATTTTGACCGACGAAGAATCTTCCAGCAGTTCGGATCTGAAGTACTTTTTCAAATGTGTGAACAAAGAAAAGGCAAGACCATCAAAGCTAAAGGACGGAGCCCATTTGAAACATAATAACTCCAAAAGACGAACCTCAATAGAAAATTATTTTAATCTTGCATGTATCTTTCTACAAATAATTTTTAAAACAGACAAAAATTATTTGTACCTTTTTTGTCTAATCTAACGTCATAACACATCAAAAAAAAGCATTAAACAATCATTCGTAATCTATAATTAAACAACAGAGATATAGAAATGTACACGATATGACCTTTTAGTACTTAATTACAGTTGTGTGTGGTACGTATACGTGTAATGAATTATGGAATAGGTTATGTACGAGATTTAATATAATTAAATTTTGAACAATAAGTTAAAACAGATCATTATTAAGATAAAAACATAAAATAAATCCAACAGATTTTAGTTCTGAAAAATCTGAAGATGGAAATAAAAAAAAAATGTTGGCTTGAGACTTGGTTTTATTCCTAATTCAGTTACATCTAGAACGCTTAAGTACATACATTTGAAAACCAAGGATGTATAAATACCGAAACATGTGGAACAGACGGGCGAAACAAACCAGAAAGACATTCAACTTATAAATAAAAAAAAACAACTGACAATGCCATGACTAAAAAAGAAATAGACAAACAGACAAACTTTAAGACACAGCATACATATCTTAAGACTAAACAACACGAACACCACAAAAACCTTGTGGTGATCTAACGTGTTCCGGAAGGGTAAGCAGATCCTGCTCCAAATGCAACACCCGTCGTGTTGCTAAAGATATTAAAAATCAGGTTATTAGTCTAATAGTATAATTCGATAGGTCACATTACAATTGTAGTGTATATTATATCCAAATCATAGCTTACATTGGATACAAATTACCGACATAATGCGCTGACTGGAAATCGCAAAAACCAAATTTTATTTGGAGTTTATAAAGTTTATAAATAATGTATTTCATACAACAACCAGCTTGTCGTGTACTTCTACAGCAATAGGGATCACTACTGGTTAAAGAGGCGATTGTGTCGCTCACTCTTTATTTTTGTAAGATGATTTTGGTATACTGTTCACAACTTACGAGTTTGAATACCTCTTGAGTATCTTTCGCCATACTTCATACATATTTGATAAATGAAGTATACAGAAATGTGTATTCTTTCGCGTCCAAATATATAGGATTAAAAGAAATAAACATATACAAAAATCTGGTTTTTAAATTTTTAGTATGGCTATTGTCTGAAATGGCATTGTTTCTTAGCTGTACTCAATGTTACTATATAAATAACACATAGCTGAGAGGGTGATAGAGCAGATTGTTACCCCGAGAAAACATTGTCAACCTCGGCGAAGCCGAGGTTTACAATGCTTTTTCGAGGGGAACCAATCTGCTCTATCACCCTCTTAGCTATGTGTTATTTAATTTATTATACTTAATGTCCTATCATTATGTCTTTTACAGATTAAATTTATTTTAGAAGTATTTTCTATTACGTCACGTACATAACAACGTTACGGGTATTAGAAAAAAAAAAGGTTAAGCAAGATGGGTTTTTTTATTTTGACAGTCAAATAATAAAATCTGAGCCAAAACGCAGAACTTAGGCATTGTATTTTATAACTTGATGTACATTCAATTCATTGTCCATTAAACTATTGATTTTGATTGGTCTAGACGAGAAGGTAAAATTCAAACAAATTGTCACCCTCTCAGCCATGTGATAAAGTAAATAAACACCTTCGTCTCAGCCAATCAAAATATTGCATTTTTATGTGAAGTATAATAAAACAAAATGTTTAATTGGAAAACAGCATGAATTAAGCAATGTTCTTAATTTTCATAAAATGGCCCATAATGTTGAGACTTTACACTAATTTATATACTAGTACTTCACACACTTTTCTCTTGATTTTTAACGTTTCCAAACAATGTACGCAAATTTAAATTGTTCTGAAAAGCTTGAGTAACTAATGCGAAAATTACTTGCTGAATGTTGCGCAATAATTCTGATTGGTTTACAGAACGGTCTTTTTATATAAACGTTGCATAATGACAGCGAGTCAAGAAGTTCATTATATTTATCTGCATTTATTGAAAGTATAAGACTAACCAAAATTGTTTGCTTATGAATTTACTTTTTAACCTGGCAGAATTACGATACAATTAAGAATGGAAATATGTCAAAGAGACAACGACCCGACCAAAGAGAACATAACAGCCGAAGGACAATAACGCAGCGAGGAAATCCCGCACCCGGAGGTCCTACATTTCACGTGGAAATTAGAAATGTGTTTATGGTCGACTTAACTTTGTCAATAGTACAATTTATATTTATGTTTGGACAAAAACAATCATTTAAATTTCAGGAGTTCAGGGAAAACACATTGGAAAGACAATGCAACGCCGGATCTACAGCGCCTTAAGCTTATGAAGCTGAATATTGAAGGAAAAAGTAAATTATGCGTACAGATAGGGAAATCATAGTTACAACGACTTAGTTACAGGGATATATAACTAAGAAAAGGCTGATGAACCATATACACAAGTCATTAAAAGCAGACTTTACATAGAGAATAATTTGCGAAGTAATTCTGTTTAGATAATCAAATAAATCATACGGTTCCGAGATTCACAATGAATAATTCCCTAAAATTTAGTCTGGAGTTTCTAAAATGTTGTCAAGACTACTTTAACATTCTTTTTTGGTTTTATTTCAAGATCCAATTATAAAGTCTGAGGAGATTTCTGAACAACATTTACTCTTTTATGCGTTATACATTTTTGTCTATAATCTTTTCGATAATTGTTAATTTAGTAATACTGAATGGCAGTTGGTTATGTTCTTTTTTTTCTTTCTTTAAAAAAATAAGAACAATCAGGTTTTTAATTGTCCTCTTTTAGATTGTATCACTTTTTGTCTGTAGTGAGCATTTTATTTATAAAAAAAAATCCCTATACAGCATGAGTTGTTTTCAATATAGAAGGCCTACGGTGACATATTTCTGTCCGTACATTGTCTCAATTCACATCAACATTTCTATATAACAATTTTTTTTATTTTTTTTGCTGTACACGGATCATTTATATATTGCATTCCTGTTGTTTGGTTATATTGTACAATATTTGTTTTAGTGAGGATTGGTTTTAATATAACTTTAGGTCATTTTCTTTAGTTTTGCAATACGGATTAAATGTATTCAGTAATATATAGGAAGCAGAGGAATACAAATATCTATTAAGTTCATAAACTGTCTTGAAAAAGCACCAATCAGAGATGCAAGGCTTATATTTGTGTTCACCAGATGCACGTTAAATGTATATCAGTCTCGTTAGAGGAACAGTTTGAAATTCTTAGCAAATATTAAGTTGGAAAGCATTTAAGGGGGCTCCTGGGTATAAATCAATTATTTTTTCTAATATAGGATTTCGCTATATTTTTCTATAAATGAACTTTATCATATACTTAAAGGAAAAATGAAATAAAAAGATGGAGTCATCGTTCATTTAAGCTCACAATCTGCCTCTGGAAGAAGCATACATTTTTGTTAATGTCCTTTTTTTCTGTTGAACTAATAGGAGAAATAGATGTAATATCGAAATAAAAAAATAACCTAATTACAGAAATCCCTTAAATTTTACAATTATTTAGTTTATGTACAGCTTATTTGAAAACAATAATAAAAAATATAGGTCACCTGTAAGTTAAAAAAGTTATTTCAAATGTAATGCCAAAAAATGTCATTTTTGCACCAAAGGGAGATAATTTGGAGCTTTTTCAATGATATAAACATTTTAAAAGTCATCTGGGGCCAAACTGAATCAATTTTTTGGGTTGATTTTTGTACAATATCATAAAGTAATAACTAATAGTGCAATAAATAAAACTTGTAATAAAAAAAATAAAGGTTTAATTTTTTGCTGAAATTTTTGTACCCAGGAGCCACCTTAACACCGAAAATTCCGTTACATTGTACCAATTACAAATATAGCAATCTAGTCCTTTAGTTTGAAAAAAACCTGCTGGGTCGAATGATCCAACAATTTAAACCGTAAATAAAAAAAATTAACAAATCAATGAAAAAAAATGATATTTTCATCGTTCGGTACACGTGCAAGGTTTACTTTAAATAAAAGGAATGTATATTTGGAATTCTATTTCCCACTATATCTCAAAGTTATATAAAATACTGCTGTTAATTGTTGTCGAATGTCGTAAAAGGTTCCAAAGCAGCAATCAAAATATTGTGAATAATGACCTTCTGGAAAGTTGCGTGCACTATTCCAAACTCTGACGTCATCATTGTATGCATTAAACATAGATGATTTTTCATAGATGTATATGAAGATATTTTTTTTACTAGACTCTTTATTCATGTCATTGTTTGACAAAAAGCACTTTAACAATAGTTGACAATATAAAATACCAGATAACATGCAACCTAATTCTTCTTTCAGAGAGTGTATTGTATTTAGATTAATATGGAATCACACACTCATACAAATATATTTTATTATATTCTTAACTCGTACTATATACTAATATGTAAAAAATCATTTCGTTTAAGCGCAATTAGTTTCCATTCAACAATCATGCTATGTTTTTATTTTTTTCACGCTTCAATTTTTCTTTTCAGTTCGATTTTTCCTTTCTTGTCTTTTAACTTAAATGACAATGTCCATTGCTTTAACCATTTTTTTATAGTCTAGACCATAGAACATTCCTTGTCGCATTGAGTATGCCTATTCTTTTAATAGCAGTTGAACTATACAACTAATTTACAGACTACTTAACCTCCCGGATCACCTTAAATCGCCCTCAGTTTTTGGTGTGGTTCAAGTTGCTCAGTTGTTTTTTTTACATGTTATGTTTTGTGTGCCATTTGTTGTCTGTTGGTCGTTTTCTTTTTTAGCCATGCGTTGTCAGTAAAGTTTCGACCATCAGTTTGAATGTCCATTTGGTATCTTTTGCCACACTTATATATTGGTATATGCTCGACTTATTTTTTGTTGCAAGAACAACAAACTGAATGTTTAACCAAACACATATTATATTCTATGGATAACCACCGAAATCCAGTATTAACGTCAATAGTATTCGCTGTCTCAATGTATGCATCATAACGTATTTATCCTAACCATAAATAAATGAATAAACATTAGTTGGTAAATGATAAGTGAATGGCATCACATATGTTAGTTTTGACGAATCGACTTATACAAAGCCTTAAATAAATGAAACAGTAGTATACCGCTGTACGAAACTCATAAATTTATTGAGAAAAAAAAAACAAATCCGGGTTACAAATTAAAACTGAGTAAAACGCATCAAATATAAAAGGAGAACATCTACACAACAGAAACACGACGTTAAAATATAACACACACAGAAACAAACTATATCTATATCATTAACGGAAAGCTTAACACTAAAATTTATGATAAAAGAGATGATTTTTCATTTCCTATCGTTAATTATCCATTTTTAGATGGTGACGTTTCCTTGTCGTATTGTTACGATGTTTATATATCTCAACTTGTACGATTCAATCGTGTATTAAACAACGTTTTAGATTTTAACGAGAGAAATTTATGTATTACTGAAAAATTATTACACCAGGATTTTCGATATCACAAACTAGTCAAAACATTTACTAAATTTTATCATCGGTACAAGAACATCATTCGTAAATATAGCTCAACATGCAGACTTCTTATACGTCCAGGTATTTCACATCCAATCTTTTATTGTAATATTCTTTATAAAGCACACAATGTCAGTATTCACCTCAGAAGCTAACAAAACTTTAAATAGACTTATTAAGAAGAGATATAGTTACGATAGTGTTGTCAGGTCATTAAAGATTGCATCTTTTGGCTTTAATATTGATTCACTTATATGGTCTTTGCATAGGAACTAAACATATTTATTTAAAAACCAGTTGTTAGCATGACACGGGCTATGTTCTGCTCACATATGTTATGATGGTATGATACTAAACCCATAACGAGAGGGATTGTGCTTGATATTCATATGATGAAGACATATTCTTCCAATCAGTTTAATTGAGGTCTGGAGCTGGCATGTCAGTTAACTGCTAGTAGTCTGTTGTTATTTATGTATTATTGTCATTTGTTTATTTTATTTTGTTGCATCTTCTAACATCAGACTTGGACTTCTCTTGAACTGAATTTGAATGTGCGTATTGTTATGCCTTTGTTTTTTTTACATTGGCTAAAGGTATAGGAGGAGGGTTGAAATCTAGTTTTGCGCCTATCCCAAGTCAGGAGCCTCTGACCTTTGTTAGTTTTGTGTTTTTTTTAATTTTAGTTTCTTGTGTAAAATTTGGAGTTTAGTATGGCGTTTATTATCTCTGAACAAGTATATATATTTGTTTAGGGCCAAGCTGAAAGACACCTCCGGGTATTAAAATTCTCGCTGCATTGAATACCTATTGGTGACTTTCTGCTATTGTCTGTTCTATGGTCGGGTTGTTGTCTCTTTGACACATTCCTCATTTCCATTCTCAATTTTATAATATAACAATGGCCATTTTCCTGCTTGGTACAGGACATTTTAAGAAAAAAAAAATGGTGTGTTGAACCTGGTTTTGTGGCATGCTTAAAAGACGGAATAATAAAAGTTTTCCAAACAAACTTGTTTCCAAATTCCATGTTATATTTTTGAAATTCTACTACTGCATTGTTATAATTTTCATATTATGATAAACTCTGTTTAAACTAAAGCATTGGTGTTTATAGGATAATGATTTTTTGAAACAAAAAATTGAAGCAACATATATCTACTACCCCTTCTCTGCCATAGGTTTTTTTAAATGATTCAAATATGTTTCTCATGCCTTCGATTGTCATTGGATTTTATGAAAGAATCGTTACTGAACATTTCATCATTTTAATTCGAAATCAACACTCATGTCATGTTTTAAAGTGGCAACAGCTGCGAGTCACATGTGCATCGAATTGACTCAATCGCGATTTTTACATGCTAAAAACAGGAATTGCAAGAGACTTACTATCGACACGGCCTCCGGCGATGGCCGATATACAGTTGATCCAGATATATATCATGTTTATTTTAATTTTTACCCAAACCATCCAAAACATGTGTAATTAAATATTCATTTTAACTTAGTGTCAATGAAAATCAATACTACTAGCTTAGAAATATTACGCAACAAAGGATTGGAAGAAATAATAATGCACTTAAAAAAAGAAGCAATATCCGAAACAGGACTAGTGATCGATTACGGAATACAACATGCACTAATGAATACAGAATCACGGCGATCCAAACTGACGGAAGAGCCTTCAAATAATTTTGACAAAGTTACATGTATCTCCTGTGTATAACAACATATAATCCATATTAAGTTTCAATGCTGAAAAGTAATTTAATTTACACAAAATGATACGATTGACAAAGGCATACGAAATACAAGATAATCAACAGTTTAAGAGAGTCAAACAATCTTAAACGATATTTAACATCTTCCATATAAGACATTTCATCTATGCAAGTGGACCTTACAATCTGTGAAAGCGCTTGGTAATGTGATAAAAAAGTGAAGTCTGAATGTCTCCAATCAAATGGCAAAATCAAAACTCAAACACACTACACGAACAGCTGTCATATTCCGGACTTGGTACAGGCATTTTTTTATGTAGAAAATTGTGGATTGAACCTTGTTTTATAGCTAGCTGAACCTTCCACTTATATGACAGTCGCATCATATTCCATTCAATTGAGAATGATGCGTGAACAAATCAAACGGATATTGAACTGTTTAAATTGTCTTTATTTTTTTCTCTTACTTTATAATTCAAATTACGATTTTTATGTGATATCATTCATTATTGACACCGATATAGATACAATTTATACAATTATACGGTCACATGTATTTTTCATATTGAAATATGACAATATATATTGAACCTCCTTTTTGAATATAGATAATTTCGTTATGAGAGCACACTATTAATAATATTGAAAATCGTTGCACAATTATTTGCTTCGATTGATTATGTATCAGTGTTAATATGATATGAAATTAATACATAAAGCATCAGCTGCAAAAAATTGTAAATTGGCCGGTATCTATGATATAAATAGATAAATGGAAACAGAGTTAAAAGTACACAAATGTAGGTTAACGTCTTTAAAAATTATGGTTACATGTATTTCAGTACTGTGTTTTTTCTGGATGTTCAACATACAAGTAAGAATTGACAACCATACATAGACAAATATTTAGTGAAAAAGAGCAGGAAAAAACATTTTAAAACCTTTTTTTTATATAAGAAATTAATTGCTATAATAAATCATGATAAAAAATACTATCATAACAACAAAAAACTATTACGAAGAGAAGTACGTTTTGCAATACATTACAACATAAAAAGTTTACGGAGAAGGCCATTGTTGGAATAAATTAAAAAATAAACAGACATAAAATAATAAAACGAATCTAAATAAATGCTACACTGTAACGAATCCCGATCAAAAACGTGTTTAACGACTACAGCGTACAATCACAAACTAACAATTACAATAAGAATTTCATTTATAAAGGGAACTTACTCTTGTCCAAGGTATGACAAACTGTTTCCCTGTCTGCAGAGAGTAAGCGTAACAATGTGTGAACGACGTCAGTTGTTTTTATACGTTTGAAGCTGAGTAAATTGTTAACTAATTGCTCCGAGTATTTCTTGAGCGTTTGGAAATCTATTTGATGTCGGGTTTTTAAACTTGCTTTGATTGTTTTATTTTTATAACATTGCCTTTCATTGAAAGTATGGTTTACGATGCGCTCTGTATTTCATTAACTACGTTCATTGAGTTTTGACGGTATATGGACAGTTTATTTTTTTTATTGTATAACCAGTTACTAACACTCTGTATTTAATAAGTTCTGTTCATTGAGTTTTGAAGGTATATGGACAGTTTATTTTTGTATTGTATAACCAGATACTGACACTCTGTATTAAATAAGTTCTGTTCATTGAGTTTTGAATGTAAATGGACAGTTTATTGTTTGCATTTGAGAACCACACAGGGAGAGAGGACATTGACTTTTAAACAATGATACGAAGCTATTTAATAACATCTAACGCAATTACGTTAGGAATCTTGAAAGCTCTTTTCTTATTTATTTGTTCTCCTGGTTAATTGAAAGAAAGATTTAGAAGTCATATAAATGCATGTGTTAAATGAAGAACACCGTATTTTTAAAAGAAATCGCTCTAAGTATTTGTACGGAAGAAAAGGAAAAACAAATGGTATTCAAAACTAACATCATAGTGCAGTAAGATTTGTTTTGTTTTGGTTACTCAGACGCTTTATAATAAAATATTTGTTTTGATTAAGAAGTTAACTAACATTTGTGTACAGAAAGGTTTTGATTAGTTTATTCGCATTATAGTACTATTCGATTTGTGTGGATGGTTTTGTAAACGTAATATAAATACGACCATTACATGTATGATTTATATTAATATTTAATTAGTACAGAAACAGCATAATAAACAGCATTACTAATCTGTATTAAACTGAATGAATTTAAAGGTTTAATACAAAAATGCATACATGAAGGCATTGTATTTTGTGTTCAATTGTAATTCAATCGTATTCATCAGTCAGTTTAAGGCCACCTTTTGCGGAGACAAGTCTGAATTATCCAACCGAGAGAATAAATTTAACAAATCATGCTTCTTGATAACGATTAAAAAGAGGAACCATACCAGAATAATTTGCTTTTACGTTACAGTGCTTGGTAATGGCTACTGTATCGTTATTGTTGTCATTAATCTAATTCCACTCAAATAACTTCTCCTTGGGTTGGGCTGCTATTTGTTAGACTACAATAACAATATGTAAATTTGTAAATGACATAATATATTTAATGGATTGACACACAAAAATGCCCGTGCAAAATGTAAAATCACTTATCATCAGTTGTCAATTATATTGAACTAGCTAGGCTAGACATTATATCAAGTATCGAACAGTTTTTGTTTCTTTAATAGTTTTCGTCTGATATATCATTTTGTCAATAAGATTTTAATATCAGACCCTAGAATTTCCCAGTAACATATTCCAGTGACATTATATCAATATGCAGAAGATGGATCACTGAGACAAGTAATTTATTTCTTCATTAATATACACATGTATCTTATTAGCTTTATTCTTATTTCTGTTAGACATATTTTAAAAGAAACTGTGAAAGACACCCAAAAGGAAATGCCTTCGAAATATGTAAAGAAATATTTGATATCTGGCAATTGTGAGAAATAACGCAAATAAGGTAAAATCCTTGACCAGAATGTCTAAAATTTATGGAATCAAATATCGTATCAATACAATGTTATAGATTATTTGACTTCACTGACTTTTCTCCGACTGTTCATTCGTAAAGATACAATCTGTGTTTATACTTCCTGTGTACTCATTTACTGATTATTAACATACGGATTACATTTATACAATAGAGTTTATACACTTTCGTAAGACACATCCTTCAGGCAAATGTGACGGTCTTGGAGTTACGACAACTGGAATATATCAGTGGTCATCTGAAACTCCAACATTCTATAAAAGTCAATCAAATCATGTTGCAGTTTCTCAACTTCGAATATGAGAAACACTTTTGTGGGGTATAAATAAAGAAAAATCTAGAGGTTATCGACACATAAGCATGAACACTCACTTTGTCAATGTCATATTTCAAATTTGAAATCGGTTGAGACCATCTTCATTTGTATGTTCTTACGTGCAAAATCAGGATTGTCATCATAATTTTTAGATTTCCTAACATTCAAGTTAAAAAAATATATAAGTATTGTACTACCCCTGCATGCATTATGAGAGAAAGTATAACTCTATGGCAGAGCAATCGTTTTTCCATTCTCAGCAAAGTCGTTGAAGAATTTCCATCAACGTATTATTATATTTCAACAGAATAAAACTTATGTAGCCTAAGATGCTGTTTATTTCATTGCATATTAACAAACATGTTGATTATCTATACAAATAGATATGACAGACAATGATTTAATTCCCGAAAACGAGTCTATTAATTTCTAATTTCTCTGTCGTGACTCCTTATAAATGACTTTATCAATAATATATATGTAGATTACTGTCGGAAATGTCTATTTCGTCTGAAGATATGATAATACAAAGATAAAGTGTTATCAAATTTGTCTGTAAAATTTTATTGTTTACAATAATTATGTATTGCGCAAGCAATAGTAGTAGGGTGCTAATCTACAGTTTTACAAAATAGCATGCAATGATAGTCGTGTGGATATCAATTAACGTAAGTATGATTAAAGATGATGTTGTATTGTCACCATGAAGAGGTGGTTGACCACTACAGAATTGCGGGGTTTTTCGATGCAGTCGTTAAAGTTTTGACTTGGATGACTCTGGACTTCTACATGCTAAGTAACGGTATTCGCTGTGGTCGTGTCGTCGAAGTGTTCTCTGATTGGTCGAAAATTATGTCATTGTTGATGGGCGAACACACGTTTGTTTTATGTTACGTGATGCAGAGAAGTTGATATTCTTTTTATATTTAATGATTCGTGTAATCCAGTTTATAATAATAAATGGTAAAATTACAAAATGTATTCCGTTTTATTGTGTATCAGCATATAAAAAAGTTACCAATGCCCATTAGGCATGCTGTTTTTTCGCTATATGTTTGAGAATGCAGTCTGTATATACAGCTACTAAACCACTCAACGTTCCCTCTTACACGGAACGAACACGGAACAAACACGCGAATGGAATGAAATGAGAACGAACGAGTTAAATCAGTCAGAATCGTGTATCTCCACTCATTTCGTTTATTAAAGTCAACTCGTGTTTTTCCGCTCAAAGTCGTGTGTGAACGAAACGAACGAAACGATCAATATATTCCGTGTAAACAAACATTGTTTCGTTCAGAAACGATACTATTTCTCCTGATTGGTTGTTTGGCGATTATGCTAGTTTTCAAATTTCCAAATGAAACGAATAAATATACCAAAGTTAATCGGTATATTGTACTACTCATTGTTTATTTATGAATAGAATTCATTACATTACTTCGATATTGCATTTAAAAATAAAAATGATAGCTCTGAAATGAATAGATAAATAGTAAAATAAAAAAAATATATTTAAATTATGAAAGGCAAACAAGATCAATTTAAATATCAAAATACCTTCTCTTCTTAAAAAAAATAGGATGGAAACATTCTTTATTTTATTATTCATATTTATTATTAAAGTTGTCATTTTTTTCTACTTATTTTCATATAAGTTAGTGAGATGTACATCGTAAAAGACGTGAAAAATTTAAGGAGTATCTCAGAAACATAATTTAGTTGCAGTCGCTATCCCTGGTTAAAATAAATAGAATATATTATATTATGCTTTCAAAACATGTGTGTGTGTGTGTGTCAATCTTTTTCGTTATCCACGTCAAACAATTTGCATAGTTTTCTTTATTAAAGCAATGAACGACCCTATTCGTGTTTGTAAATTATTTTAAAACTAACGCCCATTAATTTTTTCCAAAAAATAGATAAAAAATATTCTTATTTCGTTTCACGGAGGGAAAACATTTTTTTCGATGACTTTAGTGTAATCATTTCCCGTCTTTTACATTAGCGTATGATCCGTATATTTAACCTTTTTCAAAATAACCTAGTACTTCCAAAGTCAGTCAATTTATCTGTAAGTGCACGCATAGTCCGCTATCATATGCATGTACAGTGTATTTGTTTTTATTTTTTATTCAAGTGCAAACACTAGCTAGTAATGATTGGTTGTTCGTTTCTTGAAGTCCAGTGGCACATATATCGTGAATGTTCAGGACGAATTACGCTCACAAATATACTTACATAATGTAGCAAGAATATTCTGTGAAGAAAATAATCATTTATTATATTGTGTTTTCTGTTTACCTAAATGACTCAACACAATTAAACGGTTGATTTAATTAGAAAATATATCTAACGCTATAAAAAAAAAGACGTTTATAAAATACAGAAAATTAACTAGAAAGAAGAGAAGGGAATCATTCTAAAAGTTATTGAAAAAGAAATAAAACTGCCTTGAATATTAAAAAAAAATATATCTATAATTATATATGCAAATATTGGAAATGTCTTGAAAAGTAGAATAAAGACCAAATATTAAAAACAATATATTCTTAAGAAATATTTAAAACATATTTGTTTTTATGTTAAATGTGAGTAAGTGAACATTGGCTTGGAAATAGAAATATGTTAAAATAAACTTTTTGAACTTTTACATTTATAATATCACTCTTTATTTTTGCCTTTTTTTTTGCGTTCTTCGAAGATTGCAAATACAAAGCTTTGATCGGAATCTCGCTAATTGATAACAGTTTCCAGAATAACTTCATACATGTAACACCTTTTTATTACTCGTCCATATAATTTACATGTTGATTTTTAGCATCCGTCTCTCACACCTTCACTCTTTGAAGTTTCACATCTGGGTTGAAAAATAACAAGTCGTTATCTACTTCACAATTGGGAACTTTTCTGTTTGTTGAACAGTCAAAATAAAATCGTGATAATGTAACAGTTGAATCACGTTTATCATCGATGATTTACGATTTAGTTTAGTAATAAATCAGAAAATTGCTAATTGTTGTACACTTGTTTCAGATAGATTTAATCGTTGGCAAAATTGTTATAGCAAACTTATTAATTGCCTAAATTTTAATATGTTTATTTATAATTTTCGGATTAAGCTTGATGTCCAAGGTCACTGAACTAGTACATATTTGTGTTTAGAGGCAAACTTAAGCACGTCTCCGGGTGAGGGATTTTCTCTGTGTGTTGAAGACCCATTGCTGGCTTTCGGCTGTTTTCCGACTCTTTAGTCGGGTTGTTGTCTCTTTGACACATTCCTCATTTCCATTCTCAATTTTACGTCATGTTAAGTTGGAAATCCAGGATAATTCAAGGATAGTCTTATTAAATACAAGTATCTATGATGAAATTAGGAAATATTCATGGGCGGATCCAGCATTTTTTTAAAAGTTGGTTCCAACTCAGGATAAATTGAAGTTCCAATCATATTACCACATTCAAAGGCATTGATCGTTAAAAAAAAGGTTGGTCCTAACCCCGTAACCCCTACTGAATAAAAATTGAACGACACCGTTATACTTACGACACACAGGTACCTATTCAAAATTGATATTAAAACATATAACTTTGAAAAAATACTTATAATAACAACAAATTAGCATATATTCTTTTTTTTATATAATGTATGATAGCTTTGTGAATTGATTTTTAGCTTATTTTGTTACGTTTTTTTAACGTACAGTGGCAAGTATTTCACTTATAGTCCGGACGAAAAAGTAGTTATAACGAAAAAATACAATACTAAAATGTGTTCATCAAAATAGAATAAGAATTTTGACAGCTACTGAACAATAAAGAAATATGTTGAGGGCATACATTTTGAGAGAATAATATTCGCCTACGATAAAAAAAAAATCCTTTACTGTAACGTAGTATATATATACAGAAGGACAAAATACATTGAAAGATGGTACACTCCTACATCCTTATATTCTTGCATTACTATACAATGTTGTAACTTTTAAAGGATTAAATTAAAAGCAAGAGGTATCGTTTTTTTTTTTTTTTTTTTTTTTGCATAAACAAATATTGCAGTGTGTTTCGTTTTGCTCCCCTCGGTGAAATTATAATATTTGCACGCCCTCACCTAGATCTAGATCTGAATTTAGTTGTTATGTTAAAATAAACAATAATTAACTTAAGCGATGTATTATTGTTGACCATTCGAGATTCTTTTTTTTTTAACCAGTCTTCAGCTGAATTTGTGATTTTAATATTACTATTAAGGGATTTAAAATCGAAAATAAATGCAAAAAAATGTGAAGTTTTGTGTCTTTCAAAACACGAACAAAATACAGAATTAAATACAGGATAACGACAATAACTGTTTAGTGTCATTAAATGTTAAGCTGTATGTGTACTCGGCTCGAAACAGGAGTATTAGCTCGCTAAAGCTCGCATTACACCGGTGTCTTAGCCTCGTACACATACAGCTGATATTTAAAGACACTAAACAGTTATTGTCTATATGTTTCCTATGTTTTAAGAATTTATGCATACGGGTTTTAAATAATTTTATTCTCCTCTAAAGCATTTTTGTAAAAAAAAAAATCAATGATGTGCATTTTAACCAAAAACTGAATAATTCGCGTCTAAAACAGAAATTAAAACAAAGCTATCAAATCAAATTGGTATTATGGGTAATATGAGAACACAACGGGTGCCACATGTGGAACAGGATATGCTTTCCCTTCCGGAACACTTGAGATCACCCAAGTGTTTGGTGGGGTTTGTGTTGCCCAGTCCTTGTTTCCTATGTTGTGTTCTGTGAACTTTTTTTTTGTCTGTTTATCTATTTCTTTATTATCTATGGCGATGTCAGTTTATTTTCGATTTATGAGTTTGAATCTGCCATCTTTTGCCTCTCTTTTTAAGCGCAATATTTCCACGATGAATAAATTGGGGTTCTAATGATGTACTGGTGTGTTGTTGTTTTTTCTTTGTTCTTTTTTTCGTGGGGGGGGGGGGGGGTACATGAATATATCTTATATGCAGTATAGTGATTACTAAAAAGCTGTATGTTTAGTAAAACGGCGAAGACGAAATCATGTACTTTTTAAGTAAGTTACTCACGTGCATGCGATAACTTAACAAAGGTTAAGGCACTTTTATTCTAAAAATTATCTTAGTAAGATCAGTTTCACATTTAACGGCGCATATCTAATCTAAAAATCCGAGCTTTTAAATCACGCGATAATTCCCGAAAGTTCACTAAATTGTTGATGATTACGATTGATAAGCAGTGACCATGCAGACATGGACACACACTCTCCCGATTAAGTGTTTAAGTTCACATGAACAAGCAATATGAGAATCATTTAAATAAAAGAAATAAAAATTATATTGACAAGACAACGTTATTTACAATGACACATTAAATGATTTTAAAACGGACTACGGCTGTGTTTTAGGTTGCAGTAATTTATTTACGATCTCAAATGCTCCTGGCTTTAATTGTACCATTACAGCTAATTTCCTAATGCTTGTAGAGTAAAACTTTAGTTGGCTTGCTTGCTTTGTTTGTATTAACGTTAGTTCAAGCACTATTATAAAGATCGACTTCTACAAACAATATAGACAGGCATTATTAAAACAAGTATATGTTATATTAAAATTTGATTGAAAGTTATCCCAATTCCAATTGTCAATATACAAACAAAGCAATCAAACTTACCAAAGTCTTACCCTGCATGAATAAAGAAATTAGCTGTAATTGTCACGAAGAAGTACTTGTATTCACGCTAAGGTTGTTCACTTTACGGGAAGAATAAATCAGATTCTCAACTCGTTTATATAATATAATACTATTAACTCATAAATTAAGAAGTTAATTAACACCTACGGCATGTGGAATACTCAGCGTTTTACTTTTTACTTGTACAATCTTACTATCCATGCAGTTGCAAATTTATACCCTTTTCTACTTACAGTTACTGTAACTAGGCGACCATTTGATTAGTTAATAGATAATGAACTATGAATAATGGATGTACTTCAGCGTGGTTCAATTCTTGTACACAACTATTTCCTGCATTTTGTGTTGTCGATAATTCCCTTTCATCAATCAGGCCTTGGATCGAATTATTTATTAGTTCCTACTAGTATCATATTATAATTAAAAGTTCGGTTATATGATACTAAACCTAACTGAAGGCACGGAATCCCTTCGCATATAAGAAAAAAATATTGAAGAAAAACTGCGAATTGATACAGAAACAGAACTGAAATTAAATGTATCTCTGATGTTTAGGTTGTTTTTTTCTTTTTAACAAAATATTTCTGTTTTCGCGAAAAATGATATTGACACTCATCGATGTAGCGCAGTAAGCAAAAAAAAAACAATCGACAGATTGATGCTTTCTTTAACCATTTCATTCATAAACACAACTGTTATAAAGTCTTTACAGCAACAGGATTACTTATTTCCTGGTTTGAATTGTTTTGTTTCGGAACCTTCTTAGAGCTTACTATTCGGTATGGATTTTCTATAGGTTACTTATGGTTGCTTTCATCTGTCATCTACTCTGGTTAACATGGTTAATAGTTGTCTAGTTTGCAATCATACCAAATATTTTTTTTTTTATTTTAAATTTATGTTATTATCTGTATAAACGATCAAGCTATTCATTCTGAGTATATAAAATTAACGAATATTAATTATATGTCACTTTGATGTACCCTTGTAATTATTGCGGGATTGAAACTCAAACGTGCATAGGATTTTGAGACGGTGACCTTTAATAATTCACATCTATACAAACTGGACCCCTGTTGTGTTCCCCTCGAAGTGCAAAGCTACATGTATAGATGGAACGGCGGACCAGTTTAACATCTATAAGTCATTTTGTCTCTGGTGGATATTTGTTTCTTGCGAAACATAGCTTTTTATTCGTTTTCTCGTCCTTAATACGCTATAACTATTTGTTATCATAAGTTCCGAACACTGACCACTGTCGATAAAATGCAACTGTACTATTTGTCTAAGACTTTACACGAATTTGCGACGAAGCATATTGTATAATATTCATTGAATATTCTTTTCTTAGTATAATTGAGATTTTTTTTTTATCCCGGTTTAATGTTAATATTTCTTATAAATTGTGATATATATGAATTAACGAAAATTCATAACTCTAACTACATTTTTGGGACTTTGCACTTCACACTAAATATGACTTTTTGTCCTTACTGACACTGACGTACAATTTTGTAATTGATTTGTTGTAAAATTTCACATTACTTTAAGTCATGAGTACAATTGATTAGGAAAGGAAAATTCTATGTCGTGCATAAACGGAATAGAACACGGACAAAAACATTCTTTATACAACATGTATATATCTGGACAAATTTCTTTGTTTCAAAAGAGTTTTGATTCAATATTTGAAGGTACTTTTTTATTGCAAATTTTAAGACAAAGCTGAAATATCTACACTATACTATTCATGGTTTTCTAAAATGCTCTCATCGGCAACGTTTAGGGCTGTATATTAATTTTTAGTTAATGGAAATTTGTAAAAAGATCACAAGTTTTTAGAAATATCATCATAATCTATAATGTTACCCCCCCCCCAAAAAAAAGCCATTGATGATGATGATGGAAGTTTTCAAAGACCTTGACTGGCTATACAGCCCTTAGATATATATAGGAAGATGTGGTGTGAGTGCCAATGAGACAACTCTCCATCCAAATAACAATTTAAAAAAAGTAAACCATTATAGGTCAATAATACGGCCTTCAACACGAAGCCTTGGTTCACACCGAACAACAAGCTATAAAGGGCCTCAAAATTACTAGTGTCAAACTTACATACATGTATCTATAAGTATGCTATGCCTATTCAAATTAATTTTAAACGTCAAAGTACGTGACTGTTTTCATTAACGGTTTCACTAACTGAAAAAGCAACTGTCAATGAATAAATCGACAACTTGTAATGGTTTTGTGTTTTTTTTGTTTTGCACAACACATATATAAAAAAGAAGATGTGGTATGATTGCAATGCGATAACTCTCCACAAGAGATCAAATGACACATAAATTTTAACAAATTTATATATAAAGGTCACCGTACGGCCTTCGACTGTGAGAAAAGCTCATACCGCATTGTCAGCTCCCTGTGAATATTTTCTTGTGATTTTTATTCTTGTTGCTTTTTTTCCGGTGACTTTATTTTCTAGGGACTTTGTGACCTTTTTCCCGGGACTTTTTTCCTGTGACTTTTTTTTTCGTTTATCATTCTCTTAATAGGTATCACGTTATAACTACACTGTTATTGTCAGATTAGCTGAAAGCGTAAACATTTCAAATAAAGGAAATAAAAATACTGAATTATATTTCTGAACAAATTTTAAACACCAAAAAAAATCAAGATCAATGTAAATATATAAATATCTTTATTAGTCTCATTTGCTAAAAATAACAAAAATGAAAGTTCCATTTAATGATTGGCAGTAGAATAATTATCTGTTAAACAACTAAGCTAAGTGTGAAATGTCTGGCAAGTTTTCAAAAGATGTCCTGCAGAGTACGCCCGCTGGTTATTTGGATTGATTAAAAAATGTATGAAATCCTCGGAAACGTTGTCACCACTTTAATTAATACACATCTGTTGCAATAAAATGTCTTTTTAGCTTTACAGAAATATGTTATTGTCAATTGTCCACTTAACTTAAACACAGGGCTGCATATACATGTTTCATATGCATGATATTTCATTGTATTTATGATATGCAAATAAAAAAAATATTTTCCTATAATACTAAGATTACAGTAGCTGTATTAAAAAAAACATAAATCTAGCTTGTTAAATCAAATTAAATGAAACACAGACTTACTGAAATATTGTCCCTATGTTTTAAGCAATCGTAGATACATATTATTCAGCATTTACTTTTTAATCATTTAAAATAGATAGAAGACTATTTACAAACTACCGTACTACAATTTTCTACATTCGTTTTATTGTAGTTTTATAAATTGACCATAAACCCACTTATTCATGGTATGGTATCAATATTTCTGACCTGACACTACGTACTTTTTATTGCTTAATTCTTTAGAATTTAATATGCAATGTTTCTGTTTTTTTCGGGAATAATCCCTGGCAAACCCTCTTTTAAAGTCGACCTTTATATATTTATTTCGTATCTAGTATCACAGATAGATGTGTGTCTGTTTCATAACAGTTTTTTTTTCAAATTTACTACACGTGCATATAGGTCTACGTTGTAGCTAGTCTTTTTACATGTAGATATTTGCAACTCGGTATATCCAGTAAGCCATGTGTAGAGTACATTTTAATATAGGGATATTCTTAAACATCCTTTTTACAAAAAAAATAAATAATGAATCTGTGAATACATTTAATCTCAGCATGAAAGTAAAATATAATATTTCCATGTCTCAACAAGTTTTTAATGACTTTCACATCATTTAATTAAAGAAGACGGTCTATTCAGACCTGAGCCAGTGACCATCATGTGGTGATTGTAGTTTTTTTTTAATAAAGAAAAATACATGTGATGATGTGATTATAAAATACGAAATTTATCTGTGAAACGAACCCAATTACCTTTCGTTTTAGAATGATATAATCGTTCACACACGCTGTAAACGTTCTAAAACGAAATGATTAGCTTCAGAATTTACCGAACAACACGCTTGTTATCATGCTATGTCGTGTATAAACGGAATGGAACACGGAATGGAACACGGAATGGAATGAACGAAATGAATGGAATGAATGACACGTAAACGGAATGAACGAAACACGCAAACGGAACGAATGAAAAACGGAGCGAAAACGGAAAAAACGGGAAACTTGAGTGGTTCAGTAGCTGTATAAGCATTTTTTAATTACTTTGAAATAAACTTTGTCCTCGAACATAAGTAACTATTACAGCTATTAAAGTAATGCTTTAAAGTTATGCTCAAGCTTTGAATAATTTGCCCCCTTTCTTAAGGTCAAATCCATCATGTCAGTTCAACTCAAAAAAATAATTGCCATTATACACTATCGCTATGTTTATGATACAAATAATACGCAGATGATAAAATAAATGAAATTACATTAATACGTATAAAGTATTTGAACGATATGACTATGTTTTTCGTCTTTTGAATTAAGGCAAAAGTAGTATACGGTATACCGTTTTTCAAAAGTCATGGATCGATTGAATGAAAACAAATCGGGGTTACAAACTAAAACCGACGGACACATCACTTATAAGAGGAAAACAACGGAACAATAAAAGCACTGAAGTGCATCATTAACAAACGCCAACATATATCGAATCGAAATACTCGATACCAACTGCCATATTTCTTACTTGGTACTGGACATTTTAATAATACAAAAAAATGGGTTGAACTTGGTTTTATGGCTAGCCAAACTTTCCGCTAATATGGCAATGTTAAAAAATATCACTAAAATGACAACACTATGTGACAGAAATACAGCACCAAGTAATTCAAGACAACTCAGAACAGAGAACGCACAAATAAATAATACAATGGTCGTTACAAAATTGTCAACCGCAGAAAAACAACGAACATTTTCAATTAACGACAACACAGGTCATCCAAAAATAATGACGTATTTTTATAACGAAAATATAATTTTGAAATTTTACAAAAAAAAATTAACAATACTTATCCAAACCTGAGTATGACGGGATTTAAGGGCTATTTTAAATTAATGCTGTGACGACGTCAAAACTATTTAGAAGTACACAATACTTTATCCATGAAAAAATGAAATAAGCTTCACAATCCTGACTAATGAGACGTAAGTGAAATGTACCGAATAATACAGAATTCAAACCATACGATAATACAAAACACAATATTCAACCGAAACAACAACATAACCAAGATAAATACATAAATGAATGTTAGATATATTAAACTGGAACACGTCTCACAGCAATGCAAATTCACACTCGGCAAAACTGATATTCGGTGATGGGTCACGTTCTAAGATATAGATATCAGTTCGAAAACGTTGTAGCAGAACCAAAGTAATCATCTCAAGATACAAATGATTTCGAACTTTTGCTGACTTACAAATGTAATAACATTTATATTGTTTTACACTGATATGCAGTCAACTTTAGCGTTTGATAGTTGATTGATAACATTCTGGCGTATCACAAACAAACAACTTGTAACGTCTCATTTCATTGGCCGAAAGATTCAAATAACACAACATATGTAGTTTGTACGTGAATTGACACAGGTGACTGACTATGGAATGTACTATGTTACTACGAACGTAAAAACAAGGATATAAAAAGAAGATACAGAAAGTTAAACAGTAGCTAAACGTTTGATCATTTAGAATTTACTTATCATAAACGGAGCAAATTCTCCCCGAAATATAGAAACTAAAACATAAATAATAATCGTATCATTTGTGCACGTGAATGAAGACGTAGTATGCAATGTGCTATCATGGTTACCAAGAAATTCAAATGAATTCAGTGAAGACATTGTGGTGTAAAAAGAATTGAAATGTTACATTGGCAAAGATTTTTCTTTGGTATGTGTGGAACTAAAAAAACATTGTTATCTTAGTTTATAAGGAACAATAAAAATGTGCTGTTTTCGATTTAAATTGGTTAAAAACCTCTCCTTTAATTCAATACCGTAAGAAAGTGATATATATGCATTACATGGTTAAACTATCCGCCAAAGTGACGTGAAGTATACATGCGTATTTAAAATGATATACAATATCATACATGTAAGATAAACTGATAAACGAAATATTAAGAAATTTTTAATAAGTATGACTGAATGCATGTACTAGAAGGGGTCCACTTTTTATCAATACATTAAATGAATAAACACGCTTTCAAAAACTGACTGTTTTCTCTGTAACTATTTAGATATTTATAAATATATAATCTACGTATTCAATCGAGAATAGCAAAACAGTTAACTTATAAAATTCATTATGGATATCGCTGGAGTTTATAAAGTACATATCTTTCCACTGTGCCTTGGTTTGCCATATCTATTTTTCTCTAAACAAAGTATGGTTGATAACATGTTCTGAATTTACTTAGAATTTCGGGATTTTTTCTCAAAATTAAGTAAACTGAATTACAAAAACAAAACACACTATTCTTAGTCAAATACCTAAAACTTGCGAAAGATATAAAAAGGCAGGGTGAGCAACTTGGCAAAAAGGCCGAATAACGATTTATGTAAAAAAAACACCGGACAAACTAATTAAAACTAAAAAGGCAGGACCAAATAGACTAAAAATAAAAAGACGGGACAGAGAATACAACTTAGAAAAAGTCCACCCTCCCATCAAAATAAAATGGTAGATCTCTTAATCCAGAAACAACCGAGAAGAGAAAGTTGAATTAGATATTTAGATGTGAAACCTTAAGATTTTAAAGTTTAAATTTTTACTAGTGCACAAAATTATAAATTCAATGAATTTTACATGCACATACATGTATCATTGAAAAGCTAGAATTGCTATGGGATAATCAAGAACACAATAATGTACGTGAATACGACGATGGAGGTTATAACAACCTTGACCGGCTACGTGAATACTGATCAGTCCATTCAACTTATAGTACGCGTGTTCTATTTTCGCAGGTGTGAGGGCGAAGGTTTGAATTGGCCAATGAAAACGATCGTCCCTTTACGAGTTAATCTAATAAAGTTTGTTTGACTGATTACGTCGCACTACCTTTCGCTAAGCTTGGCCGCATAAAGTGTATTAAAATTGATTAATTAGCATTTGACAACTGAATTAACATGTAGTAAATGTACCAATGTGAATGAATGACAATCTACATCCAATTTATATTAGTTGGAATATTGTTACAATTACTTAGCTTTATTGGAAGTTTACTAAAACTAAATCTTTATTTGTTTTGTCATGATATTTTTTCATTAGATCTGTTCGTTTGTTTTTATATCCCAAGTAAGTGATGTGCATATAACACCAAACGATATTGTTTTCCTTGACAGTTTGACCAAAGATAGAGGATTTTTTTAATGTTAAAAAGTCATACAATACCAAATAATTTCCATCCGTACTTCTACAATTCAGCTTTGGATTACGCCATTGTGTTAACCATGTCGAATGGATCTCTAATAAACAGGGACAGAACTATTCGTAAACAATCGTGTTGGATTTCCAACGCTTTGTAAGTCTAATATCCCAAAGTTGTTAGAGGATCAATAGTGAGAAAAACCCAACTTTATAATCAACGTTTGTGGTGGCGTGGTTTTTTTTTTTTGCTCTCTTTTTTATTAAGTTACTAAGTTGGGGGTTGTATACTGATGTTTCTGTTTCTGTTTCTGCTATGGAGTTCGCAGTTCCTATTTTATTTATGAGCTTGATTATTCCTTCAGTATCGTTTGCATCTCTTCTATAGTAAATTAGTCAGAAAGAAACACATTACAATGTCTTCATTAATATCAAGTCTATTATTATATATAAACATACATGTAGGCGTACTTTACATCAAGATTGCTTCTGTAATTTCGGTTGTGATTGAAGTCTTTTGTTCGGTTAAAATTGAATTTTCAAGGAAAGTTAATTGAAGTTTTCCAAATTCTGTGACATAATTATATAGTTTGAGGAAATACGTTTTAACTTTATCTAGAGGAAATCGTGACAATTATTACTAAACCACCACCAGCAGACTACAATCGTGTAATAATACTGTAACTGGACTTCTGATTGGTTACCAAACTACTACAAGCAGACGATTTGATTGCCGTGTTATAATACCGTTACTGCAATCCTATTTGGCATTTTAGCTTTTTCGAGATGTAAAATAAAGTTTTTAATGAAAATTATATATGTTTCTTCCTTCAGGAAACAAATCAAAAGATCAAGAAGTCAATGTTTAAGGTGCGTCTGTAAAATGTACGTATTCTAGAGGTTTGTAGAAAAACGTACTATCATTCATTGGCTACATTTTTATTCAGTAACAGTTCATTTAAATTGAATTGATAACAGAACAGATAAATTTAAACTACTTAGTTATGAGTTTAATGAACCCAATGGTATATTTCGCCTCTCTTATATAGTTTCAGACAAGGGAGGAGTTTTACTAGCTACAAACCAGGTTTAATCCATGATTTTCTATTTAAAAAAGATGCCTGTACCAAGTTAAAAATATGATAGTAGTTGTCCATTCGTTTGTTGTATTTAATGTTCTGATTTTGTTATTTGCTTAGGGTCTTTCCGTTTAAAAAATTTCCACGAGGGTCAGTTTTTTTGTTATTTAACCTTTTCTGTAATAATTTCTAAACGTTTCATCGGAGAATTCAAGATTATTAACTTATCAATAGTATAAATTAGATTATTTTTACGCGTGTTAACGTCATCTACATGATTTACTACGGGATGGATGTACATAAGAAAACATGCTTAATATCGTAAGCTCTTGACCAACCGACATTTCAATCTATTGGTATATATATAGAATTCTACTGAAGATGCGATCCTTAATAGGACTATGTGAATAATTGAGGATATAAATTGTCTTCTTTCAAATACAATGCCTATACTTCTTTTGAATCTGACTTGTAGTTATTTGTTTTGTGTTTTTAATTGTTTGATTTGACTGTAGATCCAGTAATATCAACATTGTTATGTAAGGTGAGAACTGCACTTTACAATTCAAAAGCTTTAAGTATAAACGGAGAGAGTCAGGACAAGGTTATCCATAAACATATCTTGTTGAGTGGTTAATTGGATTAAATTTATCAACATCATTCTAAAAGGAGGTAATGGTCATTTTTGTGATATAATAAAATAATGATGAAAAGTACAAACATACCACATAAGAGTATCTTCTAGATGATACTATAGTACGCAGTTTGTTTCTGTATAAGAAAAAATAATAAAAAGGGTAGCCCGCAAGCAAATGATTGAATAAAATCAATACATAACTACCTATGTGATAACTGAAAAACGATGATTCACTGGTGGCCTATTGGACAACATATCTTATTTATAGTAACGATCTCACTATCCTGTCGAGTTCGAACCACGCACGTGACAGGTGCGTTCGACTCCAATCGTTAATATCTAAAATTGTCTTTTTCAAGACGCTAGTAGATAGTTACCTTCGGGCACTCAGGCTTGGTCTACATATATGACCGTTTCGATATAACCACCAACAATCAATCATTATTAGCCAAAACAAAATAAGATAGATAAAGCTACACTGATATGACTATTTAAAGAAAATACAGAATAAAGACAAATTGTAAACATATTCTGCACATCATGAGGCACATACAACATGTTTGTCTTGTAAAATACCCATCAGGTTAGATATGAGGACGGTTGATATACCCAGAGAAACATTTTAAACACTAAATACGATCAGATATTATTGTAACATGATTAAAATAGTGCGTTGTTTTTTTTTCCATAAATTTCTATGTCAAATAGTATGGTATTGGTGCAATCAGATATGGAAATGTTGCAATGTGTTTATGAACCCAAATTATGACAATGAGCAAATCTATATTTCTGTCAATTTAATACGTTTTAGTTAAGCATAATTATTCACTAATCCTTTTTCTGTCAGATCCCAAGTAAAGACGTAAGCTGGAACTCAATATTATACCATCAATCAAGACGGTACACGTTGTCAGCATTTTAATCACCGTTTTCAGTTAAAGAAATAATATTAAATTGATGCACTCTTTGTCATAACCATTTGTTGAGAGGACAAATGCACTATTTGTTGTTTCAGGCAGAATACAGATGAACCTTCCATGCTGTTTATTTGTTGTTAATCTAAGTTGAAAAGGTAGTGCAGTTTATTACCAATTTGTTATTAAGTTAAGAAATTAAACAAAATGTTCAAATGATTTGTTCGTGGTATATTGAACTATTGGTGCTTGTTACTTTTACAGAAACATACTCGTTACTCGTTTTATGTGTTTGAGCTTTTGATTTTGCTATTTGCGCAGGAACCTTTCGTTCGGGGTTTTCCTCGGCGTTCAGTGTTATTGTTATTTTACATTTTACAAACATGATTTACTTTTTCACATCTTTTTATTTCTTGATATGAAAAGTCATGGTTAGTTTTCGGATGCTTTTGACCTCGTCATACCTACACAATATATAGTATATAAAAGAATCCATGCTTCTCCTAAATATCTAGTCATGATCAATCGATGTGTAAAGTAACTTTCACTGAATCTTTACAAAATAATTGTCTTTCTTAAGTCGAATGTTTTTTGGGATGTCCTTTAACAAAGCATGAACTTTGTCACGTGTATTACAAGGGCTGAACCAAATTTTGCATCCGCAACTTCCCATAAACACTATTTTATATTTTTTTGAATCTTTCGCGCAATTTTGCATCACCATATAAATCTATTGTGCACCTTATAGCAAATGATAGATTTTGCAAGTGCTCAAGTATCATTTTGTGATTATTTTTTTTTAAATTCTGTCATGATGTTATAACTTTCAGATTAATAAAATTGGCGATATTTATATCCAAACCTGTTTCCCGTTTGTTAAGCTTTATTTTTTTCGATTTCTTTTCTGCGGTCTTATCTTCATAAAAGATATTACTATGAATTTTCAATTCTATTTGAATCACTAAATTAATTTAGCTATAGAATAAATATCTCTAGAAAAAATCACACGTTTGCGTACCATATTAAGTTATAATATCTGTCTCCATTTCTTTTCATTTAAATCATTATGATCGGTTACCATGAATTTTAGTGACTTTTTCACCGAACACCCTTTCCTTCATTTAATATAAGTTCTGCATTTGACCAACCACCTTTATATATGTCATTCGTTACTCTAATTAATACTTCAATATAAAAAAGAAGATGTGGTAGGATTGCCAATGAGACAACTGTCCAAAAGAGACCAAAATGACACCAAAATGACATCAAGTATGTTTAGGGAAAGCAATGAAAGTGAGGTTGTTTTACTTAAAACTCAATTTAGTCCAATTTTAAATACAGTGCAATTTGCTTTTGGAAACTCATGATTTAAACTGAAAATAACTTAATCACTTGTATGTTAAGATGCAGTTATGCGTTCATTAATTTCCTGCAAAAAGTGTTAATTCATTATTTGCGGTTTGTACAAACGAATAAGGAATACTGCATGAAAAGAAAAAGATTAAACGAAAGGAAAACTGAGAATGATATGCTTCTTGACAATATTTTCGTTACACCAAGGTATATTTTGATGTATCTTTTATCATTTTTTAATTTCCCAATCTGTTGCTCATGTATCAATTTATAGATTTCATACAGTGGATCAAAATGTATTAAATTGCTACTATTTTAGATTCGGTTATTCTATAATAAATTTATTAGTTTTTGCATACCGAGTTCACGATGAAGTTAAAAATAAAAAGCTAACAAGTGTAAAACGAATGCATTGCTCCTTTCGTAAATATTGTATGCTTATGCTTAGTGTTCCCTAAACATAAATGACCATAAATGTACGATGTACCAACGGGTCAATTAACAAATGTGTGTAATACGGCTAATCTCCCTAAGAATCAAAATAGTCAGAAAAACTAAACTAGACTAGACTTGTATATTATTATATAAAATAGAAGTGTTAGGTGGTAAAATATACTTCGACAAATTAGTGACATGACCTAGGATAATAATAACATTTACGTCTTCATTTTATGCAAGCCTTTATTAAAACTTATTACTAAAAGAATATAGATAGTTACCCTTATCGGCAATTGTAATCCATATGTAAGAGGATACGTTGTTGCTACAGATGTTCCATTACATAGATTATATACTCTCTAAACAAATTGACTGAAAATGATAAACAATATACATTTGTAGTACATCGTCTGCCTAGAGAATCATGAAGTTAAATTTGTTGGCTAGCGCCATTAAAAGAGGATTTGAAAAGAAATATAAAAGGTGTTGAAAATATTTATCAATGTCGATTCATGAGTCGTATATCAAAGATAATTTTTTGAAACCTTATAGCTGCAAGTTTTATCGCCCTAAATATGGATTTTCTGTTTTCTCCATGCATGTATTCCTAAAAATATAAATTCAAATTTTTTTTTGTAATAAATTTCATTTCATCTGACCTAACCTTTAAAAGGTGATATAACAATTAATTTCCTTCTTTAATGAGTTTATTCTCTTTTTAATTAGAGTACAAAATATCAGCTTGTTCGTTCCCTAACAATTTCAACTGTGCATAGAAAATAGATTTAAGTTGTAATTGAAATTTAACCTGCGTCAACCAAAGGTTAATCACTGCTGATCATGTCTAATGATAATTTCTTGGTACTTTGAAATGGAGTTATGTAAATTGTCGTAACAAGATTATTTATACACTAAAATAACACTTTGTTTTATGCCGTTGACTTTGTTTCATTAAAACAGGACTTTTGTGCTGGCATATTTTCAATAAACCAAAATATATCGTGTACAGAGTATGTAGTTTTTTTAATTATCGCTAGTTCTGTACGAGTTATAACTAGACGTTTTCAAATTTTTGTTCTGATACTAGAATCTTTTCTTAATTTGGAAAATAAAACATTGTGGAGTGGTCTCTCTATTGAGCCGACATAACCATCACTACCTATTTGTTTAAATATGTCACATTGAAGACTCTTATAGCAACCTTGATATGTCTTTTGTTTTATATTATAGAGAACACTATTCAACTCTTTCAGTAAATATTACCGAAAGGGAATTTGGAAAAGAAGAGCGTCTTAAATGAAAACAAAGATTAGAAGTCTGGAAGATGCCTCTAAGGATATTTATAAGAATTGGTTTTGTTCCGATATCTAATTGAAAAGTTTATTTCCAATCACAATTTATGGTTTTAGACCTTATCCGGTCTTATGAGAAGTATACTCTATCATCATCTTTGCAATATATTCGTCAGAAATGTAATCTTGAAATATTATACAAGAAATTGACAATCGCAATCTTGAATATTATACATTAAATTGACAATCGATCTTGAACTCTTTTGACAGTGTTCATTCTTATTAGTGCTTATGCTGAATGAATGCAACCAAAACTTATGTACGACTCAAAATGGCTTGATTAGATTTACAAAACTTTCCAAAAGGCTTAACATTATGATTTCAAATATTCTTATAATAAGGTGACTTTTTTTTCATATCATATGAAACGGAAGTAATACAATTCGTATTTAAATATGTAGGAAGTTTACAATTTGTTTAAGCTTATAACACACAGATCAATATTGGAACAAGTTTATTTGATGTAAAATACATCACTTTCTACCTAAGTTTTCATTTTTGTATACTTACTTAAAAGTAAAATTAGCAAATTTCACAGGCTCCAAATAACGTCTTTCCTTTCCTTCAATCATTTAAAATAAATATTCCTATTAAGTTGATAAAATAAGTTGCCGTAAACAATAGCAAGTGCGAATTGCGCTCTTACAATAGAATAATAAAATCTGTTTCACGTAGAAGATAACGGAATTACAAACCCATAAAACGGCAAGAAAGAGCAAATTACTTACCGTTCACTGAAGAAACAACATAGATAATATATATTGATTCGACTGGTCATCTTCTTATTGTTTTCTTATAACGATCAACTCCAGTTAGGTAGTGTCAGCTATGAGATTTCTATCGTCTCAACAGTGTTGTGTCAAAACAAAAATTTTGTAACGATAAAATAAGAAATAACTTTACACATCACTTTTTTTAATACTAAATTAAAACATTGTGACAGTTGTCACGATAGTTCAGTATTTAAACAAAAGTGTGATCCGGATATCAGTGTGATCCGGACATCCGTGTGCGCGACATGTGTCCTTGAAACAATCTTCGCCTTTCTGCCAACGATTGGTGTCTTTGAACCTATTGAGCGTCCTCGCACTACAAATATATCTACATATCCTCACACATCAAGTGTCTCTTGAACAATCTCCGCCTATCCTCCAACAACACCTGTCTAAAGGATAATTCTGACTATCCCCGCACGACATATTTCTCTGGAGCAATCTTCATCTTTGGTCTCTCGTCGGGTATCTTTATAACAATATTCACCTTTTACACACTCCAATTTTCTCTAGGAATAAATCTTTACCTTTCATAGCAACACAATTGTCTCTCAATGAACATGAACCCTTATCATAAAGCTAAATTATGTTAGATATTTTGAATGTTAAAACAAATTAATTGACTCAGATGCATATGTAACCTGAAAACAGATAAACTACTACTATATTTTAGATTTCAATGATATTTTGTTATGTCTGAAATCAAGACGTCTTCGTCCCTACACCGTGAAGAATAAAATCACAAAAATACTGACCTCCGAAGAAAATTCAAAACGGAAATTCCCTGATCAAAGAAGTACTTCGGAGAGTGTATACCTTAGTTGGTGTCGTTTCTGTATATATAAATTAACTCAACATAATAAAAAATCTACATGGTTTCAAACGGTTTGTTTATCATCAAGTAAATTTGTCTGACAAGCTTCTTTTTAGAAACAAATCAGTTGATAGATTTTATGCAATAATCTTCCTCAGTCTACAGTCAACGCAATTGCTGTTGTACGCTTATTCATAAACCGCTATGTATTTACAGAAGCAATTTTTAGCCAACTTATTTTATTTTTGTTTCTTAATATTTTATTTTAACCCAACAATAATGTACAAAATATTCAGGTTTTTATGTTACTAATAAAATTGACATTTGGAGTGCTGTAAAATAATTTAAGCAGTTTTCTTATTAGTTTGTCGTTGTATTTGATACACTAAATATATTTAATATAATTTCTTTGGAATTCCGACTAATATTATTAATATAAACAGTGTTGACCCGGAAGCACATGCAGACTTCAATTAACCTCATTCTAACATGGATGGCTGTTTCGGATATGTTAACTATGGTGACATACGTACCTTTTGTCGTCCATTTTTTTTATTCAGTACGGAACGTATGAATTGTCAGCCGAGCATAAACTGGAATAATTTTAAAACTTAGTCCATCAAATATCTGCTAGTTGGTCCACTAAAGCCTTCCATGTGAATAAAATGGTCCAGGTCAGAAAAACAGCAATACCCTGACACAAAAATAATAATATGTAGTGTTTGACAACAACATGAAAATGAATTAACTGTAAACAAACTTTGAATTTTTCGAAATACATAAGAGTTTAAACCCTTGGAATAAATTACCTTAGCAGACTTTGGAAAACATTTCGGAATTTGGGGTCCTCAATGCTTTTCAACTTTGTACTTTATTTGGATTTTTTAACTTTTTATATTCGAGCGCCACTAAGAAGTCTAGTGTAGACGACACGCGGGTATGGTATACATAATGTTAATCATATTGTCTATAATGAGTATATTTCAAACATCTATCATCCACAACAAACTTTAAAAAGAAAACATTTAGATGTAAATAACGACAATCACTCAGGAAGTTACTGAAAAGCACACATAAAATTAGCACATACAATTGGTTGTGCTTGTTTTAATTTGTGAGGTTTTGTTTGGTTTTTGTTGTTGATTTGTTTTACTATGAAAATTAATGTTATTAGTCTTAAGCTGTACACTTTCATTGTTAATAAGGCTTTCACGAACTAGGTACCCTGAAATATTAATATATCTAAGAGCATGGTGTATTAAAGGTAATATAAAGATGTTTTTTATTGTATATATGCACCCTACAACTTTTAATCTCGATCAACGAACAAACACGTAATAAGTCATCGATTTCAAAGAATAGGATATAACAGTAATGTTGTTGAACCTTAAACTACTTACAAATGAAAGTAATTCAGGAACTCTCTTAATGACATTTTATTCACTGCCGATCATTTACATGTTATTGATCAGCAGTAAATGGAATAATAATTAGTTATGTAGTTTACATGTACGTGTTTGTAATCTTTTTATTCCATTTCCTAAAATTGATATTAATACATTTCTCTTCCTTGAAAAGATAATAAAACAAGCTTTCAAGTCTATTGCAATGAATTATTCCGTAGTAAATAGTTTACTTTAGTTGTAAGTATCTAAATCTCCGTATTATCAAAATCAGATCATCAAAACTAAAAGACGTACACATTTTTGTCATATTCTTTGCAATATAAATCTTAGAATTAAGGAAAATGTTATAAATTTTAGTTAGATTCACTTAAGCACTTGTTTGAATAATTGGTTACGTATTTACAAAACTAAAAGTCATATTCTTTCCTATAAAAACTTTAAATTTAAACCTTAAAGGAAAGTTTTAATTTTAGTTAGTCATGAATACTGACGTTATGAAACATTTTAGACAGATATTTCTAATGTTAATATTTTAAATTTATAGATTAAAAATTCAAATGTTATGACCGTTAATAATAACTATCTGAATTTCTTGTTTATAAAAATATTCATGTCTCGAAAAAAATCAATAACTGTCCGAATTTGCTTCACTTTACATCATAGTTTTTATTGAACATACATAACGACATCGTGATCTTTCTTTTGTTCGTATGTTGTCATTACATCATAACAATATTACCATAAATTTGCCCGATCATAATAACATTATCATAGTTTGTTTAAAAATATTGTAAGAATTTAGCTTCATGGTGTCAACATTCTTAAACTGATCGCGAATGCTAATATTTATGAATAATTCTTAAATGGCATATATACTAATTCTTGATTTTGATTGGTCCATTATATTTTACATTTCGCTAGACACTATAATTATCTACTTTCGTAACCTATGACACGAATTCTACAAATCTGATACTTGTGTACACCAGACACGCGTTCTGTGTCTTAAGAAAAACAACAAGAAAGGCCTATTCAAAACCAAAGTTAAGGATCATGACAAGTTTTAGCTTTCTAAAAAGCTATGTGCTGCTTCGCTCTTCCATTAATTTAAGGTTATTTGTGTACATGTGTGGTTGTTAAATTAGTATTGGAAATGTATATTTAGATATTGATTGCTATAAAATGGATGTACTTTAAGAATGTGCGTAAAACACCCATGCTTTTAAAAAAATAAAATTTCTTGTAGAAAATTAAAACAATTATAAATTTAGACACGACTCTTGAGGTGTACCTTTTTGTAGGTGTGCATGTATTGTCAGTAGTTATAAAATTCAGATAATGCATTTTTGTAAACATTGTATAGGAACATTGTTTAGCAAAGCAAATTGTGCAAATTGCAGAGTAACAAAGCAATTAAACACGTATTAATAATTGATATTTCAATATTGAATTTATCTGTGAAATGTATGCATATTAAAACGAACATGGATTAATGTTCATCAACCATTCGTATGCATTGATCAAGTGAGTAATTGCACATTGCAGTGCTTCCCTTTGTATTACCATTCTTTTTCGTTTTTTTTTTTATCTCATTACACATGTTCAATTACCACCACTTATTGTGTCATGAAAACTCGTTAAATCTAAATTCTAACAATCAAAGTTATTTATGTTGGTTTTTTCAATTCGAACATTAAAAGGGATCTTGCTAAAAAAAGACCACTTTATCCCTTCATATTTCTAGGTTTAAAAGAAAAAGACAAAACAGTTAAGAGACAATTTTCCTACTTAAATAATTGGTTAAGCACTTAGAATTCTAGCATGCTAATTCTATTCATGTAGAAAGTTGATCTAGGAACTTTTTACTCATTGAAATACTATGATTTTTTGTCTTAAAGATGTTCACTGTATAAGCTAAAAGCACAATTCCTCACATTACACTGTTTTTACAGATAAACTGTTGAGCGTTTATAATTCACTATTTAAGAAGTATTAAAGAAGTGCATCTCAATTCACCAGGTTTATAACATTGATAAAACAGCTATTGCATCTGTGTGTGTTGCATGTGAGTGTTGTGTTTCTATTGTGCCGTTATTCTCCTCTTATATTTGATGTGTTTGTCTCAGTTTTAGTTTTTAACCCGGATTTGTTTTTTTCTTTAATCGATTTATGAATATCGAACAGCGGTATACTACTGATGCCTTTATTTATCATGTAGATACACCAAATACGTTTTATTAATCATCTAAACTAATTTCAATTCGAACAAGTATTTCAGCCTGATGTATTTTGGACAAATCTGAAAAAGTTCAATTCAGATAGATCGTCTAAGTAGATAATGCATAACGCAATATCATTTTGTATAGTTCAATACATTTCCATTTAACTGATTTACGTACATGATTAAATATAATTTCCAGCGATATATGTCACTTTTATATTAAAATCAAACTGTTTATAACAATGAAAGATACACACATTTAAAACGAAAAAAATGGAATGATTTAAAATTATGGCATTATTGGTACATTGTATTTAATAAATGTTGATATGAATAAACGATACCATTGTTAAACAAACAAATGAAAGACCACGAAGAAAGACGCTAAAATATATACGTTTTTGATACTGTAAAGAAAAAATGAATACATTGGCGTTTTTCTCACATACCTACAGAAGAACATTGACATTTCATGGCGAGTAACATATTTGTTTTTTTTGTTTTTGTTTGTTTTTGTTTTGACATTAATCATACTGTTGGTTGTGTTTGTGTTCGAATTGTTTTGAATTATGACACACAAGGGCCTTGTCAATCAATTAATTCAAAAATAATAAATTTTATAATCATAATTTGATGCATGTTATTTCCTTCATCGCGAATTAGAACTGAATAGCAGCAATGAAGTTCATTGAAGAGTTAACGATTAGCGGGTTGTTATCCCTGTTGATTTAAAGATAATATGTGGTTGATGTAAATGCAAAAATTAGTAATGGTCTTTTGACTTTCCATATACTTGTAATCAATCTCAAAAGTGATGCTGGTTTGCTTAAAAACTAGAGTTACAGTCATTTTCCCCTTTGCTCTCTTCAGCAACGAACCAGTATTCATACCAGTAAACCTCCAAACAAGAAAAATAAGTCATTTTAATATCAGACTCAGGCTTTTAGTAGTGAGTTCCTACCTTTTAGATTGAACTCAGGTTCACATAATAAATTCGTATCATGGCCAAAGTCATTGACTTTTTAATTAGATATTCTGATGAAAGCAATCATCGAGGGCATAATACATGTTTCATACTATTTGACCGCAAAATGGCCTACCGTCAGTTCTCATTTGATGTACATTTCAGACGTTTAAACACAAAAGATCCAAGACCAAAAAATCTATTTGACAAAGCCCATTTGAAAATACAAAAATCAGACAGAAGATAACGCTTATTCTAGCATATATCTTTCAAATGACAATTTTCATGACAGACAACAATTCTTTGTACCTGAACATTCTGTCTTGAATTTCAACATGTTATAGTACTTATATCTTACTTGTCTAATCCAGTCCTGTAACATCTAAAAAATATTTCAAATTTATCCGTTATCTATATTTAAACAACAGATGTTCACGATATGACCTTGCTGTACTTAATTAAAGTGGTGTGTGGTACGTGTAACGAATTATAAAACATTTACGAGATCTAATATAATTATATTTAAAACTAAGAGTTAACGCAGACAATAATAAAGACAGAAAAAAAGTTAAAGAACCGATTTACATTTCTTAAAAATCTGAAGATTAAAATAAACATTTAAATTTTAGGTGTCGGACGTGATTTTATTCTAGTTTTCCCTATATGTTTGTGATCGACTTAACATTGTCAATAGTTCAATAATCAAATGTTTGGACAAACACAATCATATAAATATGGAGCTGAATATCCCAGGAAAGAGCTGAGATGCAGTTAAACTAATAAAAGTTACATCGACCTAGTCACAAGAATATATGAACGTTAAAGGTTTTTGAACCACATAAACAAGTCATTAAAAGCAGGCTACATAAGGAATAATTGTGAAGTAGCTCTGATTATATAATCAAATAAATCATACGGTTCCGAGATTTACAATGAATAATTTGCTTAAAATTAGTCTGAAGTTTTAGAAAATGTCGCCGAAACTCCTTCATCATCCTTTTTGGCTTTATTTCAAGATCTAATTATATAGGTCTGAGGAGATTTCCTCTAAGCATATTTCTGAACAAGATTTACTCTTTTGTGCGTTTTATAATTTGTCTATAACCTTTTCGACCTCATTCTCACTTCGTAATTCAGTAATCCTGATTGGCAGCTGGTATTTTTTTTTATTTTGTTTTGTTTTTAAATAAGAACAATTCTTTATATACCTCTGTTGAATTGTATCACTTTTGATCTGTCCTGTGCATTTTATTAATAAAAAAATCTGTATACGGTATGACTTGTTTTCATTGTTTATCGAAAGCCTATGGTGACATATATCTGTTCTTAGATCTTAGGTGGATAGTAGTCTCATTTTACATATCAATATTTGTATGTAAACAATTATTTTTTTTACAACAAATAAATATTCTTTATTCTTCAAATTGCTTGTTACAACTTTACTTCATTGTCCAAGCTTCAATAAAGTATCCCTGTGAAGTACTTTCTTAGTATCCAGGAATATACACAGAATATAATAAAATATTAACATTATTTTTTTCCATCAATTATATCAATCTTTTTAACTTTATGAAATAAAAACATTGTGAGATACTGTTTTGTTCTCATTCATAAACCTTCGTAGCTCCTTTATAAACATAGCATAGACATCTTAAAATTTCAGTTTTTGCTCGGATACTTAGTACGACTTGTAAATACAAAAACCTATAATTGTCAAGAAATAATTAAAACCGTTATACCCTTGATCTGATGTTTTGTATCCAAATACTATATGTTTTGCTAATATATTGTTTTGAAAATTCATTTTTGCTAGAAGATAATGTACTTTCTCCCAAAAATCTTTCAAAAATGAACATGTAATAAACAATCTTGGTAAAAACTGTCTTGTCTTTAACATTAATTTAGATAATATTAAATCAATAGATGGACTTGGAAAAATATCCGATTTTTATTTACAAGTAATTTCAAGTTGGGTTAAAACAGGAGGAGGTTTATCAAAATTTTCTAATCACTTTTCTAATATTAGTAACCAGATTATTTGGGAAAAATGTATATCAAATGTCACAACAAATGCTTGTTTTTCCCGAACTGGGTTAAAAGTGGATTGGTGTATATTAATGACATATTGGATCGTGAAGGAAATTTATCCGAAAGTTTTATTCTAAAAAAGTTAATCAATAAAACAAACTGGATTGCAGAGTTTAAGATGCTAAAATTCTGCATCTCAAAAGAATGGATGCCAGTTTAAAAAAAAGAAAACTCCGTTAAGAATATAATCAATATATGTAAGTTTGAATTAAGATGGCAAAAAAAACCAAATTGAAATAAAAGATATCATCAATGATATAAAGGTGATTTTTTCGTTATTTTTTAGCCAATTCGGTATTCGTGTAGGGTTTACTTAAGGGCATCAGATACAGTTTCAAGGGAGTTAACTCTTGGCGCGACGTTAAGCGTTTGAATTCCCGCAAAACGTCACTTTTTGCTGGACGTAATGCGTGTAATTTTCCGTAATAAGAAACGTAATGTGGATTTTCTGATGCTCCAGTTTCTGTTTCTCCCGCATGCTAACTTCTACACCACTATATTAGTGCATTTAATTCTAAAAGGATAACTGTCTAATAAAATCATAAGAAATAAAACACATTACTGTTTCTGTGAGATCTTCAAAAAATTTAAATATCGTATAGTAAGAAATCTCAAGAGGACTGACCCTTTTGATGTTACTAATATAATGCATGTCAATTATCATTTTCATATGAGGAAGGCGCTACCTTAAATTCCAGCTTTATACCAAGAATATGTCCAATAAATTTATTGAATGTTGTTTGCTTAACGTCCAGTGGCAAATATTTCATGCATGTTCAGAACGTATGTCCTATATATGATATAGTTTTTGTCTAAAATAAAATAAGAAATTCAGATGGAAAATATTTATGGAACGATCAGTGCACTTCAATAGGTTGGAGGAGGTATGGTATTTTACTAGTCCAAACGTCTTGAAAGGCTATTATATTTTTTTTCTTTTACGCGTCACAGGAACGCGTGCCGTCAAAGCAAAAATTTAATATACCTACCCTTCCTTACTGGCATAATTATTTGGACTACTAGTAGTATTTTTCTTGAAAACATATTCTGATTCCCAAATTGATGGGAAAAAATATTCTGTTCAAGCATAGGACATTTTTATTATCATTCATCATCCACAATTTAGTCCGATTCCGATTTTCTGTCATTTTTTTTTTACAGCAAAGAAAACCAACAATGATATTTGAAAACTAATACCGAAAATTTAGGTACAAGAAGAAGTAAACTTCCTAACTGAACAATTTATTTATGTTAGATAAATAATGGCATTCCGCTAATATCAACAATGATACAACTTTAATAAAGTTCCTATTACCTCCACGTAACACGTATTTTATCTAACAAAAAGTAAAACGACAAAAAATACTGAACTCCGCCCGCGGAAAGTTCAAAAGGCAATAGCCAACTGGCAACAATATTTGTATACGCCCGTACAAATTTTGACGGGACGTAATATGGTATATAAATGTGCGGCGTCTGTCTGTACGTCGTAAAATGGTACAGCATATTATCATAAAGTCATTAAACTAAATATGGTTGTTTTTTTTCATGATGGTCAAACGATTGTATATCCTCTTGGGGAACGTTTTGAGTTACAAGACTTTGCAACTAAAACAGGGGGTGTTTTTTTCACAGTTCTCGCTGTATTACAAAAAAAAAATTTGATTATTGCTTTAAACCTTACACACTTCTTTGTTATATAAATCTGAAAATCTGTATACTTTTTGAGGATGATTCTTTTACTTTAGAGCTATTGAGATTATAAAAGGGGGGGGGGGGGTGTTTCACATGTCGAGCCGTGTCTAAGAAACTTTTAATAATTATTGCATAAAATTTCATATACTTGTTAGTTAAATTATTCTTAAAGATCTGTATACTTTTTCGTGATGATTCTTCAATACATTTTTAAGTTCTTGAATTTTTGATGAGCTTCAATTTGATACCATAGTAATTATAAACTTCCTTTTGAGTAAGAATAACAAATGAGTCAGGATATACTTGGCATGACTTCCTGTACAAGCCCCGTGTTATTTCAAAAACATGTATTATGTTGGGTTATTTTCATAAGAATACGGGCGTATCATGCGCTCGTAGCGCAGTTGTTTAATTTTTTTTTTTTTATTTTTTTACAAAAATATTAAGAGAAATGATGGAATGACAGCAAATACAATGCAATTTCCAATATAATTAATATTTCCAAATGCCATATGTCTTTTAAAGAATAGTTGATATGCACTGATTTTCGAACGTGTCCATACTATATCAGTTTTATAGAAATTTGGCCAGAATTGTACACTTGAAAAAAACTAGTTAACCATAAGGACCGGAAGGACAGACAGAGGAATGAACGTGCAATATTTTATGTACCCCGCAATGCGTCGCGCTTTGGTGAAAATATATATAGTTATTTACTAATGAAATTATGCATAGGTAATATGTCCAGTCCTCTCGCTATTAATTCAATCGTTTTTGCGAAATAAAAAAAAATAAAAATATGGTCTAAGTTTCTCTCTCTGGCCAAAAGCATCCTTTAGCATATTCCTTGATAAGATTTTGTTTTTGTTTTCTGACAATATTAAAAAGAAGATATGGTATAATTTCCAATGAGACAACTCTCAACCAGAGACAAACATGCCACAGAAATTAACAACTATAGGTCACCGTACGGTCTTTAACAATGAGCAATGCCAATACCGCATAGTCAACTATAAAAACTGTGAACTTAAAAATATTTAGGAGCCTCCCAATTTTATTCAATTGTAATCATTGACCAGAATAAAAGTTTAATTTTATGAATAAATGTGAAATTCTAAAGAGTGATTAAAACGTGAAAGAATAGATGGATTTAAAGGAGTATTGTAATGAAATAGCAGCCAACCGAACAAAGAAAACAAAAACAAAAAAACTACATCTAGAGGTCAACATTTGCTCTGAATTAATACATAAATTAATACACGAGTGTGTACAGTATATGTTACCTGTATGTCAAGTTATAGATTAACGAGTCTTTAATTTTAAAAGCCGTAAAAATTATGAACAGTCCGTAATCACTTTTCTTAAGATGTTTCTCACTTAGACCACAAACAAAGAGATGTAATTATGATTCACATGATTTTATTTCCGAAAACAATATTACCAATTTTTAGTTAGCTCTTTACAAGCAATATCAATACATCTGAAAAATGTTGCCGGCAATTTGCAACGATTACGTCGAAAAAGTCTGCCTGTGACGTCGTGCACTTTAGACCTAACGTTGAGGTTACAAAGGGGGGACGCATTTTTTAGGATAAATCGCGTTTATCATAGAATTCAGCACGGTGACATATATTTTTTATTTCAGATTTGGAGAAAGCATGACAAAATGCTGTTCATGCAGAAAAATGATAAAAATGACATTTTCAGAAACACTTTATTTCTATATTTTTTGGATTAAAAAAATCCCACTTTGTGCATCTGGTTCGCAATGTCGCGCAAAGCTTGAAAAATTGTATAGTCATTCGTGTAAGGATGTATTTTTTTCCTTATTGTCACTTATCACAGCTTCAAATTGAACCCGATCTTAATAATTTACGACAAAGAATATTTAATCCAAAAATGTCATAACATTGTTTAACTTTTTGGCAAAATTGCCCAAATCCCCAATTTTCAGCCTCAATTTTCTCGGAAACGAGCACGGTGACTTATGTTTTATTTTGTGTTTTATTTTATAACTCGTCAAGGCCTACAACATATTTAAAAATAAAAGAAATGTCATTTTATCTAGAAACTGTATCGGATGCTCTTAAGAGAAGAGAAATGTATATTTGGAATTTTATTTCCCACTGTATCTTAAAGTTCTATGAGATCCTGCTGTTAATTGTTGTCGAACATCGTAAAAAGTTCCAAAGCAGCAATCAAAATATTGTGACTAATGACCTTCTGAAATGTTGCGCGCACAATTCCAAATTCTGACGTTATTATTGAATGTATTAAACATAGATAATTTTCCATAGATGTACATGCAGATATATTATTTACTAGACTATTTATTCATGTCTTTGTTTGACAAAAAACACTTTAAAAATAAATGACAATATAAAATAGCAAATAACATGCAAACAATAATTCTTCGGTCAAAAAGTGTATTTGTATTTAGATTAATACTGAATCACATACTCGAACAAAGGTATTTTATCATATATTGCACTCATATTATGGACTAGTTTGTAAAATATCCTTTATTTTCAATTTACCAATCTTGTTGTGTTTTTATTTTTTACACGATTCAATTTTTCTTTTCTTTTCCTTTTCTTCTTTCTTGTCTTTTCAACTGAAATGCCATAAAAAAGAATTCTGTCATTTTTTTCCTATACCCCTGAACAACCTTAAAGTGGTGTGGGAGTCTTGAATAAAAATGATTGAATTTGTTCATACTTTACCAAAACGTAGGATCTATTGATATATGTTCAAAAATATAATAAAAATGATAGGTCACCGTGCACTTTCTCGCGCTACAGCTTCTGACAAATTGACACATTTTGTGTGGATTATACAGGGAAAAAATACCATTGTTTAATTAAAAATTAAACTAAATGATAGACTTGTAAAATAAATAACGGAAAGATATCTTTCAGACAAGCTAGCTAAATCGCTCACTTATATCACAGTTGCATTGAATTCCATTACATTGACATGCGTGAAAAAAACCCAATCAGAACAATCAGATATTGAATTGTTTATAGTATCTTTTTTTTTTTCTCTTATGTGTAAAAAATATAAATTCAAATTACGATTTTCCCGTTTGATGTGATATCATTGACACCAATATAGCTTACAATGTATACAGTTATACAATCGCATGTACTTTTCAGAATGAAATATGACAATATTTATCAAATCTCCTTTTTGAATCTAGATAATTTCGTTATGAGAATGCACTATTAATAATATTGAAAATCGTTGCATAACAATTTGTTTCGATTGATGATGTGTCAGTGTTAATAAGATATGAAATTAATATGTACATGTAAAGCATCATCTGCAAAAAAAAAGGTAAATTGTCCGGTATCTATGATATAAATGGATAAATGGAAACAGATAAAAAAAAAAAAAAACACAAATGTAGGTGAACGTCTTATATAATGATGTTTATTCCCATACTTTTTTCTGGTTGTTCATCAAACAAGTAAGAATTAACAATCCTTAAATTGACAAATATTTAGTGAAAAAATAATAAAAAAAACATTTTTAAACCTTTTTTTTTAATTAAAGGGATTAATTGCTAAGATAAATCATGATAGAGAATATTATCAAAATAAAAAAGAAATAGTACGAAGAGGAGAATATTTTGCAATACAATACGATATGACAACAGCGTACAATCACAAATAGGGGATTAATAAATACAATTAGAATTGTTTTATAAAGGGACATGCCTCCTAGCCAAGGCGTGACAAACTGTTTCCCTGTCTGCAGAGAGTAAGCGTAACAATGTGTGAACGTTTTCAGTTGTTTTGATACGTTTAAGGATTAGTAAGTTGTTGGCTTTTTTTCGTAATTGCTTCGAGTGTTATTGTAGCGTTTGGAATTTCTAAGTGTTAGAATTTATTTTATGTGGTTTTTATATAAACTTGCTATCATTGTTTCATTTTTATATCATTGCCTTTCATTGAAAGTATTGTCTAGTGTTCGTTCTGTATTTGATTAGTTCTGTTCACTGAGTTTTTAACGTAAATGAACATTTTCTGTTTATTATCGAACCAGCTTGTGACAGTCTGTATTCAATAAGCTCTGTTCATTGAGTTTTGAATGTAAATGAACAGTGTATTGTTTGTATTTGGGAACCACACAGTAAGAGAGTACATTGACTTTTCAACAATGACACCAAACTATTAAATAACATCTAACGAAATAACGTTTTCAATTTTGAAAGCTCTTTTCTTATCTATTTGTCCTTCTCCTTAATTGAAAGAAGGATTTAGAAATCATATAAATGCATATGTTAGCACCTGTCCTATGTCAAGAATCTGATGTACAGTAGTTGTCGTTTGTTTATGTAATTTATACGTGTTTATCGTTTCTCGTGTTTTATATAGTTTAGACTGTTGGTTTTCCCGTTTGAATGGTTTTATACTAGTAATTTTGGGGCCCTTTATAGCTTTTTGTATAATATCGTCGAAATTGGCATTCCTACTTGACAGAAACACAGCACTAGCAAATCAAAGAACACTCAGCACAGAGAACGCACAAATAAATAATGCAATTGTCGTGTAAACCACAGAAAAACAACGACCGTCTTTAAATCACGACAGCACAGGACATCACAAATATGACGTATTTTTAAAACGAAGATATAATCTTGCAATTCATACAATACATTCACAGTACTAGTCCAAACAATTACCATGATTATGGCGGTATTAAAATAGATATAGGAAGATGTGGTGTGAGTGCCAATTAAAAGTCTATTTTGAATAAATGCTGTGACGACGTCATAATTATTTGGATAAACACAATACTTTATTATTAGAAAATGGAAATAAACTTGACAATCCTGACTAATCAGACGTATGTAAAATGTACCAAAAAACAGAATTCAAATCATAAACGATAGGACATAACACATTTTCAACTTAAACCACAACAGAAACAACATAAATACATAAATGAATGTTGGATGTATAAATACCGAGACACGTTTTATAGCAAGGCAAATTAACACTCGATAAAACGGTTATATTCGGGAATGGGTCACGCTAAGATATACATATCAGTTCAAAAACGTTGTAGAAGAACCAACGTAATCATCTCAAGATACAAAAGACTTCGAACTTTTGATGACTTACAAATGTAATAACATTTATTTCATTGTTATATTAAGATTGATTTATTAGCATTTGACAACTGTATTTGAATTTAGTAAATGAACCTATATGAATGAATGACAATCTACATTCAATTTATATTGGTTGGAATATTGTTACAATTACTTAGCTTTATTGAACTTTTACTCAAACTAAATATTTATTTGTTTTGTCATGATATTTTCCCCTTAGATCTGTTCGTTTGTTTGTTTTCATATCCAGAGTATTTGATGTGCCAATAACAGCAAACGATATTGTTTTCTTGGACAATTTGACTAAAGATAGAGAATCTTCTTAATGTTAAAAAGTCATATAATACCAAATTATTTCTATCCGTACTTCCGCAATTCAGCTTCGGATTACGCCATTGTGTTAACCTTGTCGAATGGATCTCTAATAAACAGGGACAGAACTATTCGTAAACAATCGTGTTGGATGTCCAACGCTTTGTAAGTCTAATATCCCAAAGTTGTAAAAAGATCCATAGTGTAAATATCCCAACTTTATAACCAACGATTTTGGTGGCGTATTTTTTTTTTTTGCTAACTTTTTTTTAAGTTTCTGAGTTGGGTGATGTATAATGATGTTTCTGTTTCTGTTTATTCTATGGAATTCTCAGTTCATATTTTATTTATGAGCTTGATTATTTCTTCAATATCGTTTGCATCTCTTCTATAGTAAATTGGTCAATTGCAGAATATAAAAAAATGACGAATGAAACACATTACAATGTCTTCATTAATACCAAAAGTCTATTATTATACATAGGCGTACTTTACATCAAGATTGCTTCTGTTATGTCGGCTGTGATTGAAGTCTTTTGTTCGGTTACAATTGAATTTTCAAGAAAAAGTAATTGAAGTTTTCCAAATTCTGTGACATAATATATAGTTTGAGGAAATACGTTTTTATTTTTTCTAGAGAAAATCGTGACAATTGTTACTAAACCACCGCCAGCAGACTACAATCGTGTAATAATACTGTAACTTGACTTCTGATTGGTTACTAAAATACAAAAAGCAGACGATTTGGTTGCCGTGTTATAATACCGTTACTGCAATCCTAGTTTGCATTTTAGCTTTTCGAGATATAAAATAAAGTTTTTAATGACAATTATATATGTTTCTTCCTTCCAGGAAAAAAATCAAAAGATCAAGAATTCAATGTTTAAGGTACGTCTGTAAAATAAACGTATTCTAGAGGTTGTAGAAAAACGTACTATCATTCATTGGCTACATTTTTATTCAGTAACACTTCAGCTAATTTGAATTGATAACAGAACAGATAATTTTAAACTACTTAGATATGAGTTTAATTAACCCAATGGTATATTTCGCCTCTCTTATATAGTTACATACAAGGGAGGACACGTTAACCACAGAAAAACAACGACCGTCTTTAAATCACGACAGCACAGGACATCACAAATATGACGTATTTTTAAAACGAAGATATAATCTTGCAATTCATACAATACATTCACAGTACTAGTCCAAACAATTACCATGATTATGGCGGTATTAAAATAGATATAGGAAGATGTGGTGTGAGTGCCAATTAAAAGTCTATTTTGAATAAATGCTGTGACGACGTCATAATTATTTGGATAAACACAATACTTTATTATTAGAAAATGGAAATAAACTTGACAATCCTGACTAATCAGACGTATGTAAAATGTACCAAAAAACAGAATTCAAATCATAAACGATAGGACATAACACATTTTCAACTTAAACCACAACAGAAACAACATAAATACATAAATGAATGTTGGATGTATAAATACCGAGACACGTTGTATAGTAAGGCAAATTAACACTCGATAAAACGGTTATATTCGGGAATGGGTCACGCTAAGATATACATATCAGTTCAAAAACGTTGTAGAAGAACCAACGTAATCATCTCAAGATACAAAAGACTTCGAACTTTTGATGACTTACAAATGTAATAACATTTATTTCATTGTTATATTAAGATTGATTTATTAGCATTTGACAACTGTATTTGAATTTAGTAAATGAACCTATATGAATGAATGACAATCTACATTCAATTTATATTGGTTGGAATATTGTTACAATTACTTAGCTTTATTGAACTTTTACTCAAACTAAATATTTATTTGTTTTGTCATGATATTTTCCCCTTAGATCTGTTCGTTTGTTTGTTTTCATATCCAGAGTATTTGATGTGCCAATAACAGCAAACGATATTGTTTTCTTGGACAATTTGACTAAAGATAGAGAATCTTCTTAATGTTAAAAAGTCATATAATACCAAATTATTTCTATCCGTACTTCCGCAATTCAGCTTCGGATTACGCCATTGTGTTAACCTTGTCGAATGGATCTCTAATAAACAGGGACAGAACTATTCGTAAACAATCGTGTTGGATGTCCAACGCTTTGTAAGTCTAATATCCCAAAGTTGTAAAAAGATCCATAGTGTAAATATCCCAACTTTATAACCAACGATTTTGGTGGCGTATTTTTTTTTTTTGCTCACTTTTTTTTAAGTTTCTGAGTTGGGTGATGTATAATGATGTTTCTGTTTCTGTTTATTCTATGGAATTCTCAGTTCATATTTTATTTATGAGCTTGATTATTTCTTCAATATCGTTTGCATCTCTTCTATAGTAAATTGGTCAATTGCAGAATATAAAAAAATGACGAATGAAACACATTACAATGTCTTCATTAATACCAAAAGTCTATTATTATACATAGGCGTACTTTACATCAAGATTGCTTCTGTTATGTCGGCTGTGATTGAAGTCATTTGTTCGGTTACAATTGAATTTTCAAGAAAAAGTAATTGAAGTTTTCCAAATTCTGTGACATAATATATAGTTTGAGGAAATACGTTTTTATTTTTTCTAGAGAAAATCGTGACAATTGTTACTAAACCACCGCCAGCAGACTACAATCGTGTAATAATACTGTAACTTGACTTCTGATTGGTTACTAAAATACAAAAAGCAGACGATTTGGTTGCCGTCTTATAATACCGTTACTGCAATCCTAGTTTGCATTTTAGCTTTTCGAGATATAAAATAAAGTTTTTAATGACAATTATATATGTTTCTTCCTTCCAGGAAAAAAATCAAAAGATCAAGAATTCAATGTTTAAGGTACGTCTGTAAAATAAACGTATTCTAGAGGTTGTAGAAAAACGTACTATCATTCATTGGCTACATTTTTATTCAGTAACACTTCAGCTAATTTGAATTGATAACAGAACAGATAATTTTAAACTACTTAGTTATGAGTTTAATTAACCCAATGGTATATTTCGCCTCTCTTATATAGTTACATACAAGGGAGGAGTTAAACTAGCTACAAACCAGGTTTAATCCACGATTTTCTATTTAAAAAAGATGCCTGTACCAATTTAAAAATATGATAGTAGTTGTCCATTCGTTTGATGTGTTTGATGTTCTGATTTTGTCATTTGCTTAGGGTCTTTCCGTTAAAAGATTTTCCACGAGGGTCAGTTTTTTTGTTATTTAACCTTTTTCGTAATAATTTCTAAACGTTTCATCGGAGAATTCAAGATTAATAACTTATCAATAGTATAAATTAGATTATTTTTACGCATGTTAACGTCATCTACATGATTTACTACGGGATGGATGTACAAAAGAAAACATTCTTAATATCGTAAGCTCTTGACCCAACGACATTTCAATCTATTGGTTTATATATAATTCAACTGAAGATGCGACCCTAAATAGGACTATGTAGATAATTGAGGATATAAATTGTCTCTTTACAGATGCAATGCCTATATTTCTTTTGAATCTGACTTGTAGTAATTTGTTTTGTGTTTTTAATTGTTTGATTTGACTGTAGATCCAGTAATATCAACTTTGTTATGTAAGGTGATAACTGCACTTTACAATTCAAAAGCTTTTAGTATAAACGGAGAGAGTCAGGACAAGGTTATCCATAAACATATCTTGTTGAGTGGTTAATTTGAATGAATTTATCAACATCATTCTAAAAGGAAGTCATGGTCATTTTTGTGATATAATAAAATAATGATAAAAAGTACAAACATATCACATAAGAGTATCTTCTAGATGATTATATAGTACGCAGTTTGTTTCTGTATAACACAAAATAATAAAAAGGGTAGCGTTTTGATTCATTGTATGGCAAACGTAGCCCGCAAGCAAATGTTTGAATAAAATCAATACATAACTACCTTTTTGATAACTGAAACAGGATGATGCACTGGTGGCCTAGTGGTCAACATATCTTATTTATAGTAACGGTTTCACTATCCTGTCGAGTTCTAACCACGCACGTGACAGGTGCGTTCGACTCCAATCGTTAATAACTAAAATTGTCTTTTCAAGACGCTATTAGATAGTTACCTTTGGGCACTCAGGCTTAGTCTACATATATGACCGTATCAATATAGCCACCAACAATCAATCATTATTAACAAAAACAAAACAAGATAGATAAAGCTACACTGATATGACTATTTAAAGAAAATACAGAATAAAGACAAATTGTAAACATATTCTGCATATCATGAGGCACATACAACATGATTGTCTAGTAAATACCCATCAGGTTAGATATGTGGACGGTTGGTATACCCAGAGAAACATTTTAAACACTAAATACGAACAGATATTATTGTAACATGATTTAAATAGTGCGTTGGCTTTTTTCATAAATTTCTATGTCAAATACTATTGTATTGGTGCAATCAGATATGGTAATGTTGCATACGGGGTATATATCTCCCAATTGATACGATATTCCCGTGTTTGCATTTCCTATCATGATTTTCGTGATAGAGGGTTGCTGCTCACAAGGAAGCTATTAAACCAAAAGTACCAAATTGTGAAGTTGAAATCATAACTTCGTAAATTTTACGGACGCCATCACAAGTTGGTTGACCATTATTGAATAACCGATTCACAAATGATATCGGATATGTTCCCTACGTCGTAACTACGATCCCCTTCCCTGTCATGAATGTGACTTACCAAATTATACTATTTAACGGATTTTTTATCACATAAGCAACACGACGGGTGCCACATGTGCAGCAGGATCTATTCACCCCTAGTTTTTGGTAGGGGTTCGTGTTGTTTATTCTTTAGTTTTCTATGTTGTGTCATGCGTACTATTGTTTGTCTGTTTGTCTTTTTTCATTTTTAGCCATGGCGTTGACAGTTTGTTTTAGATTTCTGAGTTTGACTGTCCCTTTGGTATCTTTCCTCCCCCTTTTGCAATGTGTTTATGAACCCAAATTATGACAATGAGCAAATCCATATTCCTGTCAATTTAATACGTTTTAGTTAAGCATGATTATTCCCTTATCCTTTTTCTGTCAGATCCCAAGTAAAGACGTAAGCTGGAACTCAATATTATACCTTCAATCAACACGGTGCACGTTGTCAGCATTTTAATCAACGTTTTCAGTTAAAGAAATGATATTAAATTGATGCACTCTTTGTCATTGTCATTTGTTGAGAGGACAGCTGCACTATTTGTTGTTTCAGGCAGAATACAGATGAACTTTCTATGCTGTTTATTTGTCATTAATCTAAGTTGAAAAGGTAGTGCAGTTTATTACCAATTTGATATTAAGCTAAGAAATTAAACAAAATGTTCAAATTATTTGTTCGTGGTACATTGAACTATTGGTGCTTGTTACTTTTACAGAAACATACTCGTTACTCGTTTAATGTGTTTGGGCTTCTGATTTAGCTATTTGCGCAGGAACTTTCCGTTCGAGGTTTTCCTCGGCGTTCAGTGTTATTGTTATTTTACATTTTACAAACATGATTTACTTTTTCACATCTTTCTATTTCTTGATATGAATAAGTTCTGGTTAGTTTTCGGATAAATCTCTAGTCATAATCAATCGCTGTGTAAAGTAACTTTCACTGAATCTTTACAAAATAATTGCCTTTGTTAAGTCGAATGTTATTTGGGATGTCCTTTACCAAAGCACGAACTTTGTCACGTGTGTTAAAAGGGGTGAACCAAATTTTGCATCCGCAACTCCTCATAAACGCTATATTATAATTTTTTGAATCTTTCGCGCAATTTTGCATCACCATATAAATCTATTGTGCACCTTACACATTTAGTGATATCTTTTAATCACGGATTTATGTTTGCAATTGATAGATTTTGCAAGTGCTCAAGTATCATTTTGTGATTTTTTTCTTCAAAATTGTGTTTCAGATTAATAAAATTGGCGATTTTTATTTCCAAACCTGTTTCCTGTTTGTTAAGCTTTAATTTTTTCGATTTCTTTTCTGCGGTCTTATCTTCCTAAAAGATATTACCATGCATTTTCTTTTTAAACTTTATTAAATCACTAAATTAATTTAGCTATAGAATAAATATCTCTATAAATATCACACGTTTGAGTACCATATTAAGTTATAATATCTGTCTTTCTCTCCGTTTCTTTTCATTTGAAACATTATGATCGGTTACCATGAATTTTAGGGACTTTCTCACCGAACACCATTTCCTTCATTCAATATAGGTTCGGCATTTGACCAACCACCTTTATATATGTCATTCGTTACTCTTTTTAAGACATCAATATAAAAAAGAAGATGTGGTAGGATTGCGAATGAGACAACTGTCCACAAAAGACCAAAATGACATCAAGTATGTTTAGGTAAAACAATAAAAGTGAGGTCGTTTTACTTAAGACTAAATTTAGTCCAATTTTAATTACAGTGCAATTTGCTTTTGGAAACTCATGATTTAAACTGAAATTGAAATTAATCACTTGTATGTTAAGATGCAGTTATGCGTTCATTAATTTCCTGTAAAAAGTGTTACTTCATTATTTAAGGTTTGTACAAACGAATAAGGAATACTGCATGAAAAGAAAATGTTTAAACGAAAGGAAAACTGAGAATGATATGCTTCTTGACAATATTTTCGTTACACCAAGGTATATTTTGATGTATCTCTTTATCATGTTTTACTTTCCCAATCTGTTGCCCATGTATCAATTTATAGATTTGATACAGAAGTTCAAAATGTATTAAATTGCTACTATTTTAGATTCGGTTATTCTATAATAAATGTATTAGTTTTTGCATAGCGAGTTCACGATGAAGGTAAAAAATAGAGCTAGCAAGTGTAAAACAAATGCATTGCTCCTTTCATAAACATTGTATGCTTATGCTTAGTGATCCCTAAACATAAATGACCATAAATGTACGATGTACCAACGGGTTAATTAACAAATGTGTTTAATACGGCTGATCTCCCTAAGAATCAAAATAGTCATATAAACTAAACTAGACTAGACTTCTATATTATTATACAAATTAGAAGTGTTAGGTGGTAAAGTGTACTTCGAAAAATAAGTAACATGACCTAGGATAATAATAACATTTACGTCTTCATTTTATACAAGCCTTTATTAAAAAGTATTACTAAAACAATATAGATAGCTACCCTTATCGAAAATTGTAATAATTTATATGTATGAGGATACGTGGTTGCTACAGATGTTCCATTAGATAGATAATATACTCTCTAAACAAATTGACTTGAAATAATAAACAATATAGTACATCGTCTGCCTAGAGAGTCATAAAGTTAACTTTGTGGGCGAGCTCCATTAAAAGACGATTTGAAAAGAAATATAAAAGGTGTTGAAAATATTTATCAATGTCGATTCATGAGTCGTATATTAAAGACATTTTTTTGAACCCTTATAGCTGCATGTTTTATCGTCCTGAATATGGATTTTCTGTTATCTCCATGCATGTGTTCCTAAAAATTTAAATTCAAAATGTTTTTTGTAATAAATTTCATTTCATCTGACCTAACCCTTTAAACGGTGATATAACATTAAATTTCCTTCTTTAAGGAGTTTATTCTCTTTTTAATTAGAGTACAAAATATCCGCTTGTTCGTTTCCTAACAATTTCATCTGTGCATAGATTTTAAGATGTAATTGAAATTTAACCTGCGTCAACCAAAGGTTGATCACTGCTGATCATGTCTAATGATCATTTCTTGGTACTTTGAAATGGAGTCATGTAAATTGTCGTAACAAGATTATTTATACACTAAAATAACACTTTGTTTTATGCCGTTGACTTTGTTTCATTAAAACAGGTCTTTTGTGCTGGCATATTTTCAATAAACCAAAATAAATCGTGTATGTAGTTTTTTTAATTATCGCTAGTTCTGTACGAGTTATAACTAGACGTTTCAAATTTTTGTTTTGATACTAAAATCTTTTCTTAATTTGGAAAATAAAACATTGTGAAGTGGTATCTCTATTGAGTCGACATAACATCACTACCTATTTGTTTAAATATACCACATTGAAGACTCTTATATCAACCTTGATATGTCTTTTGTTTTATATTATAGAGAACCCTATTCAACTCTTTCAGTAAATATTACCGAAAGGGAATTTGGAAAAGAAAAGCGTCTTAAGTGAAAACAAAGATTAGAAGTCTGGAAGATGCCTCTAAGGATATGTATAAGTATTGGTTTTGTTCCGATATCTAATTGAAAAGTTTATTTCCAATCACAATTTATGGTTTTTGACCTTATCCGGTCTTATGAGAAGTATACTCTATCATCATCTTTGCAATATATTCGTCAGAAATGTAATCTTGAAATATTATACAAGAAATTGACAATCGCAATCTTGAATATTATACATTATATTGACAATCGATCTTGAACTCTTTTGACAGTTTCATTCTTATTAGTGCCTATGCGGAATGAATGCAACCAAAACACTTAAGTACGACTCAAAATGGCTTGATAAGATTTACAAAACTTTCCAAAAGGCTTAACATTATGATTTCAAATATTCTTATAATAAGGAGACTTTTTTTCATATCATATGAAACGGAAGTAATACAATTCGTATTTCAATATGTAGGGAATTTACAATTTGTTTAAGCTTATAACACACAGATCAATATTGGAACAAGTTTATTTGATGTAAAATACACCACTTTCTAATTAAGTTTTCATTTTTGTATACTTACTTAAAAGTAAAATTAGCAAATTTCACAGGCTCCAAACGTCTTTCCTTTCCTTCAATCATTCAAAATAAACATTCATATTAAGTTGATAAAATAAGTTGCCGTAAACAATAGCAAGTGCGAATTGCGCTCTTACTCACGTAGAAGATAACAGAATTACAAACCCATAAAACGGCAATAAAGAGCAAATTACTTACCTTTCACTGAAGAAACAAGATAGATAATATATATTGATTCGACTGGTCATCTTCTTATTGTTTTCTCATTTAGGTTGTGGCAGCTATGAGATTTCTATCGTCTCAACAGTGTTGTGTCAAAAAAAAGATTTTGTAACGATAAAATAAGAAATAACTTTAGACATTAGTTCTTTGAATACTAAATTAAAACGTTGTGACAGTTGTCACGATAGTTCAGTATTTAAACAAAAGTGTGATCCGGATATCAGTGTGATCCGGACATCCGTGTGCGCGACATGTGTCTCTGAAACAATCTTCGCCTTTCTTCCAACGATTGGTGTCTCTGAACCTATTGAGCGTCCTCGCACTACAAATATATCTACATATCCTCACACATCAAGTGTCTCTGGAACAATCTTCACCTATCCTCCACCAATACGTGTCTAAAGGATAATTCTGACTATCCCCGCACGACATATTTCTCTGGAGCAATCTTCATCTTTTGTCTCTCGTCGGGTATCTTTAGAACAATGTTCACCTTTTACACACTCCGATTGTCTCTAGGAATAAATCGTTACCTTTCATAGCAACACAATTGTCTCTCAATGAACATGAACCCTTATCATAAAGCTAAATTATGTTAGATATTTTGAATGTTAATACAAATTAATTGACTCAGATGCATATGTAACCTGCAAACAGATAAACTACTACTATATTTTAGATTCAATGATATTTTTTTATGTCTGAAATCAAGACGTCTTCGTCCCTACACCGTTAAAAAAAAATCACAAAAATACTGACCTCCGAAGAAAATTCAAAACGGAAATTCCCTGATCAAAGAAGTACTGCGGACAGTGTATACCTTAGTTGGTGTCGTTTCTGTATATATAAATTAACTCAACATAATAAAAAAATCTACATGGTTTCAAACGGTTGGTTTATCATCAAGTAAATTTGTCTGACAAGCTTCTTTTTAGGAACAAATCATTGGATAGGTTTTATGCAATAATCTTCCTCAGTCTACAGTCAACGCAATTGCTGTTGTACGCTTATTCATAAACCGCTATGTATTTACAGAAGCAATATTTAGCCAAATTATTTTATTTTTGTTTCTTAATATTTTATTTTAACCCAACAATAATATACAAAATATTCAGGTTTTATGTTACTAATAAAATTGACATTTGGAGTGGTGTAAAATAATTTAAGCAGTTTTCTTATTAGTTTGTCGTTGTATTTGATACACTAAATATATTTAATATAATTTCAGATTAATTCAGCAATAATGGAATTTTTAAACAACACTACGTTTTCTTATGAGATCTGGACGGGATCCCAATTGAGTGATCACGATGCTCTCACCACGTTCAGTCTCGCATATGGAAAAATTCATAGGTATGTTAGTCTTCTGGTTTGCTTCTTTGGAATTCCGACTAATGTTATTAATATAAACAGTGTTGACCCGGAAGCACATGCAGACTTCAATTAACCTCATTCTAACATGGATGGCTGTTTCGGATATGTTAACTATGGTGACATACGTACCTTTTGTCGTCCATTTTTTTATTCAGTACGGAACGTATGAATTGTCAGCCGAGCATAAACTGGAATAATTTTAAAACTTAGTTCATCAGATATCTGCTAGTTGGTCCACGAAAGCCTTCCATGTGAATAAAATGGTCCAGGTCAGAAAAACACCAATACCCTGACACAAAACTTTGAATTTTTCGAAATACATAGGAGTTTAAACCCTTAATTACCTTAGCAGACTTTGGAAAACATTTCGGAATTTGGGGTCCTCAATGCTTTTCAACTTTGTACTTTATTTGGATTTTTCAACTTTTTATATTTGAGCGCCACTAAGAAGTCTAGTGTAGACGACACGCGGGTATGGTATACATAATGTTAATCATATTGTCTATAATGAGTATATTTCAAACATCTATCATCCACAACAAACTTTAAAAAGAAAACATTTAGATGTAAATAAAGACAATCACTCAGGAAGTTACTGAAAGGCACACATAAAATTAGCACATACAATTGGTTGTGCTTGTTTTAATTTGTGAGGTTTTGTTTGGTTTTTGTTGTTGATTTGTTTTACTATGAAAATGAATGTTATTAATCTTAAGATATACACTGTCATTGTTAATAAGGCTTTCACGAACTAGGTACCCTGAAATATTAATATATCTAAGAGCATGGTGTATTAAAGGTAATAGAAAGTCGTTTTTTATTGTATATATGCACCCTACAACTTTTCATCTCGATCAACGAACAAACACGTAATAAGTCATCGATTTCAAAGAATAGGATATAACAGTAATGTTGTTGAACCTTAAACTACTTACAAATGAAAGTAATTCAGGAACTCTCTTAATGACATTTTATTCACTGCCGATCATTTACATGTAATTGATCAGCAGTAAATGGAATAATAATTACTTATGTAGTTTACGTGTTTGTAATCTTTGTATTCCATTTCCTAAAATTGATATTAATGCATTTCTCTTCCTTGAAACGATAATAAAACAAGCTTTCAAGTCTATTGCAATGAATTATTCCGTAGTAAATAGTTTACTTTAGTTGTAAGTATCTAAATCTCCGTATTATCAAAATTAGATCATAAAAACTAAAAGACGTACACATTTTTGTCATATTCTTTGTAATATAAATCTTAGAATTAAGGAAAATGTTATAAGTTTTGGTTAGATTCACTTAAGGTGGCTCCTGGGTACAAAAATTTCAGAAAAAAATTAAACCTTTATTTTTTCATTACAAATTTTATTTATTACACTATTAGTTGTTACTTTATGATATGGTACAAAAAACAACCCAAATAATTGATTTGGTTTGGCCCCAGATGACTTTAAAAATTGAAAAAGATCCAAATTATCTCCCTTTGGTGCAACAATGCCATTTTTTGGCATTAAATTTGAAATATCTTTTTTAACTCATCGGTGACCTATATTTGTTATTATTGTTTTCAAATAAGCTTTACATAAACTAAATAATTGTAAAATTTAAGCAATTTCTGTAATTAGGTTATTTTTTTATTTCGATATTTCTTCTTTTTCTCCTATTAGTTTAACAGAAAAAAAGGACATTAACAAAAATGTATGCTTCTTCCAGAGGCAGATTTTAGCTTAAATGAACGGTGACCCCATTTTTTTATTTCATTTTTCTTTTAAGTATACGAAAAAGTTCATTTATAAAAAAAAATACCGAAATCCTATATTAGAAAAAAAATTTGATTTATACCCAGGAGCCCCCTTAAGCACTTGTTTGAATAATTGTTTACGTATTTACAAAACTAAAAGTCATATTCTTTCCAATAAAAAACTTTAAATTAAGGAAAGTTTCAATTTTAGTTAGTTTTACACTTGTTTAAGTCATGGATAATGTCGTTATGAAACATTTTAGACAGATATTTCGAATGTTAATATTTTAAGTTTATAGATTAAAAATGCAAATGGTATGATCGTTAATAATAACTATCTGAATTTCTTGTTTATAAAAATATTCATGTCTCGAAAAAAAATCAATAACTGTCCGAATTTGCTTCACTTTACATCATAGTTCTTATTGAACATACATAACGACATCGTGATCTTTCTTTTGTTTGTATGTTGTCATTACTTTGTCTCATTATAACAATATTACCATACATTTTCCCGATCATAATAACATTATCATAGTTTGTTTTAAAATATTGTAAGATTTTAGCTTCATGGTGTCAAATAAAGGCAACAGTAGTATACCGCTGTTCAAAACTCATAAATCCATGGACAAAAAACAAAATCGGGATAACAAACTAAAACCGAGGGAAACGCATTAAATATAAGAGGAGAACAACGACATAACACTAAAATGTAACACACATAGACAAAATCCTACGAGAATAATATATATAACATCAAAACCAAATACATGAGTTTGGGATAGACAAGTACCGTGACACGTCTTATCGCAATGTGAATTTACACTCAAAAATAAGAGAAAACAAACGACACAACGTTATAATGTAATACACACAGAAACGAACTATAATATAACAATGACCATATTCCTGACTTGGTACAGGGCATTTTTAAAGGAAAAAATGGTGGGTTGAACCTGGTTTTGTGGCATGCCAAACCTCGCACTTTTATGGCCATGTGAAATATAACATCAAAATGACAACACAGGACTACAATATAAATAAATTGGAGAACACAATTAACAAAGAATCACACGAACAACAGCCAACAAAAGGCAACAAGTTCAAAATTTTAATACGCCAGAAGTGTATTTTGTTCACACAAGACCTATGTGTGATGCACAGATACAAAAGTTTGAAAGCCGAAACGAGTACAAAGTTGAACAGCATCGAGGACCAAAAGATCAAAAAGGTTGTGCCAAAAACGGCAAGGGTTTTCTGTTAAGTTACCAGAAAATCCCTATAATTTAGAGTAATTTATACTTTTGCAAACAGTAAATTTAATAAAATGAATATTCAAAAGATGTACATGATAAAGCTGAAGTATTAACTAATTACAGGAAACAACTGAAATACATTTACATAACCAGACATTTGAAACACAAAAGTAGACACATCCGAATACGTTTAAACCTCTACGCCAAGTGACGTCCTATTTGAAACTGAAAAATGACGAAAAAATGACGTCATTTGAATTAGTAAAACAGAGCATCAAAAAATGAAAAATGACGTCACATAAGAATGAATAAGATAGAATTAGGATTAATTTAAGATTATATATTTGAACTAAATACTGATATTGCATTTAATAACAAAGCACATTTTAATTCTTATTTATATAAAACTGAGGTAGCAATTAACTATATTATAAAACTATGTCCGGTTTGCTATGAATCTAACTTCAAACGTAAAATATCGTACTGATTACTTTGAACGAAATCAAATCTGATAAATGAAGGCGGTGATTAATTTTCTTTACCATAACACATAAATATAATAGAAAAGACGTCAACACATTTGACAAAATCCGATGAGAATTACAAATATAACATTAAACATTTAAACTAAATACATGAATTTGGAATGGATAAGTACCGTACCACGTCTTATAGTAATGCGAGTTCACACTCGGCAAAACAGTCACAATCGGGAATAAGTCACGTTTGGTAATTAAAAGATTAGACGACATTATGACAAAACACAATCTACCATGTGGTAAAAATGTCCTTAGCTAGTTTGGTCAACGAAACATCGTATGGATCCACCAAATCGTGATGGTGTCCATAAAATTTTCGGAGTGTCAATTTTAATCTGTCCTCCTCATAACTTTTTTGGAGCAGTTTCTGCGTAAGGAGCACACTCCTGTATATGAAGTCCGTATAGTGTGAACAAGCACGAGAATAACGTATCAATTGTGATATGTAAACACCATACGAAGGGGCAGAGGGTATGTTACTGCTGAGAAATGGGAAACATTCTTAAACTGATCGCGAATGATAATATTTATGAATAATTCTTAAATGGTATATATACTAATTCTTGATTTTGATTGGTCCATTATATTTTACATTTCGCTAGATACTATAATTATCTACCTTCGTAACCTATGACACAAATTCTACAAATCTGATACTTGTGTACAACAAACACGCGTTCTGTGTCTTACGAAAAACAACAGGAAAGGCCTATTTAAAACCAAAGAAAAGGATTATAACAAGTTTTAGCTTTCAAAAATACTATGTGCTAATAATAATAAGAACATGAATTAATGACAGTTGATCGAAACTGAAATACATATAGTTAATTTTCCGGCATTTTATGTCTTATCCTGGACGTGAAAAGTTCTGTAATTTATTCAAGGTGGCGTGTTTTTCGACTGAAACTAATAGATGCGTAGCGAAAAACCAAGTTTTCCAAAACGTTGTTCTAGATACGGTTATGGCAATATATATATAAGGGGTTGGAAAACACTAGTCTTTTACGTAATTCAACGTTTTATTAACAGTAAATTTATAGAAAATAAATATTAATGATATGTCATGTCAACATATAAAGGCTGCAGCTGGCTATTGTGCTGATGATACCATCAATGAAGGAACGTCAGTCAGTAATTACAGCTATCCAGCAATTTTTAAAGGCACATCAAACATACCATGGTTATAATTTTTGTTAATAAGATCTTATAACACTGTATCGATTATCCCTGAAGTTATTTATTCAATTATGTGCGTTACACGCCAATAGAATCCAGACGTTGCAAACAAATTGAAATTGAATATGTTTTGTTTTGAATTTTTGTCTTTTGTATTTCTTCTAGTATCTTGCTCCTTTCCTTTAATTAGCGGAACGCTTCAAAACAGCGTGCGTCATTTGGACATTTAGGACTGCAGATTGTTCATCAATCATTCGTATGCATTGATCAAGTGAGTAATTGCACATTGCAGTGCTTCCCTTTGTATTACCATTCTTTTTCGTTTTTTATCTCGTTACACATGTTCAAATACCACCACTTATTGTGTCATGAAAACTCGTTAAATCTCAATTCTAACAATCAAAGTTGTTTATGTTGGGTTTTTTTCAAGTCGAATATTACAATGGAGCTTGCTAAATAAAGACCACTTTATTCCTGCATATATCTAGGCTTAAAACAAAAAGACAAAGCAGTTAAGAGACAATTTTCCTACTTAAATAATTGGTTAAGCACTTATAATTCTAGCATGTTAATTCTATTCATGTAGGAAGTTGATCTAGGAACTTTTTACTCATCGAAATACTATGATTTTCTGTAATATGCATGTAGTATATAATAATAGAATGATGCAATCTATAACATCATTTAATTTTTGAATCGATAAACGCAAAATCTTGAAGTGGCTTGATACTGCACTTGAACAAAGCAGATTTAATTATTTCTAACTACCTTCAACTGAAGGCAAAGCTTCATAAAAACCTAACATATTTAACAGGTTCATTAAAAATTAAAAAAAAATCTAGTTATATTATATGATAGAAAAGAGCACCCTTGCAGATTGTTCATTTTTATTTTTTAATATTGATAGTTGAATCTTCTGTACAACATGGAAAAAGCATAAAAAGGCCAGTTCTCATGATGTCGTGTTCCGAAATTTTATTTGTCGATGTTTTTATAATATCATATTAAAGTAACGCGTGTATTATGATAAAAGATTAAATTAATTTGGTAACCCCCAATAGTTTTCGTTTCATAAAAACGGAAATATTAGTAGCAACAAGATATCAATTGTTAAGAAATTCGCAGGCCACATCTTTTAAAACAGCACGCAATACTAAAATCAATTAATTAATGTTGCTTTTTGTACAGAATTTAATGTTTCTTTAAAATTATGAAATTGACGTGAATATTTTGTTCGATATTTATAGGAATATAACCATCTTCCAGTTGCTTGAAAATTCTCATAAAGGTCCGTAAGATTGCTGATATATATAATTATAAAATGGTACCTTGATGACATATCAATTTACCAGGTGCACATTTCGACAAAAAATGTTTTAGTTGTGTTCGAGGCGACGTTTTTTTTTCAAATATATTACAAATATTGATAGCGAATCAAATTAGAAAAGAGATGTTTTTATAAATCAAAGGAAAATTGTCTCCAATGTTATGTCATTGCCTAATATAAAACTATATATTATTGCATGATCATATCTAACTACTATATTAAAACAAAACAACAATTACTTTAACAAAACGGCCACAGGGAATTATCTTTCGTTAATTTTCAATGACTGTTCTTGGAAGGAGACACAACACACAAGTCATTGTTAATATAACAAAAAAAAATCGTTGTTGATTTGAAAAATAACAATTGCACTGCATTTTTAATGAGCGTTTTTTTTCTTCTTATTATTTTCAATTGAGAAAAAAAATCGAATACTTATTTTTAGGTTTTCTGTAACACATGGTAAAATAATAGGACAATAATATAAATAATATAAAACTGATTAGTTTGTTCATTTGAGGTTATTTGCTTTTCATCTATTGTTTATCGTCTTGATAACAATAAGTTACTATACGCATTTGACTTGTAAATGGTTCATTGGTACCCATGCCATATTTCTTTATTATTATCTTATTGCTTGCAATCATTATGCTATACTGTCGATATCGTGAAATGTTGTTACTCATATATGACTCTCTATGACTCGCTATGACTGTCTAAGCTAATTGAGGTATAACACTTGTTGTCCGTTCGTTTGATATTTTTGAGCTTTTGCTTTTTCCATTTGATTAGAGACTTTCCTATTTAAATTTTTCTCGCAAATCAGTTGATTTGTGATTTTACTTTTTAAAGGTTAAGTGAAAATCGAGTGTGAATACTTAGGTAACATAATAAATGCAGGGATAGCTTGAACTTATACATTAGTAATTCTATGTGAGTAATATTTTGGGTTTTTATCACATATATGACATTTACACTGATATTCAAAACAAAATCCTAATCTCGGATCATATGAAAAGTATTTAATCTGGTTTAGAATAACAATCAGTTATCACGTTGATTAAAGAACATTCGTTTTGTTTTCAAGATGTTCACTGTATAAACTAAAAGCACAATACAATTCCTCACATTACACTGTTCTTACATATAAACGGTTGAGCGTTGATAATTAACTATTTGTTTTTTGTTTTTGTTTGTTTTTGTTTGACATAAATCATACTGTTGGTTGTGTTTGTGTTCGAATTGTTTTGAATTTTGTCATACAAGGGCCTTGTCGATCAATAAACTCAGAAATAATAAATTTCACTCTAAAATTATAATTTGATACATGATATTTCCCTCATCGCAAAGTAGAACATGTGTAGAACTGAATCGCAGCAACGAAGTTCATTGAAGAGTTAACGATTAGCGGTCTGTAATCCCTGTTGATTTAAAGATAATATATGGTTGATGTAAATGCAAAAATTAGTAATGTTCTTTTGACTTTCCATTTACTTGTAATTAACCTCAAAAGTGATGCTGGTTTGCTTAAAAATTAGAGTTACAGTCATTCTTTTAACGTTTACTTTTACCTTTGCTCTCTTCAGCAACGAACCAGTATTCATACCAGTAGACCTCCAAACAAGAAAAATAAGTCATTTTAATATCAGACTCGGGCTTTTAGTAGTGAGTTCCTACCTTATATTGAACTCAGGATTACATTATAAATTCGTATCATGGCCAGCGCCCATAACTTTTTAATTAGATATTCTGATGAAAGCAAGCATCGAGGGTATACTACATGTTTCATACTATTTGATCACAAAATGGCCTACCGTCAGTTCTCATTTGTTGTACTTTTCAGATGTTTATACTAAAAAGACCATCAAAGTTATTTGACAAAGCCCATTTGAAAATATAAAAATCCAATTGAAGATAACGCTTATTCTAGTATATATAGATATCTTTCAAATGAGAATTTTCATAACAGGCAACAATTATTTGTACCTGAACATTCTGATCTTGAATTTCAACATGTTATAGTACTTATATCTTTCTTGCCTAACCTAGTCCTATAACATTAAAAAAAAAACATTTCAAATTTATCTATATTTTAACAACAGATCTAGATATCTATGAATGATCACGATATGACCTTGCTGTAATTAATTAAAGAGGTATGTGGTACGTGTAACGAATTATGAAATATTTTCAAGATCTAATATAATTCTAGTTAAAACAAGAGTTAAAGCAGACAATCATTAAGACAAACAAAAAGTTATAGGAACTAATTTACATTTCTTAAAAATCTGAAGATTAAAATAAAACATTTTGAATTTCAGGGATCGGACATAATTGTTAGCTAGTTTTATCTCCATCCAGTCCCTATATGTTTGTGATCGACTTAACATTGTCAATAGTTCAATTTATATTAATGTTGGACAAACACAATCATATACATTTCAGTAGGTCATGGAAAACACATTAAAAACGACAATGCAAGACCAAAATACAGCGTAATATGGAGCTGAAAATCACAGGAAAGAGCTTTGAGATGCAGATAGACTAATAAAAGTTACATCGACCTAGTCACAAGAATATATGAACGTGTACAGGTTTTTGAATCATATACACAAGTCATTAAAAGCAGACTTTACATAGAGAATAATTTGCGAAGTAACTCTGTTTATATGATCAAATAAATCATACGGTTCCGAGATTTACAATGATTATTTCGCTTAGAATTAGTCTGGAGTTTCAGAAAATGTCGACGAAACTCCTTCACGATCCATTTTGGTTTTATTTCAAGATCCAATTATAAAGTCTGAGGAGATTTCCTCTAAACATATTTCTGAACAACATTTACTCTTTTGTGCTTTTTACAATTTGTCTATAACCGTTTCGACTTCATTCTTACTTTGTAATTCAGTAATACTGATTGGCAGTTGGTATTTTTTTCTTTTTTATTTTTTTCTTAATAAGAACAATCAGGTATTTATTTTCCTCTTTTGAATTGTATCCCATTCTGCTGTCTGAATTTTATAAATTAAAGCTTACTATAAGGCATGCATTGTTTTTGGTGACATAGTGCTGTCCATAGGTTTTCACATATCAATATTTCTATGTAAACAAATCTTGTATTTGTTGTACACGGATCATGTATATATGGCATTTCTGTTGTTGGTTATTTATGAATATTTGTTTTTGTGAAGATTGGTTTCAATATAACGCTAAGTCATTTTCATTTGTTTTGCAATAAAGATAACATCTATTCAGTAGCATCGATCTAGATGTAGAGAAATACAAATATATATTACGTTCATAAACTGTCTGGAAAAAGCACCAATCAGAGATGCTAGGCTTATAATTGTGTTCACCAAAATGCACATTAAATGTACATAAGACTCATTAGAGGAACAGTTTTAAGGCCACTTCAAGAGCTTTAAATAAAGGCAACAGTAGTATACCGCCGTTCAATTGATTGAGAGACAATAAATCTTGGTTACAAACTTCCACCGAGGGTAACACATTAAACACTAAACATTCAGATACAATGTATCAAATACGGATAAGGCAATATATTCACTTGGTTAGAAAACCTCACTGTTTCCAGTCATCCAACAATTTAAAATTGTAAATTACAATAAAAGAAAAAATCAATGATAAGAAATTTACATTTTCTTCCTTTTCTAGTCAATTCGGTATTCGTGCCATTCTATTTGGAATTTTACTTCCCCCTTTTTACTTAAAATCCTGCAGTAAACTGTTGTCGAACATCGTGAAAAGTTCCAAAACAGCAATTAAAATATGACTAATGACCTTCTGAAAAGTTGCGTGCATTATTCCAAATTCTGACATCATCGTTGTATGCAATAAACATAGATGGTTTTCTATAGATGTATATGAAGATATATTATATACTAGACTGTCTTTTCATGTCATTGTTTGGCAAAAAAGCACTTCAAAGATAATTGTCAATATAAAATAGCTTATAACATGCAATCTAATTCTTCATTCAAAAAGTGCATTTGTATTTAAATTATTATTGAATCACACACTCGTACAAAGGCATTTTATTATATTTTTTTACTAATATTATAGACTATAGTGTGTGATAACATTGTGTGAGGGAATTCGACGTTTGATGTACCACTGTTCACTCCAGTGCAATTTATGACAATACCACTGCATCAATCAGAATTATTTTTTTTGCAGTGTTTTAAGAAATGATTTTGCTTTGTTGTCGCGTATTATTTGTGAAACATTCAATGTTTTAAAAAGGCGAATTTTCTTTATAAAGTCAATGATTATGTTGACTTTTGAAGGCCAAACTTTCTACAGCCTTAAATACGCTAATGAAAGATCCAAAAACTATACCAATACATAACGACATGTTTATGAAATTATAACAAATCTATTGGTTAACAAATTTTTACTCGTTATTGCAAAATAATGAACTTAATATATCTGACATTTTCTCCCTACCCAGTTTACCCCTATACATTTTTATGATGTGGACTGGTCATTGTTATTGAATCGTAGGCAATTTGATTGGATTAAGTTGTTATTAGTTTACCTTCAAACTTGTTTATGCTTTTCATACATGACTATTGATTAATTAGAACGTGCATGAATGTGTACAATAACTAAAATGACCTTCAAACTGGACACTGGACGAGTCAATATTATGTTTTATCAATGAAAGTTAAGGTATGAAAGCTAAGAATTGCCACTTATTCGATTTTCACAAAATTTTCGGAATATACAGTTGAAAGGTTATTTTTTAAAAGCCTATTGTGAAGAGTTAAGAGAAAGTTTACAAATAATACGTTTTGTTCCATTAAACAAGTCATTATCGTAAGAGAAATACCGAAATATATTTTACGCACGACTACGGCAGGTAAAATTATTATTTATCATAATAAAAAAAAACATTTTTCAGTCTCATTGGAATATGTTGATTACAATTAATCCCAAACTTAAGAAGTAAGTAACTAAAGTCAAAATATGTCCGATCTGCCTATTTCTGTACATCAAAAGTCAATACGATCGTTTTAAAGTCAATTTCGTCTACCTCACAAAATCTTGTTAGGCACTATAGATTGTGAAATGTATTCTATTATTAGGAGCTTTTATTTCAATTTACCACTTATGTTGTGGTTTTGGGTTTTTTTTCACGGTTCAATTGTTCCTTTTTTTTCATTTCCTATTTTCTTGTCTTTTCAACTTAAAAACCTTCAACATTTTTTTTATATATAGTTTACTCCATAGGAGTGTGTATTCCATTGTCGCTTGCGTTAGTGTACCGAGATGTATTATATAGAGAATAATACATGGCAAAATCCGTATCATATGTCGTATCATCCCAAGACAGCGATATCAGCCCAAGGACCTTTAGGCCCGATGGATGATATTGGTCCAGGGTGATGCGGCATGTGATACGTATTTTGCCATGTTTTATACGCTTTATCATATATTCAACAGGAGAGTAATATATCATATGAACTGTTTTCTGATCCATAGCATTGGGTTGCCTTCAGTTCTATTTTAGTTTTGTTTTAAAAGCCTTAAAAAACTGCTCAATTACGTATCCGAAGCACCTGGGCTACCTTACAATTTGCGTGCTGTGGTTTAAAAACAAATTGTTTATTTTATTTTTTTGTGTTTTGTATTTTTTATAGTTGCATTTAGTGTGCCAAAAATATGAAAACTAGACGTTCGTGACGTCACATGCCAATTAATGACGCATTTCAAATAATTGTGTCACGCCCGAATGACCATTCATTTTGGACCTATTTTGAGGAAAAATATTTCTTAGGCTTACATAAGTAAAAACTGACTTTAAGTATAAAAAAAGTAGAGGTGTGATAAAGGTTGTGATACAGGGTATGGTTTATTCTTGATAATAATGACGTTTTTGCCCCACGCTGATAACACTGACCTCACAACTTATTGGAATTTTTGGTCCTCGGCGATCTTCAACTTTGTAGTTGCTAAAGCTTTTAAACTTTTTACATCTGAGCATAGTTTTGTGTGGACGTAGCGCGCGTCTGGCATATAAGGCCACACCAATTTAATTTCTTGTTCTACGGATTTTTGGACTCCAAAATTTGGGGCGAGCGAGCGATTTGAAAATTTTAATAAAAAAATATTTAATTTGCAAATTTTTGAGTCGAAGCTTGAAAAGTAAAGGCGAGCGATTATAATTTTTTTTTGTAAACATAAAATTGTAGGTTTTGACAATATTAAAACTTGATTTGTCACTTGTACTTTAACATTTCTTTAATTTCTGAAGCATTTCTTACCTGTTCACCAAGAAATAATTAAATCTGGTCTATGTATGTGTGACTAACAATGAGACAATTCTCCATCCAAGTCATAATCAGTTTGGGGGCAACCCCTTAATGTTATAAATATCCCTTTTACATGTTTTATAAGGGATCAATATAAGTTATAATATATTTGTTTGTACAAAAGGGCTCATGTTTTCTCAAAGAACTATATATCAATCTGGTATTAAATGGTCAAAACATGTCCAAGAATTTTGTAATATTCCTGGACTTTAAACCATGTTAAATTGACACATTTACTTTAACAGTTTAATATTATTCAAATTAAGTGGACCCCTCTTTTAGAAAAAGTTGTTTAAAATATGATGTAACTCTCCTCTTTTTGAGTACAAAATTCTAAGTTTTCAAAGGTTTTGTATAGAAGAACTATACAAATCCTTGGTATTTTCTTTTCTACATCAGTAAAATGACCCCTTGTCTGAGGGAGGGTTGTCAGTCTCAACCTGATAATAACAAACACAGGTCAAAGTACGGCTTTTAACACAGGGCTTTGATACAGACCAAACAGCAAGCTATAAAGGACCCCAAAATTATAAGCGTACACAATTTGAACAGGAAAACCAACGATCTAATTTATATATCCAAACGGGAAAATACCAATGAACAACATCAACAAACGATAACTGCTAAACGACAGGCCCCTGAATCAATCAGGACAGGTGCATAAACATGCAGCGGCTATGGATAGTTTTGTATCGCCAGCATACAATATAATTGCAGTTGAAGGCAAATCCTTCAGAAGTTCTTTGTACATTATTCTAACAACGAATATTTTTTATGGGGAATATAAGTAAGGGGGAAAGAAACCAATTTTTTGTTATTTACGGGCATTGCCGCTGTTATAAATTTACATCGGAGCACTCCACTCTTTGGATAAAAAGGTTTCTTGCTGAAACACATATTCTCACAGATATTTACACAGTGTGGTGGGGTGCATTTATGTTTAAAATCGTTATATACAGGTTAGACTGTGATTTTAAAAACAAATGTTGATATCTTTTTATAATATTTACACAAAAAAAACGGTGCGGGAAATGGACATGATTACATTTTCGGATGCGGGAAGCGGGATTATAAAAAAGAATAAAAAAATTCTGTTTTGAAAAAAATAGGTGCGGGCGGGTCCGTCGAACAAGGAATCAAATTGGTGTGACCTAAAAATATTTTTTAACCTGTTACCTTTTGATGGCTATTATTCGTTTGTTTCTCTGTCCTATATTTTCTCCCATTTATCTGTTTATTTAGTGTAACCCTGTCGGGTAATGTTGTCATTTTTATGTTATAATTAACACTGCAATTAAAGCGGGAGGTTTGGCATGCCACAAAAACCAGGTTCAACCCACCATTTTTTCATAAAATGCCCTGTACCAAGTCAGTAAAATGGCCATTGTTACAATATAGTTCGTTTCTGTGTGTGTTAAGTTTCGGTGTTGTGTCTCTGTTGTGTCGTAGTTCTCTTATATTTGATACGTTTTCCTCAGTTTTAGTTTGTAACCCGATTTTGGTTTTTTTTTCTCTATCGATTTATGAATTTTGAACAGCGATATACTACTGTTGCCTTTATTTACTATCGACATTGCCTTCGAAACCGAAATGAAAGTGATCCTGATACAACATAACATCGATACACATGTATATTTAAATTTTTACCCAAACCATCCAAAAAAGGGGAATATTCATTTTAAGTTAAGCGTCAAGGATGTCAACACTACTAGATCAGAAATATTACGCAACAAAGGATTGGAAGAATTACTAATGTACTTTAAAAAGAAGCAATATCCGAAACAAGACTAGTTATCGATTACGGAATACAACATGCACTAATAAATACAGAATCACGGCGATCTCAACTGATACAAGGGTCATCAAACAATTTAGACCAAGTAACATGTATCTCCCGTTTGTAACAACATTTAATCCTCATTAAGTTTCATACTGCAAGATAAATTAATTTACACAAAATGACAAGATATACAAAGGCTTATGAAATACAAGATAATCAACAGTAAATATCTAGAGAGTCAACCAATCATATTTAACATCTTTGACTTAAGCCTTAAATCTATACAAGTCTCAGTGGACCTAAAATATGTTAAAGCGCTTGTTAGTGTGATGAAAAAGTAAAATCAAATTACTGACCTCCAAGGACAATTCAAAACGGAAAGTTCCTTATCAAATGGCAAAATTAAAAACACAAACACATCAAACGAATGGATAACAACTGTCATATTCCTGACTTGGTATAGCATTTTTGTATGAAGAAAATGGTGGATTGAACCTGTTTTTTAGCTAGCTAAACCTCCCACTTATATGACAGTAACATCGAATTCCATTACATTGACAACGATGCGTGAAAAACGATGCTGTTCATAGTATCTTCATTGTTTTCTCTTACGTGTACATTCAAATTACGATTTTCCGGTTTGATGTGATATATTTTAAAATTGACACAAATATAGTATACAATGTATACAATTATACGATCACATGTATTATTCATGATGAAATATGACAATATTTATCAAACCTCCTTTTTGAATCTAGATAATTTCCTAATCAGAGCACACTTTTAATAGTATTGAAAATCGTTGTACAATAATTTGCTTCTTTTGATGAAGTGTCAGTGTTAATATGATATTAAATTAATACATATGGCATCATCTGTAAATTGGCCGGTATCTATCATATAAATGGATAAATGGAAACAGAGTAAAAAAATACACAAATGTGGGTTAACGTCTTTTAAAATGATGTTTATCAAATTACTTTTTTTTCTGAATTTTCAGAATGCAAGTTGGAATTGACAAGCATAAATTAACAAATATTTGGTGAAAAAAAAAAAAAAAAAATTAAACCTTTTTTAAATGAAAAGAATAAATTGCTAAGATAAATCATAATATAGAATACTATCAGAATACACAAATAAATAGTAATGTATTTATCAATGTTATAAAGAACACGTGTATTTGTTGTGACATTTGTCACATGACTAGATATACCGGTTTGAAGGTATTCTCTATAGAGTAATGAGTATTTCACGAGCTAATATAAGCGGGAAGAATTATAACGGTAAATATATGTGTAGTTACAGCCCTTGGATGGTGTAAACTTCCCAAATAAACGTGTATGGTGTAATGGTGTAAGGTGTATGGTGCAATGGTGTAAGGTGTATGGTGCTATGGTGTATGGTGTAAGGGGAATGGTGTAATGGTGTATGAGGAATGGTGTGATCGTGTAACGTGCAATCGGGAATGGTGTGAATGAATGGTGTACGACATTTCATTGGTGGAAATCGAAGTTCTTTTTATTTTAATTTTTCGGATTGTAAAAATAAACAATAATAATAATCTTAATTAATATTTTTCCAGAGTAACAAATTACTATTATACCCGGTAGACTATATATATGTTATAGATAAGAATACGATTTGTTTTAATTTTTAATGTGTTTATTAAAGTAATTATTTTATTTTTTCATATATATATTCTTATTTATCACTTGCAGCTATCATAAATTAAAAGAAATGATTTTGTTTTAAGTAGAAGCCGTATAAAGAGGTTATCCACGCATAGGAACATTATTTTTATATCATGGGTTATTTTATATCATGTGTTATCAACATCATTTTTATCGTCGCTTCGTTCCCCATTTTTGACAGGCTCTTCATAAATATTCCTTCGTAATTCACGTTTGTTTGCCTTGGATTTACGATTCTGTTTTCTAGAAAATGTTCAAAAGAAAATTGTACACTGTACAGTGTTACATGTTTTGCATATAAGGTGTTGTATAACTATGAACAATCTCGTCAATTGGATTTGTCATTATGGATTATAAATAATATCGTGAACGTTCGAAAAAATACTTATGCGAACAGGAATGAAATATTTGCCACTTGAAATTTAGCTACCAACAAAATCAACCAACCGACATAATATACTACGTGTAACAGTATACTTTTCCAAAAAGAGAACTTCTCATTATTTTCATTATAAATTCATAAAAGTAGAACTTTATAAAGTACAAATGAAATCTCTCATGTCAGTCACATTGTTGGGGGATGACCATCATGTACTACTGGATTAGTTTTATAAACCTTATCGCTATTTGTCTGCCATTAATGAATATCATACAGGTTCCCGTAAAATGTTGACGTCAAAACAAAATATAGGACGCCACCATGGAAAAGTGATTGTTATATATATGCAGCTTGAGCATTGTTGAGGTATCAAATCACTGAAATTTTGTTGACGCGTTAAAATAATTTTATTATATGAGTCAGCTTGAGCATTGTTGAGGTAATTTTATTATATAAGTCAGCTTGAGCATTGTTGAGGTATCAAATCACTGAAATTAGGTTGACGCGTTAAAATAATTTTATCATATGAGTCAGCTTGAAGTATCAAATCACTTAAATTTTGTTGACGCATTAAAATAATTTTATTATATGAGTCAGCATGGTCAGCCTGAGGTTTCAAATCACTGAAATTTTGTTGCGAGACAATATTTTGAATAAAAATAAGACATGCCAACAATCAACAAAATTTATATAATGCAATCCATTCTGACATCAAAATATTGCTGATTTACTATGCTGCTATATCATTTTGTATATATATTGATTTACATAAGAAAGAGCAAATATGGTCAGTTTTGGTTGACGTGTTAAAATAATTTTAATATTTGAGTCATCTTGAGGTATCAAATCACTGAAATTTTGTTGACGCGTTAAAATAATTTTATTTTTATTATATGAGTCAGCTTGAGCATTGTTGAGGTATCAAATCACTGAAATTAGGTTGACACGTTAAAATAATTTTATCATATGAGTCAGCTTGAGGTATCAAATCACTGAAATTTTGTTGACGCGTTAAAATAATTTTATTATATGAGTCAGCTTGAGCATTGTTGAGGTATCAAATCACTGAAATTTTGTTGACGCGTTAAAATAATTTTATTATATGAGTCAGCTTGAGGTATCAAATCACTGAAATTATGTTGACGCGTTAAAATAATTTTATTATATGAGTCAGCTTGAGGTATCAAATCACTGAAATTATGTTGACGCGTTAAAATAATTTTATTATATGAGTCAGCTTGAGGTATCAAATCACTGAAATTATGTTGACGCGTTAAAATAATTTGATTATATGAGTCAGCTTGAGGTATCAAATCACTGAAATTTTGTTGCAAGACACTATTTTGAATAAAAAGAGGATATGCTGGCAATCTAAATGATTGGAATAAATTTGTGTTGACATTGTTGTGCAATGTTGCTGTCATTTGTATAATGCAATGCATTCTGACATCAAAATATTACTGATTTACTACATGTACTATGCAGCTATATATATAGATTTACATAATAAAATGTAAATATGGTCAGTTTTGGTTGATGCATTCTAAATCTCTTTATTTTCATTTAAACTGGGTCAATACATTTTCTGGCATATACAATAAAGATTAACATACGATAAAATTGAGAATGGAAACGCGGAATGTGTAAAAGAGACAACAAAACAACCACAGAGCAGACAACAGCCAGATGATTGGTCTTAATCCAAGTGGGGAGGCGACGAACAGCAAACAATGGAACCAATATTTGATAATATAAACTATCATGCCACAAGACCACAAGATACCCTTTGCATATATTTACATACTTAATATATATTATATGGAATTTATTTCTGCACAAAAACAAATTCAGAAAGTTAACTAAATTGTCATATTTTAGTGCAAAATTTGATCAATTGATTGTTGATTGCCTAACGTCCAGTGGCAAACATTTCATGCATTATTTAGAAAATTATCATTTAAAAAAAATTATGGGAGAGTTGGGATCCCGCTAACATGTTTAACCCCGCCACATTATTTATGGATGTTGCTGTCCCAAGTCAGGAGCCTGTAATTCAGTGGTTGTCGTTTGTTTATGTGTTACATATTTGTTTTTTGTTCATTTTTTTTATACAAATAAGGCCGTGAGTTTTTTGTTCATTTTTTTATATATACAAATAAGGCCGAGAGTTTTCTCGTTTGAATTGTTTTACATTGTCATATTGGGGCATTTTATAGCTGACTATGCGGTATGAGCTTTGCTCATTGTTGAAGGCCGTACGGTGACATACAATTGTTAATGTCCGTGTCATTTTGGTCTCTTGTGGACTGTTTTCTCATGGGCAATCATACCACATCTTCTTTTTTATATATGGAGTAATACTATTACATATTTAAATGTTTCGTATCATTTGGTAAAATATCTAAAGTCAGCTTTGCCTATGTAGATAGAATGAAACCGAAGGGGAAAAAATAGTTCAGCTGAAGCGTGCTCCTTATTAGTATTTAGTGCAAGAACACGTTTGTGAACTGTTTAAGACAGAGTGGACTCCTTAGCAGCCGAGTGTTTAGACGCACCCGGCTGGAAAATCGATGTGCTTTATATCTTGTTCCTTTGCAAGACTTGTCATTCATATTCTTCAGTATAGGGCATATTATTTCTCCGCTAACAGTCAACAAGTCTACTTTATATCAGACACGCAATAGTATTTTCAAATTTCTTTAACTTAATACCAAGATAAATAAAAACCAACTATATTAATTTGATACTCAATATGTTTCCTTGTATATATAAACATATTCTCATTCGGTCAATAAAATATGAAATTGATATACAGACGATTCAGAAATGTGAATGTTATAAAAATGTTGTTATATCAGAGATGGGTATTGAACGCCATTATAAAAAATGAGCCAGTGATATATATACATGTTGATTTGTAATACCCGGAAATGTCGGCAAGATATAACGCTACCTATATAGCCAAACAGAATGCATCATACATGTATGTATGTCAAAGAAATTCGTCAAGCATGACCATTCATGATGTAAGTGGGGTTCTAATATGTGCTACAATATTTACAAGCAGTATTTTTAATTGATTTAATACGTAGTAAATACACAATCATTTTGATAGCCAATATATTGGGGAGCACCATGAAAATGATTTTTTTTAGAGATGTAACTGTATATATGCGAGTTTGAGTGTGTGTTTTTTTTGTGGGTGGGTTGGGACAGGGAGGTCAGAGCGTCGTTTCTATATTCCTATATCTAAATCTTTTGCTTTTATTTTTTTTACTATTTCACTTTAATTTAATGCCAATTGATCATTATTTTAAACGTCCTAAACATGCATCAAATATTTGCCACTAGACGTTAAACAACCAACAACCAATCAATATGTTTTCTTAATCATTTCATCATCGCTATATTCTTTCATCTATATTTTTTGGGCCGCGCTTCCAGACTTACTTTTTGGACCGCGCTTCCAGACTTACTTTTTGCTCAGTATTCTAATATCTGTAAAACACCTTCAAATTCTTAAAAAAAAAGTGACCTATTCATAGTACACATGGTACATGGTAATTGGAACAAGAAAATTGAACTAATATTACTCATGGTATGCTTGGGCTTTTAGAGAAATGAATAAGTCTAATAGATAATTTTTCTTGGACCGGGGAAATAAAAAAGGGGGTAAACAAATTGTTGATTTCCCTTGGAAGTATGAGGCATATACAGTGAAAATGATATTTTAGGATCCGCACTTTACATACACTGGACAAGTTGTCATAAATCACACATGTAGACGATGGTATCGATTAATGGCCAGTTGAAGAGGTCAAATCAAGCTGAGAGTAATTTCCCCATTAGATAATAAGATTCGGTAGCAATAGAATTATGTTAGAAAAAAATGTTGGTGATCTGAACTGGGGAGCATGTGCCCCCTATGCCCCACCCCCGGTAAATCCGCCACTGATTGGTAAACGGACAGAAAGTCACTGGACATAAAGTAAGAAATTGTTCGAATATATTAGAGAAAGATCTTGAAATATTTGCTAGGATTTTTCAGTATACGGATATGGATAGTTACTGCATAATATTAAAAAATGATTTTCTAATATTAAATAATGATTTTCTAATATTAAATAATGATTTTCTAATATTAGGAAATGATTTTCTAATATTAGGAAATGATTTTCTAATATTAGGAAATGATTTTCTAATATTAGGAAATGATTTTCTAATATTAGGAAATGATTTTCTAATATTTGGAAATGATTTTCTAATATTAGGAAATGATTTTCTAATATTAAAAAAACATTTTCTAATATTAAAAAGTATCTTATTTTTTAATATTAGAAAATGATTTTTTAATATTAGAAAATGATTTTTTAATATTAGAAAATGATTTTTTAATATTAGAAAATGATTTCTTAATATTAGAAAATTATTTTTTAATATTATAAAATAGCTCTTTTTGTCCACTTTGGCTTGCCATACACATTACCATGATTATTAGAAAACAAAGAAATATTGATGACAACTTTTAAACATGAACAAATGTACGACATAATAATGTCCTGTGAAAAAGTGTCCACGAGGACAGTTTTTCATAGAATTTAAGTATTTAATAATGTCCATTGCCATGGAATAGTGTCCCTCAAATGGACAGATTTTTACTGCAAAAGATATATATATATTTTTATGAAATATTGTCCACCTACAGGACAAGTTTTCATAGTAGTTGCAATTAAATTGTGTCCTCCAAGGGAAGTAATACAAAGGTCATTAAAAAGTTTTATTATACTTAAATTTTAATTAAAATATGAAGGATTGATGCGAAAATGATTTACATACATGTCAGTGTAAACAAACAAATAATGGATGGAAGTGAATATAGAAAAATTTAAGGTCTAAGAAATTTCCACAAATGGTAATTACAATAAAAGAATAACAATAAGAAGGAAGTGTAAAATTAAGTCTGAAGAACTTTACTATATTTGTTATGTCAGAGAAGAAGGCAATTGAAAACAAATAATGTCCATTGTCATGAAATATTGTCTCCTAAGTGGACAGCATTTTACAGCGAGTTATGAATTGTGTCCTCTAAGGAAAATAATACTGTACAGCATCTGTTACTTATTTGAGTTTGAATTATACATGTATACATAGGCGGATCCAGGGGGGGGGCTTGGGGGACCGCCCCCCCCCCCTTTTCGTGGGAAAACTTTGGTTGATTATATAGTAAATCACTGAAGCATGACTTGAGCGGATCCCCCCTTAGGTCAGTCAGCGCCCCCCCCCCCCCCTTAGGAAAAGTTCTGGATCCGCCACTGGTATATAAGTATATATGAGATATAAATATTAAGATAAGGATGGTATGAGTGCCAATGAGACAACTCTATGTCAAAGTAACAATTAATTAAATTAAAAGTTAAAATGCGTCCAGTAATAACAAGGCAATGTATATCATTTAATACTTAAATCATATCAAAAGATGCCCTGGTGGACAACGTCCTGTGAAAAAAATGTCCTCCTGGCAAATATTATGGTAGTGAATAATGTTTATGTCCATGGACACTTATTCATACTTAAGGACATATTTTCATAGAAAATTGTGTCCAGGACACATTTAAATAAGTAGATATTGTCCATGGACAGTATTTACTATGTTAAATGTGTCCAGTGGACATTTTTTCATGGGGGACATTATTAAATCCTACACAATGCCATAAAAAAAAACCAAGAAATACACAAAAAAAGATTTAAAAACATTTATAATCAAAATTATAATCTGCTGATCGAGTCCCTGAGGTAATTTTTTAGATATTTAAAACCGAACTTAGAGAGATATTTTTAATTTTCATAATATAATGCGGGCACGTGTCATCGATTACGCACCTACTCAGCCGTGAATTACACAATCAACAAAATCGATTAGAATATCCTTATTGCTTATGACTATAATGATATGAGAACAACGTTTAAATAAAATAGAATTATACATGTTCAACAATGTTTATGAATTGTTCCATTTTATTTTAAAAATACATTAAGGATAGTGCATTTCAGTGATTATGGAGAGACAAAATATATGATAATTGACATTTTGTATTGATTTAAATTGAATAAATTTTAATTACAAAGTTGCTTTATATATAATAGTTCAAGAAAAAACACATCAATATCTTTAAAATGATTTTTTTCTTGTTCAAAGAAATATATTCTAAAAACCGAATTATAATTGTCTAGATAGCAAACCATGATCACACACTAATCATCATCTAAGTAAAATATGCTTCCCTTTTTTCGTTTGTTGAACTAATTTTGTATTTTATTTTTTGTGTTTTTGTTTTCTAAATATTCCTTTATTTATTTTTGTGTCTTATCCAATTTGTACTTGAACAAATAAAATATGTTTAACTAAACTAAATTGTGACTTTTTGTCCTGTGACTTTCTGTCCTACATTCGTTTATTGAACATGAATGACCACCTTTAGGGTACACATCGATGTCCTGTGACACGAGTGTAATCTGTTGAATAGCCTCAAAACTACACCATTGTACACATCACAGAGTTTTATAAAAAATTACAATTAGCAGTGTACGGCGTCAACTCATTCAACATTTTGAAGTCTAATGATAACTATCTTAATTTTAAACAAGACACTTGATTAACGTCTATATATATATAGTATGCAAGAATATAAAATACTATATTGCAATTATGATAAAAAGAAACATACTATGGACTTTGCTCATTGTTAAAGGCCGTACGGTGACCTATAGTTGTTAATGTCTGTGTCATTTTGGTCTCTTGTGGAGAATTGTCGCATTTGCAATCATATCGCAACTTCTTATTTTATTTATACGAATAACAGCAGATAATTTCAAGATTTTTATAGGGTATTATTCGCCATAAATACAAATTTTATTGTCATATAATAGCGGTATTTTTAACATTGCCTATAAGAGAGAGAGGGTTTGGCTTAAATTGCCATAACACCAGGTTCAATCCATCATTCTTCAATTGAGAAGATTCACAATATTACTTCCATGAGTCAATGTAACTCCATTTACCGGTAAATTTCGTTTTTAACTTCTCTGACAGAAAAAGAACCAAAAAAAAAACAACACCTTTCTCAAACATGGATTTTTTTTTAACTTTACGACTTAACAATTTGCCAGAGCAATTTCATGGTTGATTCATATTCACCATTTGGTACATGTATATCCTTTGCCAAAAAAATGAATGGTAGTTCCACTGCCATATTCGATGTTTATTTGAGTCAAGTGTCTGTGCGGAAACGCCCAAGTAGTCAACATGCATGTGTATTAGACCATAGCAGGCTTTTCTTGTAAAATAATTAGTGTTGCCTTTCCGCTATACGAAAAGAAAGCAAGTTTTTAATTTTAGTTAGATTAGAAAGCTTAATTAGAGGGTTGAAAATTGTAAGCGCCAAAAAAGGAGGTTGGAGTGGTCCACTGGCAATATTTTTATTTCATAAACGGTACATTTGATAGTTTTATATGTTCTCTTTTATCTCTATCTTTGTAATAACTAATGGATGTCGTAGGAGGTCCAACAGAGTTGTGATCAAGGATTACTTGGCATGAACAAAATTTGAGGAAAAAAATTCGAGTTTCATTTTAAAATAATACATCATATCGTACTATAAAGGAACAAAAAAATGCGTTTTCAATCTCGACATTTTAGATCATTTTAAGGGAGGAAAAAAAAAGAGAAATTGCAAAAATTTACCGGAATATTTTTAGGTTCGTTTGTTTTAGTTTTTAGCGAAGATGAGATGTGAAAGCTATTGATTTTTGTGGTTAATTCAATTAATTGAATAAAAAAGGATATGTATGAATGTACTATTGATTGGTGCAGAAAAATAATTATTATTTATATTACGCTGGCCATAAGCATGATGAGTATACTCGATTTTCAGAGTTCGCCCTGACCGGTTAACACAAATATCGTTTTCATTTATATATGAATATTTTATATGATCTAAGTACTATTCGTTTTTTTGCATTGTTTGTCGATTTTATCTGAAAACCAAGTTTTTTAAATTTACGCTACATTTTAAAACCGATCAGAACTTAATAATAAAAGCAGTGAAACCTATATTATTGTTTATTAACGGAGGCCAATGCTACTACGCGTGTACGCGCATAAACAGCCTCTACAGAAAGGCAGTTCACGGCTTAATTTATATTGCAAGCAAAGTTTTATGCGCACTTTATTTACAAATACATGTATATGTATTTGATCTGTATTTTTATATGACCATGATCACGGAAGTCTTAATTTTATATATTAATTTGCAATATTGTGATCAAAATTCGTTTTTTAAAACAAATAAATGATTTTGTAGTCGTTGAAATTTAATTGCATTATGGGTGATTTCGGATCGTGTAGATAGAATGGGGAATGGTGTATGGTGTAACGTGTAAGGTGTATGGTGCAAAGGTGTAACGTGTATGGTGTAATGGTACAAGGTGTATGGTGTAATAGTGTATGGTGTATGGTGTAATGGTGTATGGTGTAAGGGGGAAGTTTACACCATCCAAGGACTGTATTTGTCATTCGACGCTTGCATTTCGGACAGTTAAGTCTGGTCATTTCTTCAATATGGCCGAACATACAGAAGAAAGTTTACTTCTACAAGACGACTCTTTACCTGATAAAAGCAGTGATGGTGCTAACAGATCTTCTTCTGATAGGGACTTACATGACACGTTCTCTCGTTTCAAGTTGTACATGGACGGGAAAATGGATAGCCTTGAATCCAAGTTGGTACGTGAACAAGACGCGATGTCCAAGAAGATAAAAGAGGAAGTCTCTATCAAGTTTAAGCACGAAGGAAACCGAATTCAATTTAAGTTTAACGAAGAAATCGTGAACGATCTCAATAAGCTTTACAAGTCAATACCGTCAACAGAGGCACATAGTATTCGTGTTGTTCTGGATTTGCTGGATAAAGTTAAAGGCCGTAATAAGCTTATAAGGATTGCTGATTCTTCCCGGCAGGATGGTCAACCGTCCGTGAGTACGAGTCCAATGATATTGCTTCTGACAGTGAAGATGAGAAGAAAATTCGCCAGGCGGAGAGTCGAGCTATGCGCACGATGAAAGACAAGACAAAAGGACGTCCCGCTCCGTATTCCAACAAACCCAGAGTGCCACCAGCCGAAACCTATGTTAATCCTACCTACAATCAACAGTTTCAGAGGCAGCCCTTTCGTAACAGCGCCGCACGGCGTGAGCCTTGCAGTGGGACATGTGCTTCTATTGTAAGCAGTTCGGGCATTGGAGAAAAAATTGCCCCCTCAAATCTGGATCTGTTGGTGCCGGATCGTCTGGACTTGCCAATCAAAAGTAAATCTGCAGATGCACCCAGAAATGTAAATGATAAGTATAAATTTACTGATATAGATTGTTTTGAATGTGAATATGAGTCACAGTATGAATTAGATAATTTCTTAACTCAAATTCATTATTTTGAAGAAATTAGTCATAATTTCATGTCATTTACGGGTGTTAAAGGAAGGTTAGCCAAGCATGTAAAATTTTGGGAAAGTATTGGAGCAAATTCCTTTGTTATTGACACAATACGTAACGGTTATGTCATTCCATTTATTGACCCGCCGGTAAAAATGTTTATTAAGAATAATAAATCGGCACTGATGAACGAATCTTTTGTCAATCAGACTATTTCTGAGTTAGTTACTACAGGTTGTGTTGTTGAAGTACCATTTCAACCTCATGTTGTCAATCCATTAAGCGTAGCGATTCAAAAATCTGGCAAAAAACGGCTTATTCTTGACTTATCTTCTTTCAATAGATCAATCAAAAAAGATAAAATAAAATTTGAAGATTGGAAGATAGCAGTTCAATATTTTCAGAGAGATTCGTACATGTATAAATTTGATTTAAGTTCTGGATATTTTCATTTGGACATTTGTCCGCAGCAACAAACCTTTTTAGGTTTCAGATGGAATAATAGATTTTATTGTTTTACAGTTTTAGTATTTGGTATATGTATATATTTACAAAATGTCTGAGACCTATGGTCAAATATTGGCGTGAAAACGGTATAGATGTTGTTTTGTACCTTGATGATGGTTTTGGTATGTGTACAGATAAATCTAAGTGTATAGAAGATTCAGATTTTGTTAAGAAATCTTTAGAAGACGCCGGTTTTCTCATAAATGAAGGAAAGTCAATTTTTTCCCCTGTACAGTCATTAGAATGGCTTGGTATTGTTTGGAATGCTAGCGAATTTAGTCTTGTTATCCCAGACAGACGTGTAAATGATTTGCGTGTATCGCTTGTGTCAGTTATTGGAAGATTTCCTAATATAACTGATAGGACCTTAGCTCAGGTTGTAGGTACAAATATTTCCATGGCTCCAGTCATTGGCAATGTAGCTAAAATTATGACAAAATTTTGTTATATGGCAATAGAGTGTAGAACAGAATGGGACAAATGGCTGTTATTTCCATGTACATACAAAGTCTTATCAGAACTGCATTTTTGGTTAAAAAACATACATAGTTTAAACATTAAGTTGTTGGGTCATTACTCAAAGTCACATGTTGTAATTTACTCTGACGCCAGTGGTAAAGGGGCAGGTGCATATTCAGTAGAACTTGACAAGAAAATTTTTCATGAAACGTGGGATTTTTCTGAAGCTCAAGAAAGTTCGACATGGAGGGAGTTGAAGGCTATAGAGCTAGCCTTGATATCTTTCAAAAATGTTTTTGAAGGCAAAACGCTTAAATGGTACACAGATAATCAGAACTGTGTTAAAATTGTAAAAGCTGGTAGTATGAATGAAAAACTACAATTTTTAGCTTTGTCGTTTTTTTCGGTCTGTATTCAAAAATGCATTTCCATTGACATTCAATGGATTCCTAGATCGCAAAACTCTCAAGCTGATTATATCAGTAGAATGGTTGATTACGAGGACTGGGGCGTATCAAATGAGTTTTTTTCAATTTATGAATGATTTATGGGGTCCTTACACAATAGACCGGTTTGCAAATTCTCAGAATGCAAAAGTGTGTAGATACAATTCTATGTTTTGGAACCCGTGTGCAATAGCTGTAGATGCTTTTACACAAGATTGGTCAAATGAGAATAATTGGTTGGTACCACCTGTTTATTCGGTTATTTGGTGTATTAAGCACTTGATTTACTGTAAGGCCAAAGGGACCTTGATTGTTCCTAAATGGAAATCGGCAGCCTATTGGACTAAGATTTTTGATAAAAACCTAGAATACCAGGTACATGTTACAGATGTAATTGAATTTATAGATACAGAAGGTATCTTTGTAAGAGGGTCGAACCCAAGTTCTATATTTGCTCAAGAACAATTCATAACACCAGTTTTGGCGGTTATGTTAGATGCTACTGGGTAGCGGTGACACGGTCATATACAAAATAGTTGACATGGTTACGTTTATTAATGATTTACCAATAATGTATTGGTGGTGACATGGTCAAGAATTATAGTTGACAAGGTCAAATGTATGTGACAGGACTTCTGGTTTAATGTGAAGTATGGTCATGCTAATTTTAAAATATATATTATGTTTTGAGCTTAATAATTTTTATAACGTTAACACATTTTACAGACATTTTCAATGTTGGGATATGGCAATCATTGTCCAGCGATATTCATCCTAGTATGCCTGATCATCTTGTACAGAAGCTTCCAGATTATGTTCTATCGTCGAGGGCGGACAGCACTAGAAAGAAGTACACTTATGGATTCAACTCTTGGTGTAAGTGGTCAAAATTACATTGCATTTCTTCATTACCAGCTTCTACTGCTCATATTGCATTATACTTAGTTCATATATCAGAAACATTCAACTCTACAAGTAAAATAGATGAGGCTGTATATGCGATTTCTTGGGCACACAAGCTGGCCGGTTTTTCGAACCCTTGCAATTCCGACTTGGTTATTTCTGTTCGTGAAGGGTCATACAGAAAAATTGGACATAAAATTAATAAAAAGGAACCTATTACAGCTAACATTTTATCAAAAATTGTTCATTTATATGGTCAAGATTGTAATAATCTTAAAGATGTACGCATTGCATGCATGTGCTTATTAAGTTATGCAGGATTTTTAAGATTTTCTGAATTAGCTAATTTGAAAAGATCTAATGTAACCTTTTTACCTACTCATGTTAAGCTATTTTTAGAACAGAGCAAAACTGATGTTTACAGGGAAGGTCGTGATGTAGTTATTTCTAAAACTGGAAATAATACTTGTCCAGTGGCTATGTTAGAACATTATATGAAGTTAGCTCAAATAGCAGAAAATTCTGACGAATTTGTATTCAGGTCTTTAAGTTATTGTAGTAAAAGTGGAACTTATAAGTTAAAGAAAAATTCACCACTTTCATACACTAGAGCTAGAGAAGTATTGTTGAATGCATTAGAAACCATCGGTTTAGATAAAAAAAAAAACAGTTCGGTCTTCACAGTTTACGTTCAGGTGGAGCAACCGCTGCAGCAGCAGCAGGGGTTGAAGATCGTCTATTTAAAAAACATGGGCGATGGAAAAGCGAAAATGCTAAAGATGGTTATATAAAAGAAAGTATAGATAATAGATTGTCAGTATCTAAAAAATTGGGTATATAAGATATAATTATTGCTGTAAAATAACTATTATCTGTTCCCTTTCTTTGTTTTTATTCGATGCTTAACTGTACTGTCCAGGCGAGCTGATATCCCAAATAGTGTTTGTTTTTTTATTTATAAATATTTTAAGTTCGTTTGAGTTGACGAACAAGAACATAAATGTATTTATCAATGTTATAAAGAACACGTGTATTTGTTGTGACATTTGTCACATGACTAGATATACCGGTTTGAAGGTATTCTCTATAGAGTAATGAGTATTTCACGAGCTAATATAAGCGGGAAGAATTGTAACGGTAAATATATGTGTAGTTATTTGTCATTCGACGCTTGCATTTCGGACAGTTAAGTCTGGTCATTTGACCCCACCCACCCACCCACTTTTATTTTGTCAATATTGAAAATTGATGTATTCATGCTTAAGATTTATGTGGATGTTTTTTAAGATTATACGTGCTTGAAAAGATTGTTAACAAAGATATTTCTTTTGTAGATTGTGTATAATTGGAAAATGATATGTTGAACATGTTGAAGCAGCGGCTACGGGCGTGCAGACAAACATTGTAAATAAATGAATAAATATGCTTAACTGTACTGTCCAGGCGAGCTGATATCCCAAATAGTGTTTGGTTTTTTATTTATAAATATTTTATGTTCGTTTGAGTTGACGAACAAGAACATAACGAAGAATAGTACGTTTTTCAATACAATACGACATAAAACGTTTACAGAGAAGGCCATTGTTGGATTATTTAAAAAACAAATAACCCATATATAAGTTAATAAAACAAATCTAAAGACAATTACAATCAAAACCAATGAGTAAACAAAGACTAATCAAACCAAATGACATTTACATCAACAGTTACAAATAATAAATAAGAAACAACACAAACTCCACTAAAAACCGGGAGTTAAATCAGGTGATCTGGATGGGTATACATTTCCTGCATCGTATACGTTATTTCTTTGTAAAGTTCGGAAATGATGGAAGGTTATTTTGACTGAGGAAGAACATTAGATATGATTTCTGACACACTTTTGTCATAATGGCCAATCAGCTCATGATGGCGACCGTTAAATTTCTTGAGTGATGACCTTAAGTTTGATTGATTCATAGCCCTGTCTTAGCAACTTTCGAGAAAGCAGTATTGCAAATGAAACTCTATCGAAAACAGTTTTTATGACAAAAGCGTACAATCACAAATAGTGGATTAAAAAATATGACTCCTAGCATGTATGCAAACTGTTTCCCTGTCTGCAGAGAATAAGCGCAACAATGTGTGAACGTTGACAGTTGTTTTGATACGTTTAAGGCTTAATAAGTTGTTCGCTTTTCTCGTAATTGCTTCGAGTGTTACTTAAGCGTTTGGAATTTCTTAGTGTTAGAATTTATTTGACATTTTTTTTTTAAAACTTGCTATGATTGTTTCATTTTTATAACATTGCCTTCCATAAAAAGTATTATCTACGGTTCAATATGTATTCGATTAGCTTTCTTCACTGAGTTTTTAATATAAATGGACATTTATTGTTTTATGTTAGTACAATATAGTGACATCCTGTGTTTAATAAGTTCTGTTCATTGAGTTTTAAATGTAATGGACAGTTTATTGTTAGTATTTGAGAACCACACAGCGAGAGAGGACATTGACTTTTCAACAATGATACGAAGCGCTATTTAATGACATCTATCGTAATTATGTTAGGAATGTTGAGAGCTATCTTATTATATATTTGTCCTCCTCGTTAATTGAAAGAGAGATTTAGAAGTCATATAAATGCATGTGTTAAATGAAGCACACGGTATTTTAGAAACAAATCGGTCTAATTATTTGGACGGGAAAAAAGAAAAACAAAATGTTATTCAAAACTAACATCATAGCGCAGAAAGAAATGTGTTGGTTATTTACTCAGACACATTATTATATAGTATTTGATTATATTAGTTAACTTACATTTTAGTGCGATAAGGTTTGTTTTGGTTGGTTTACTCGCATTATAGTGTTATACGATTTGTGTTGGTGGTTTAATTTTGCAAACGTAATAAGGCTATTCGTACAGAGCAAAACATAGTACATAGCATTAATAAAAGTTTGTATTAGACAGAATACAATTCAAGGTTACATTGATGAAGTTAAATCTGTTTTGTCCATGTGTAATGCAATTTTATACGTCAACCAATGGGGGCGGGGGAGGGGAGGGGTAGCAGGGGTCATGATCCCGACATCCCGGGCTTAATAACATGAAATCCCGAGGTCCTGAGTTTTAAGAAGTTTAGATCCCTACATCTCCAATTCGAAAAAAAGAATTCTCGGATCCCGAAAGGATCAATCCCGAAATCCCGAGTTAAAAAAAATTCGATAACGACGTCCCGCCAAAGGTCCTGCCCCCCCCCCCCCCCCCCCCTCTATCAATTTAAGGACTGCCTATGAGGAGAATTGTCTTGATTATCCAAAATAAATAAATACAGCGACTCATGTTTCTTGATAACTATTTTTAAAATAGCTACCATACTGTAGTGATTTGCCGTCACGTTACAGTGCTTGGAAATGACTACTTTATCATTTTTATTATCGGTAATCTAATTCCATTGTAATATTTTTCCTTCGTTGGTTGGGCTGCTATTTGTAGTCTCCAATAACAAATATTCTTATGCATATTTGCAACTGGGATAATATGCATAATGAATTTACACAAAAACAAAAGTCCGTGCAAAATGATTTATTACTTATCTTCAGTTGTAAACTATATCAAACAAACTGAGACATCATATCAAGCATCGAACACTTGTTGTTTCTTTATAAGTTTTCGTCTGATATATCAGTTTGTCAATAACAGTTTAATATCAGACCCTAGAATTTCTCAGTAACATGATCCATTGACATTATTTCAATATGCAGAAGATGGATCACTGCGACGAGTATTTTTTTTTTCATTAATACATATCTTATAAGCATTATTATTATTTCTGTTGGACATTTTGTATACGAAACTGTGAAAGAAAACCAAAGGGGTAGAGACCTTTTAAACGCAGGATAGTTTGTAGAAATAATTGATCACAGAACTACTGTATAAAATAATGAAAATGAGGTGAAATCATTGACAAGAATGTCTGAAGTTCATTGATTCAAATATCGTTTCAATACGTATAGATTATCGGGTTTTCTACACATTGATATCGTAAAATATCAGCCGCGAGCCACAATGTGAACCTTTTTGGCGAGTGAGCACAGCGAACGAGCTAAAAAGTTTCACATTGTGTCGAGCGGCTGATATTTTATTATATCTATACGTAGTAAACTCGATTATCTTTTTATCGTTCTATTACTGGTCTTTTCTTTCTCCCTAAGACAGTTTTACGCTTGATGAAAGCAAGCTTGATAACTTGTCCTCTCGCATTGTGACGTCGCTGATAACTTCTCTTCTCACATTGTGACGTCGCTGATAATGCCTGGTCTCGTTTTGAAGTCTTGATACGAGAATTGCGGAGTGACAGAGCAGAGTGATATAGGCGTAGGGAAGGACGATACATGTCATTGACATATTTGCTTTCTCTGGCTTTTTCGGACTGTTAATTTATAAAGATACAAACTGTGTTCATTGTTCCCGTCGACTATTTGCTGAATATTTATATACAATGAATTGCTTACAGACACTTTTTTAATCTTTGAATTCCATTTAACCGTTTATTAAACAAAACAACTACCGATGTTCTCAACTTGTAGATATATTTACAGACAACCAAAATGGGACAAAAAGAGGAAATCACTCCAATAAGCGAGAAAAGGACGGAATTGTGGTTCCGTAATGTTGACTACTCTTTCCCTATGACGACAATTTTACCTATTTTATCTGGTTGTTTTGATCATTCATCGTTGTCAATATAATGTAACTTCACGCGACTGTCATACAAATGAAAGGTTTAGCTGGCTATAAAACCAGGTTTAATCTATCCTTTTCTACATAAGAAAATGTTTGTACCAAATCAGGAATATGCAATTGTTATCCTTTCGTTTGATGTGTTTGAGCCTTTGATTTTGCCATTTGATTAGGAACTTTCCGTTTTGAATTTTCCTAGGAGTTCAGTATTTTTGTGATTTTACTGTTTTTTCCGAAAATTAGAACAAATCCGTGGTCATCTGTGACCAAAATATCCAATATTGATTAAAGAACTTATGATGACGTATAAAATATATCTCATTGTGGACTTAAAATATGAATAAAACAGATGAGGATCACTTGTCAAAGTGACAACAATTGAACAAACCAAAACAATAAGCATCTAGTGGTTATTGAAACACGATCCTGAACAATCTTCATGTATCAACGCTATACCCCTGCGTGGTTACGAAAGCAAGCATACCTTTATTGCAGCGCAATTGTTTTCTCTCAAATTTTTAGCAAGTTGTTTCAGGATTTCATTATATATATTTCAACAGAATAAAGCTAATATAGCCGAAAGTGCTGTTTATTTCATGGTATATTAACAAACATATTGAATATCCATAAGAATAAATGTGACAGACAATAATTTAATTTTCGCAAACGAGTTTATTTATTTCTAATTTCTCTATCGTGACTCTTTATAAATGAGTTTTTCAATAATAGATATGTAGATTATTGTCGGAAATGTTTATTTCGTCTGAAGATATGATATAACAAAGATAAAGTGTCATAAAGTTTGTCTGTGCAATTCTTATCTTTAACGTTATATGTCGGAACAATAGGAGTAAGGTGCTAATCCACAGTTTTACAAATACACACGTAATGACAGTCTTGTTGACACCAATTAACGTAAGTATGATCAAAACAATGTTTTATTGTCACCATGACGAGGTGATTGACCATTACAGATTGCGGGTTTATTTTTATGTTGTCTTTATAGTTTCGACCTGGTTGACTGGACTTTAAAAATATGCTAAGTAACGTTAATAGCTTTCACTACAAAAGTCTAAAAGTCTAAAAAGACCAGTTTTTGTCTTGATTTGCCTGAACTTTTACTCGACATTCTCCAAAAGTATGACTTGTGTCTTAATTTTTCTTCACAAATTCTAATTTATATCAAATTTGTATGAAATTTATTTGACATATTCTTGACATTCTGAATATGGTTTTAAAATTTCTCGACATATTCTTGACATTCTTATTTTTTCTCAGTATGGCTTGATATATTCTGACCATTTGGAATTGTGTCTTAAATTTACTTGACAGTTCTCAGTTTTACAAATTATGACCAATATTGTGTTTCAAGTTACACTTCTTACAGCAAAAAATGAAAGTTGGGCATGTAAAATAATTGAAAATTTGGGCATCAAAATATTTTTACAAATGCAAATGTGGCTATAAAATCTAATGTATAAAATCATTTAAATATGTGTGTGTTGTTATAAAACAATTTAAATGTGTTTTTTTTTTAATTACAAATTTTGATTCCTAAATCTTATAAATTAAATGATTTAAACCAACCATAATGTAGACATGTTTTATTCTACATTCATAATATTCATTTGTCAATATGGTAAATAATTATTGTACAAAAATGTGGTTTATATAAATAGCAAATTATGATGATATACAAATCATTCATTTACAGATGAAACATTTGTGTAATGTCATCTGTTGGAATATATATTAAGTATTACACATTGACAGGTTGTTCCCCATAAAATTAAGATATTTATACACCAGAATACACACAACTGTTAAATAGAAATTACTGATTTACCTGTAATCAGCCATACAACTTATCAGTTGATCAGCCATGCCACTACAATTTCAAAATTTGTTTAATAGATGAAAATGATGAAAATGAAAATGAAAATGATGAAAATCATCATTTTGATGAAAAATTATAAAATTCAACAGTCAAATTTGAATAAAAAATGTTTTTCAGTTGTTCTGAAAAATGAATAAGTTTTTTTAATCAAGATCAGAACAAATTTGTTGACCTACACGTAACCCCCCCCCCTTCTTTTTTTTAGCCACACAAACCTAAAAGATGAATTGTGGGGTCCAAAAGGGACACATGGTCACATTATAAACTGCCTACAAGACACCTATTTTAGTAAAGCATATTTGACTGGCAGTTTTGCGAATTACAAAGATCTAAATGCTGTTTGTCAGTTTTATCGACTTATATTCGAAGTGAAAACAATCAAAACTAAACTACACGGGGGATAAATCAGGGTATTCCAACTTAGGTGAACCAAAAGTGTATTTTACTATACCAAATTAATCCTTGATTCTTCAAAGTTTAGTTTAGCCAAAATAAAAAGGAGTACATAACAGCAATAGAATGTCATAAACAGTGCAAAATAAGTCTGTACACATTTCAGGCGATATTCATACTGTTGAGAAAGTGTCAAGACATATTTAAGACTGTCAAGAATGTGTCGAGACATATTCAGACATTATTTAGAATGTCAAGAATGAATATGTCAAGACAGATCGAGACAAATTTAAGACAGTCAAGAATTGGTCGAGACTAATCCAGACTCTCATCAGATGATACAGGAAGTGTCGAGAAATTTTAAGACAATGTTCATACTGTCAAGACACTTGTCAAGAAAAATCAAGAACCTTATTAGACAAATAAATACTATGTCAAGAATTTTTAAATATTATTTAGAAAAATTAAGAATGTCGAGTACAAATTCATGCAAATTCAGACAAAAACTGGTCTTTTCAAACTTTTTGACTTTTGTAGTGTTTGGTGGTATCGCTGATGTGTTCTCTGATTGGACGAAAATGATCCCATTGTTGAAGGGTAAACACAAGTTTGTTTAATATAACGTAATGCACAGCAGTTGATATTGTTTTTTTTTAAAGATTCATATCATTCATTTGATAATAACGAATGGCAAAATTGCATATGTATTCCGTTTGATTATTTATCATCACAGACAAAATTGCCAATGTTCATGAGGCATGTTGTATTTTCGCTAAATCTTTGAGAATGCAAGCTATTTATATATAAGCATTATCTAATTACTTTGAAATTAACTTTGTTTTCAAATACAAGTAACTACAACAGCTATTAAAGTTATGTTTTTAAGCTATGTTCATGCTTTGAATACAATTTCCAAGTTTCTTAAGTTCAAATCCATCAAATCAGTTCGATCCAAAAATTAATTGCAATTCTACATTATCGCTATATTTAGGATACAGACAATATATAAATGATAAAATAAAATGAAACTACGTTTACACGTATAAAGTAATTAAACACATGACTATGTTGTTCGTCTTCTTAGGAGTATATCGTTTTCCAAATGTCCTCCATCGATTGAGAGAAAAAAAATCAGGGTTACAAACACATCACTCATTTGCTTTCTCGAAAGTTGCTAAGACAGGGCTATGAATCAATCAAAAAATTTTACGGTCGCGATCATGACCTGATTGGCAATTATGACAAAAGTGTGTCAGAAATCATACCTGATATTCTTCCTCAGTCATAATAACCTTCCATCATTAACGAACTGAACAAAAAAATAACACGACAGGTGCCGTATACGGTGCAGGAAATGCTTACCCTTCCAGAGCATCTGATTTCACTCCCGGTTTTTATTGGAGTTCGTGTTGTTTCTTTATTATTATTCATAACTGTTGATGTAAATGTCTTTTGGTTTTGTGAGTCTTTGTTTTCTCCTTGGTTTTGATTGTTATTGTCTTGAGGAAAACAACGGAACAACAAAAGCACAGAAGTGCAAAAACAAAAACAAAAAACGCCTACATACATATCAACGAACTGTTCGAAAACAACTGCAATATTCCGTACTTGGTACAGGACGTTTTAAGAAAAAATGATGGGTTGAACCTTGTTTGATGGCTAGCCAAACCTTCCGCTAAAATGACAACACCACGTGACAGAAATACAACACTAACAAATACAACAACACTCAGTACAGAGAACGCACACAAGTTATATAACAGTCATTACAACATGTAAACTACAGAATACATTTTTTTAACATCGAACAACTTCAATAACAACAACAAAGGATATCACATATAATGGTGTATTTTTATATTGACTATATAATCTTGAAATGCATACAATTAAAATCCCAATACTAGCCCAACCAATTATTATATTTATAACGGTATTGAAAGACTTAATTCTTTTATATGTCTTTTTTAGATAATCATTTGAAGTGACTCTGTGGTTACGTAAAACCACATACTTAGAACGGCAAAATTATTTCATTTATTGATATTACTTTTACTTAAGGATCTTGACATACTATGAATGACTAAACTATTTTATTCAATAAGACTACTTTTTCTGTTTAGTCTGTTTTTTATGATATACATTTGACGTGAAACTGTACTTATGTATCCCGTCATACTTTGAACCACACCATTATTTTATTTATTATTATTACTTTTACTGTTAAATCTGGTTTTTGTTATATCTACTTTACGTGAGTCTGCATTTATGTATGCCGTCATACGACAAAATTATTTTTATGTCTACCTGTGCGAATTTCAAACGCGCAATTTTACACCAGTAATGAAAACCTTCTATCATTTATGGGTAGACTTTACATAGATAAATTCAGCCGTATTTGACGTGAAACTGTACTTATGTGTCCCGTCATACTTTGAACCACACCATTTTTTATTTATTATTTTTACTGTAAGTCTGTTTTTTGTTATATCTACTTTACGTGAGTCTGCATTTATGTATGCCGTTATACGACAAAATTATTTTTATGTCTACCTGTGCGAATTTCAAACGCGCAATTTTACACCAGTAATGAAAACCTTCTTTCATTTATGGGTAGACTTTACATAGATAAATTCAGCCGTATAAGAAAAACAAAATGAGAATGTTAAATTTGATGTATGCCTTTTTGTGCTACTTTGTTACATTTGTTGTTTATGTAGTGATATTAAGATGATAACACAATATTGACTGTTGAACCCCTATTTTTGACATTTTTACTCTTTGAGTATGTTTGTTTTGTTCATGAATCGTTGACAATGTAATGGAATTTGATGCGACTGTCATACACCATGTATCCACCATTTTCTACATTAGAAAATGCCTGTACCAAGTCAGGAATATGACAGTTGTTATCCATTCGTTTGATGTGCTTGGACTTTTGATTTTGCCTTTTGATTTTTGATTTTCCTTTTTGAATTTTCCTCGGAGTTCAGTATTTTTGTGTTTTTACTTTTTTTTTTATAATTATTTGGACAAACACCTTACTTTATCCATGAACACTGAAAAATAAACTTGACAATCCTGACAAATAGAACGTATGTGAAATGTGCCGAAAAAATTCAATTAAATCATTAACGATAAGACAAAAACATTGTAATGATACCAAAGTAATCATCTTAAGATACAAACGACTTCGAACTTTTGATGACTTACAAATGTAATAACATTTATTTGATAGTCATATTATGATTGATTTATAAGCATTTGACAACTGTATTTACATTTAGTAAATGCACCAATGAGAATGAATGACAATCTACATTCAATCTATATTGGTTAGAATATTGTGACAATTACTTAGTTTTATTGAACGTTTACTCAAACTAAATCTTTATTTGTTTTGTCATGATAGTTTCTCCTTTAATCTGCACATTTGCTTGTTTTTATATCCAGAAACTGTTATGTGCCTTTATCAGCAAACGATATTGTTTACTTGGACTATTTGACAGAAGATATATAGAGGATCTTCTTAATGTTAAAAAGTCATATAATACCCAACAATTTCCATGCGTGCTCCTGCAATCCACTTTCTGTATTAGCAAGTATTAACGACGATTGTGTAATCTTTGTCGAACCCTACTAATCAGGGATAGAAATATGCGGATGTCCAACACTTTGAAAGTCTAACATCATAAAAGTTTGAAACAATAAATAGCGTGAATAACCAAACTTTATAACCAACGTTTTTGGTGGTGGGTTTTTTTGGTGATTTTTTTGGCTCACTTTTTTTCTGGTTTTCTCAGTTGGGTGTAAATAAGTATAATGTTGTTTCTTTTTCGGTTTTTGCTAGGGAATTCTCGGTTCATATTTTATTTATGAGTTTGATTATTCCTTCAGTATCTTTTGCCTCTCTTCTAAAGTAAATTGGTCGACTGCAGAATATAAAAAAAAATGATGAAAGAAACATATAACAATGTCTTCATTAATATCAAAAGTCTATCATTATACGTGAGGCGTACTTTAAATCAAGATTGCTTATGTTATGTCGGCTGTTATTGAAGTCTTTTGTTCGGTTAGAATTGAATTTTCATGGACAATTAATTGAGGTTTGCCAAATTCTGTGACATAATTATATACTTTGAGGAAATTCGTTTAAACTTTATCTGGAGGAAATCGTGACAATTGTTACTAATCCATCGCCAGCAGACGACAATCGTGTTATAATACCGTTACTGGACTTCTGATTGGCTACTATACCACCGTCAGCAGACGACTCGATTGTCGTGTTATGATACCGTTACTTGACAAATGATTGGCATTTTAACTTTTTTGGGATATAAAATAAAGTTTTTTTATGAAATTATATATATAACTTCCTTCAGGAAAAATTCAAAAGTACAAGTATTCTATGTTTAAAGTGCGTCTTTAAAATTAATGTATGGTAGCATTTTGTTGCAAAAGGTAATCAAAGATCAACTAGTAATCAAAGAACTATTTGTTTATTTGGAAGAACTTGCGCTAAAAGGAATTTAAAACAGAACTAGATATTTCTGACACTAAGTCAATGTATATATAATAAAATGAGTCTTTATATCCAAACATTACAAAAAGTAAAATCTCAAAAAAACAAACTCCAGGGAAATTCGAAACAGAAATTAGTTCATTAAATGGCAAAATCAAAAGCTGAAACACATCAAACAAATGGATAACATCTGTTTTATTCCTGATTTGGTACAGACATATGCCCGTGTAAAAATCTTTGGATTAACCCTAGTTTTAAAGCTAGCTTAACATCGCACTTGTATGAATAACAGTCGCATTGACACCAATGCGTGACGAAACAAACAGACATAGTAGGTGGAATTGTACAAAATAGGTTACAGCAGTCAACATTGTGTTATGATCATAATGGCTATATAACAAATAACTATTACAGGAGTCAACAATGTGATATTTTTCTAAGAAAGTTACTACTTATTTTCTCAATTCAGCCGAAACAGAAACTCATCAGTCGAAAATAAACTGTCAATTCCATGGATACAAAAGAAAACAAAATCAACAGACGAACAACATTACACAAAACGCAACATAGATACTAACGACTGAGCAACAACAACTCCTGAAAAATCTGGGGGTGATCACAGGGCTCCAAAAGGGTAAGCAGATCCTGCTCTACTTAGGGATATAGTCATGTTGTTCATGTAAGTACAACCCGGTTATAAGTTTAATTACATAGTTGTAACATGGGCCATGTGTTGTATAAATTATTTGTAATTTGTGTGATACATGTGTGTACGCTTGTAATTCGAAATTTGTATCATGGTATAATTGTGGTACTTGTACATTTGTACATTTGCCATTCGACATTTGCAACATTATAATTGATGACTTGAATTTCTGTTATTTGAAAAGTGTAAAACTCATACAAAGCAAATACGACGAATATCACATGAGGTCCAGGATTAACCAACTTTCAATGCACCAGATATCAACCCCGTTTTCTTGTATGTGTCTTTATTTTCTATGGTGTGTTTTGTATTCTGTTGTTTGTGTGAACTTTTTGTTTTTTGCCATGACGTTGGTCGTTTACTTTCAACTAATAAATTTAAATGTCCCTATAGTATGTTGGCCTTTCTTGTAAAGTTTCATAAAAGTTAGGTGTTTAGCTATTGAATATTGGATAAAAGAGTTAATTATACGATGCGAAATAAAAGTTACATCGACTTAGTCACAGGAGTATATACTCTTGAAAAGATTTTGAAACATATAAACAAGTCATTAAAAATCATACGTTTCCGAGATGTGCAATGGATAGTATGCTTTAAATTAGTCTGAAGATTTAGAAAATGTCGACGAAACTCCTTGATCATCCTTTTTGCTTATATTTCAAAATCCAATTATAAAGTCTAAAACGATTTCCTCTAAGCATATTTTGGAATAACATTTACTCTTTTGTGCTTTTAAAATTTTTGTCTATGACATTTTCGACTCTATTCTCAATTTGTAAGTTCGGGTATACTGATTGGAAGTTGGTAATTTGCTTTTTTTTTTTTGTTTCTTCGAAAAAATAAGAACAAGTCTTTATTTCCCTCTTTTGAATTGCATGCACATGCCATTTTGTCTGTACTATGCCTTTACTGAATTAAAGCTCATTATACGGCATTCATTGTTTTGATTTCATGTCATTGTTGAAGGTCTACGGTGACATATTTCTGTCTGTAGATCTTAGGTTAAAAGTTGTCTCATTTTCACATATCGATATATCTATATAAACAAGTATATCATTTTCTGCACATGGATCATGTAAATATTGCATTCCCGTTGTGTGGTTATATTTTTCAATATTTGTTTTAGTGAGGACTGGTTTTAATATGTCTCTACGTCATTTTCGTTAGTTTTGCAAGACGGATTAAATTTTTTCAGTAATTTCTAGGAAGCAAAGAGATACGAAATATTTCTGTCTACAAACTGTCTGAAAAAAACCACTAATCATAGATGCCAGGCTTATTATTCCGTACACCATATTCACATTAAATGTACATAAGCCTTATTAAGGTAACAGTTTGAAAGCCTGAGCAAATACTAGATTGGAAAGCATTAAGCACCGATTTTGGAACATTGTAACAAATAAGCATTAAGTAATATATTCCTTTTGATAGAAAAACCCTGCTGTTTCTAATCATTTATCATTTTAAATCCGTAAATACAAGAAATGAACAAATCAATGATATAACACTGATATGTTTTCCCCGTTCTTTAACCAATTCGGTCCTCGTGCAGGGTATACTTAAAAGAAGAGTAATGTATATTTGGAATTTTATTTCCCACTGTATCTCAAAGTTATATAAAATCCTGCTGTTAATTGTTGTCTAAAATCTTAAAAAGTTCCAAAGCAGCAATCACAATATTGTCACTAATGACCTTCTGAAAAGTTGCGTGCACTATTCCAAATTCTGACGTCATCATTGTATGCATTAAACATAGATGATTTTCCATAGATGTATATGAAGAAGTATTATTTAGAATGTTTATTAATGTCATTGTTTGAAGAAGAAAAAAACACTTTAAAGATAATTGACAATGTAAAAGTAGCATATAACATGTAACCTAATTCATCGTTCAAAAGTAAATTGCATTGTATTTAAATTATATTGAATCACACACCTGTACAAAGGCATTTCTTTATATTTTTTAACTCATACTTTTGACTAGTATGTAGAATATCTTTTATTTTAAGGCACCCTATTTACCAATCATGTCATGTTTTAACTGTTTTATGTACACCCTTTTTTATTTTTTTTTTATTTTCTTCTTCATGTTCTTTCTTGTATTTCAAATTTAAAGACAGTGTTCTCAGCCCCAACCATTTTTTATATAGTCCATTAGAGTGAGTCTGTCCTTGTTGCGTCAAGTTTACTAAGTTTTTTATGGTGGTATACCTATGCAGTTAAACTACAATCCTGTCCCGAAATAGACTAATTATTGGGTTTGTACTAACATAAGCAACACGACGGGTGCCACATTGGACAGGATATGTTTACACGTCCAGAGCAACTTCGATAGCCCCAAGTTTATGGTGGGATTAGTTTTGCTCAGTCTTTGGTTTCTATGCTGTGTTTGTTTGTCTGTCGGTCTCTGTCTTTTTTATTCATGGCGTTGTCAGTTTTTTGTTCTGACTTATGAGTTTGAATATCCAATTTGTATCTTTTGCCTCTCTTTTATCTTTGTACGTGTATTTACCGAATGTTTTTTTTGATCTTTTATCGCATGAACTACGAATTGAATTTCGATAGAAAAAAATATTAGGTTCTACGAAGAAACCAGCAAATCCAGCATCAAGTTGCATTGGCGGTAGTCAAATATTTATATTAGTTAAGTTGACTCGAGACTTCTTGTGTACAAAATACAGATTTATTAAAATGATTGTATAATAAAAATATATACGACTTTTATACGAAACGTGTAATCTAGATAATGATACCTATAATTTATATATAATCATTATAAATAAAAGTTTTATGCATTCCATTGTCCTTGCCTTTCATGGAATATTCGCCAATTGACGTAAAGCAATAAGCAATGGCGACTCCATTTTTTCTCGCTGATAACACTCACTTCAGGATTTAAAGATGGTGTTATATGTCAAAAACGTATACATCGAATTGACTCAATCTCGATTTATAACATGCTAAATCAATAACTTCAAGAGTCCACTTGAAAACCTTGAACATAATATCAAATCGTGAAAAGTGTCAAAGATTTTGGACTGTTCGACAACTAACTTATTATCGACATGGCCTCCGAAGATATAAGTGGTACACATGTTTATTCAAATTTTACCCAAATTTGTTCTTTTTTCTCAATCGATTTATGAATTTCGAATAGCGGTATACTACTGTTGCCTTTATTAACCCAAACCATCCAAAAAATGAGAAATTAATATTCATTTTAATTAGCGTCAAGGATAATCAACACTACGAAAACAGAAATATTAGGCAACAAAGGATTTGAAGAATTAATAATGTACTTAAAAAAGAAGCAATATCCGAATCAAGATTAATGATCGATTACGGAATACAACATTGCACTAATGAATACAGAATCACGGCGATCCCAACTGACGGAAGAGTCATTAAATAATTTAAACAAAGTTACATGTATCTCCCGTTTGTAGCACCATTTAATCCATATTAGGTTTCATGCTGGAAAGTAAATTAATTTACACAAAAGGATAAGACAAAGGCTGACAAAATAATCAAGAGTAAAAGATAGTAAAACAATTAAAACGATATATAAGGTGGTACCCAACACTTTCACTTAAATTAATTTGGCTCGTTTAATTTTAATAAAATGTTTACAATGTATTTACTTTGACCCTTTAACAAAAATATAAAAATTTCAAAAATTTTGAACCAATCGTTTTGTCATAAAAATTACAATGGTTATATAGCAGTTTGAAAAACACCTATTTTGATCATTGAGAAGCTTAATATTCCCTTTACAACACAATGTAATTAAAACGTTTAGCTGACTTTACAGAGTTATCTCCCTGTAGTGTCAGGTACCACCTTAAAATATTCGTCATAAGAAGTTTTATCTATACAAGTCACAGTGGACCTAATAATCTGTTAAAGCGCTTGTTAATGTGATGAAAAAGCAAAATCAATTACTGAACTCCGAGGAAAATTCAAAACGGAATGTACCCAATCAAATGGAAAAATAAAAATTCAAACACATCACACGAATGGATAACAACTGTCATATTCCTGACTTGGTACAGCATTTTCGTATGAGGAAAATGGTGGATTGAACCTGGTTGTATGGGCTAGCTAAACCTCTCACTTATATGAAAGTTGCATCGAATTCCATTACATTGACATGCGTGAAGAAAAAAAAGTTATTGAACTGTTTATAGTATCTTTATTTTTTTTCTCTTATGTGTAAATACAAATTAAGATTTTCCCGTTTGGTGTGATATCTTTCAAAATTGACACCAATATAGTATACAATGTATACAATTCTACTAACACTTGTATTTTTCATAATGAAATATGACAATATTTATCAAACCTCCTTTTTTGAATCTAGATAATTTCTTTATGAGAACACCCTATAAATAATATTGAAAATCGTTGCACAATGGTGATGTGTCAGTGTTAATATGATATGAAAGTAATACATAAAGCATCATCTGCAAATAAACGGTAAATTGACCGGTAACTTAATATATATTGATAAATGGAAACAAATAAAAATAAAACAAAACTGTTGGTTTAGGTCTTTTCAAATGATGTTTATTATTATTTTGGTTCTGGTTGTTCGACACACAAGTAGGAATTACTAAACTTCAATTGACAAGTATTTGGTGATTTTTTTTTTTTTTAAACCTTTTTGAATTAAAAGAATTAATTGCTAAGATAAATCATGATAGATAAATAAAGGGAACAGTAGTATACCGCTGTTCAAAAGTCATAAATCCATGGACAAAAAACAAAATCGGGGTAACAAACTAAAACTGAGGGAAACGCATTAAATATAGGAGGAGAACAACGACACAACATTAAAATGTAACACACACAGAAACGGACTAAGCATTAGACAAAATCTTTTGAGAATGATAACATTGAGAATGGAAATGGGGATGGGGAACATGCCAAAGAGACAACAACCCTACCATAGAGCAGACAGCAGCAAAAGGTCACCAACAGGTCTTTACAGCAACGAGCAATTCCCGCAACCAGAGGCGTCCTTTAGCTGGCCCTTAAGC
>CM034359.1:71731419-71741919 GCA_019925275.1 Mytilus edulis | reverse complement strand
GTACTTCCTACTTATCTGATGAAACCCTCGGGGGCTTACATCGATCAGAAGCGGTTTAAACTAATTGTCATGCGAACATAAACTTTTATTCATCGTATTGCTTCTAACGATTTGGCGTTTAACGCATCCTGGCTTTCAAATGGCTAGGTCCTCAATGCTCTTTGTAGACGAAGCACTAGTCTGGCGTATTAAATTATAATCCTGGTACCTTTGATAACTATTTACACCACTGGGTTGATGCCACTGTTGGTGGACGTTTCGAGGGTATCACCAGCCCAGTAGTCAGCACTTCGGTGTTGACATGAAATTCAATTTTATAGTCATTTTTATAAATTTCCTGTTTACAAAACTTTGAATTTTTCGAAAAACTCAGGATTTTCTTACACCCAGGAGTATATTACCTTTGCCGTATTTGGCACAACTTTTTGGAATTTTGGGTCCTCAATACTCTTCAACTTTGTATTTGTTTGGCTTTTTAACTATTTTGATCTGAGCGTCACAGATGAGTCTTATGTAGACGAAACGCGCGTCTGGCGTATTAAATTATAATCCTGGTACCTTTTATAACTATTTGATTATTGTCTGTTTTGTAGTTTATTAAGAGTATCGAATAACATACTTGACTGCCTTGAATACGTTCGGACTGACGACCTCACATGTATTTTTACCTGCTATTATCTTTGTTACATTGACCAATCTCATTTCCAACATTTCCAGTTTCTCTTCCACATGACTATCCACCTTTTTTATGACATCAGCAAGATTTTTCTGTGTTAACTTTGATAACATAACCTTCACTGCAGTTTCAATTCCTTTCTTTATTTCATCATCAATGTATATTTTTAACTTCGAGGAAAACTGTGAAAAATCGAGATTGGCTACGAACGGTGCATTCATATTATCCCGTAACAGAAAATGTACACTGTCACACAGTTTATCATCATAACGTTGTCCCGTTCCTCTGCTCCATACGAAGACAATCATGTAATATGTCACGAGAATTAATTAATGTCACCCATGTTCGCAGTTATAAAAATTTATAAAATTGATTTTTTTGTCTGACCTATTCGACATGTGTACCAGAACAAAGAATTAAAAAAATGTGAGCCAATGTTAATGGCTTCAAATAATGTACAAAGCACTTGTACACTGAAACTAACCAAACAAATTCTAATTTGAACTGAAGCCAACATGCATTACATATGTAGTAAAACTTATAATCGCTTAAATATCTCAACATTTTGAAATTTAATTTATAATAAAAATCGGGCGTTATGTCAACATTTTGGATTAAAACGTAAGATGGTAACAAAATTCATTTATCACTATGACTATTTCGAAAATTCATTTATCACTATGACTATTTCGATAGTTAACAGCTTGAAGGGGGAAGTATAAATGTTTACACCATGCTATTTTTAAACTGTTATCAAAGTGCTTTTCAAATTTTGTATATCAACTTAAATTATCCAGTGTAGTTGCTGCCTTTTTCAGGAGCCTCAAAGACATTAGCGGTCATGCTATCAACGTTATGTGTCGTCTGTATCATGATATGAAAGGAGCGTGTTTTGGTACGAAACAAACAGTAAAACCAGAAAGCCAACATACGATTCAATGTTTGTTTCTATTTGTTGTTGAATATCTTAAAACACGAAACATGTACACAACATAATGTATGCATACCCTACTGGAAAAGCTTACATAATTATCTGAAATTTTATCCAAGAGATTCATATATATAATCATTATTTTTGGCTTCATATTTTACAAATCCCTGTGAGTCACCTCTTATTAAATTTCGGAATTTACCTAATATTCTTACGAATGAAGCCCACAACTTGAACAAGGCAGCTGCTTTAACGGAAGTAAGAATATAAAATATTTAAATTGACACACATCCTAATTTTTTGGAGTGATCACGTGTTGAATTTATTAAAGAACGGTAAAGATGCTGTGTTATATGTTGACATGAGCAAATAAATGTAGTAGTAATAGCTTAGCTTTCAGGTTTCTTACCAGACTCAACTCATCTTTTAATCAATATTCATATAGATCCGTTAATTCGGTTTGGAAATTTCCTAAACCATTCAGACCCATTTCTTTCAGAGATTGTTGGATAGATTATCATCTTTAATGCACCAAGTGCATGATCACACATGACGGACAAGACTCACTAATGAAATGGAAAAGTTGGAGTGTTCAGTGATGCACGAGGACAACATATTCGAACATTTTAAGCTTATTAAAAAAATAAAAAGCCTTTGAATAAAAAAAGGAAAAAAAGTATATAAAAAGAAGATGTGGTATGATTGCCAATGAGACAACTGTCCACAAGAGACCAAAATGATACAGACATTAACAACTGTTAGATCACAGTACGGCCTTCAACAATGAGCAAAGCCCATACCGCATAGTCAGCTATAAAAGGCCCCGATAAGGCAATGTAAAACCATACAAACGAGAAACAAACGACCTTATTTATATAAAAATGAACGAAAAATAAATATGTAACACATAAACAAACGACAACCATTGAATTACAGGCTCCTGACTTGGGACAGGCACATACATAAATAATGTGGCGCGGTTAAACATGTTAGCGGGATCCCAACCCTCCCCCTAACCTGGGACAGTGGTATAACAGTACAACATTAGAACAAACTATAAAAAATCAGTTGACAAAGACTTAACTTATCACATTGACAAAAATGCAAGTGGACGTGGCCGGGTACTTATGCATCCCATATAGACACAATGAACAGTAAGCCAGCACAAAGTACAGGCTAAGCGGCCAGTGATAATCTCAAGGATATACAGTACACCAAAATGTACCGACCTAGTAATAAAATTTTAAATCCCAAAGCTTCTGCAACAGATGTGCTTTTTGTCAAGGAATTTTTTTTAAGTGATGCAAGAGGGGGAAAATGGTGACCGTTTTAACCAAAAAATGATAAAAAGTATAGCTAAAGTCGGGAAAAAATCAGATCTTTGCATGAGGCAGGTAAACTTTGTTATTAGTAAATAATTTCGTCTACGAATGACTCACACGTAACGCGTGAATAAAAAAGGGTAAAATACTAAATTAAGTACGAAATAAAGGAGAAATGTTACTTTCATAAACTTTCTATTTGTTTTAAATCAGTCTGAATCTTTCGATTGTATTTAGGGAGACTGCCTTTTGAATTTGTTGATATTTTTGGTGCATATACGGCAGATTCAATTTTATTCTGATATAATTTCCTTTCGTGCAATTACACAATCGGGAATGTTATAGAGCCTATGTGAGCAAAGATTATTATGATCTATCTTGAGACAATGTCGATACTTTTTGTACTGAATATAAAGAATCGAATTACCTATGTCTGTTTAGTCTGAGGTAATCTGTGTCTAATATCAGTTCAATTAATTTTTAATAAGGTCTCCTTTAATAAAGTCGATCAGGAGAATTCTACTGTGTTGTAAATTATATCAGAGTCTACTGTGACATATAAAATAAAATACAAACAAAAGGATACACATTACATGGTTTAAAAAGAGAATCAATATTAAAGAGCAAAGAGGAGGAAAATGTTATCCTTGTTTGCATTTTGTTTGGACTAGGTTTGATATCTATTTCAGCGCAGACAACTTATGGGTGCCACATGTGGTGCATGATCTGCTCACCCTTCCGGAGCACATGAAATCCCTTGAGATCACCCCCAGTTTTTGTTGGGGTTCGTGTTGCTTAGTCTTTGTTATCTTTGTTGTGTCTTGTGTACTATAATTTGTCTGTTTGTCTTTTTATCATTTAGCCATGGCGTTGTCAGTTTATTTACGATCTATAAGTTTGACTATTCCTCTGTTCATTTAACTAATTCTTTGAATATCAGATCACATAATCTTGTAAAACATACAAAGTTATTTTCATTTACCTGTGTATAATATGACGCAATTTTTTTCAAAGTTGATATTTTACTAAAATTGTTTAGCATTTCACAGCGGAATAATACTTTGAAATTAATACTATTCATCCCCTATTTTTATTAACTTTGTATTAATATTGTATCATAGATCAGATTTCTTCGTTCAATGTATGTTCATTTGTGTTACTACGTTTTTTGATTGAGTTCAGTCATTCTTATTATACTATTATTTTAGATAAGGGAGAAGGTTATGTATCATTAAAACGTTTAATCCCGCTGCAATTGTCTGCACCTGTCCTAAGTCAGGAATCTGATGTTCAGTAGTTGTCGTTTGTTGATGTGGTTTATAAGCGTTTCTCGTTTCTCCTTTTTTATATAGATAATACCGTTGATTTTTCCCGTTTAAATGGTTTGACACTAGTAATTATTTGGGGCCCTTTATAGCTTACTGTTCGGTGTGACCCGTATTGAAGACCATACATCGACTTAAAATGGTTTACTTTTATAGCATGCGACTTGAATGGATAGTTGTCTCCTTGCACTCACACCACAGCTTTCTATATCTATTTCGATATCATTTCATAAAACAAATTACTTTCGATATCAGCTCACACAACACATACGGTAGTCACAGGTGACAGACAACATTGCGACCATAGAAAAACCCACAAAAACCACTGGTTAAATTTCTGTGCTCCAGATATCTTTACATTTCCAATAAAAACACCCGCTCTAAACCAAACAAAAATGTGGAAGTCAGATAAAGACATTGATAACATTATAAAATTGCTATTCATGTAACAACATCTGTCCTTTGTTGTCGGCAATTAGATTTCCACAATACCAAAAGAATATTCAATCCCATCAAACAAATTTACAACATAACTTCAACAACAACCAAAATATCACAAAACGATCAAATGACAAGCAACACTTTACCCGGTTGGACCATGGTTATCCGTAGTGGAAAACAGATGCTGCTAATGTTAGTACATGACCGGTGATGTCAACTTCACCACTTGAAGCACAATTCTAATGACTCCCTCGTAATAAACAACCCTCTATCAAAATAATCAGGATTATAAACACAAGCTTTGGAATAGCGTGTCAATTGGCAGATCCATATATGTTCAGCTGTGACCAAATCTGCTGACGGATATATTGATTTGATTCGGATTCTCTAAAGGAATTGAGATTCCATTTCCTAATATTTTGGTTCATAGTTACATTTAACCTTTATTCACATGATTATCTCAACATAATATCTCGGCGAAGGGTGATTGATTGTATAGTAAAAATAAGGTCATATGTTTACAAAATACGGCAGCTGCATTTGCCTTTGGAAAGTTGGAGATATTTTTTTAAAATATATCAAATTAATGACATTCAGGAATCTTTTTAACGAAGAGATGTTTTATTAATATTGTTGTCAAACTTTTGTTTGTATTTTAATGCCGACATTGATTGGAGTCATTGGACTTATGCTTTAAGTGGAGAAGTTGACATCACCTGTCATGCACTTGGAACATTAGGCACGTGCTATGACATAGGGTCTATTTAGGCAAACAAAAATGATTGTGTGACTATCGTATTTGTTTATCAAAACTATAACTTTGGGCAGAATCAAATCACTTTTCTACACATAAATCATACCATGGTTTCTAGAATGCCGTAAATGTGTGTCTCTTTTAAGTACTGTGTATTCTGTCATTAACGTAGATACCAATTTTTTAATGGAATAATACAAAAACTAAATTCGTTTTATTTAAATTTGTTGTTTCCCCAATATGTGCGTACAAGCCTTTAAATTTTTTACTTCGTTAAACATTTGAATTTTTGTTTAACTTATTGCCGGGAAATACACGAAAATTGGTATCCCACGAATAATGATAATGTTATAATATATGTTATTATGTTTAAGTCTATTATAATCTATTTTGCCTAAATTCAAATCCGCGTCCACTCTGTGTTTGTTTTTATTAAATGTATTTCTATTTGTATCCATCTGATTAGGTAAGCCTTTTTGAATGGAATTTTAATAATCGTTCTTATATTGTACGGTTACACCACTGTCCCAGGTTATGGGAGAGTTGGGATCCCGCAAACATGTCTAACCCCGCATCATTCTTTATGTAAATGCCAGAACCCAGTTAGTAGCCTGTAATTCAGTCGTTCGGTGATGTGTTGCATATTTGTTTTTCGTTTTATTTTTTGTACATACATTTGGCCGTCAGTTTTCACGTTTGAATCATTTTACATTTGTCAATTCGGGGCCTTTTATAGCTCACTGACGAGTATTGGCTTTGCTTATTGTTGAAGACAGTACGGTGATCTTTTTTGTTAATTTTGTGTCATTTGGTCTATTTCGGAATGTTGTTTCATTGGTATTCATGTCACATCTTCTTTTTTATATAAAACATTCATGAGCAAATACATTGAAAATTCTGTTACGTCTTTTGATTTTAGAATAATACTGGCAGACGATCTGTCTCGCTGTCGTAATCACGAGGGATGTTATAAGTACAGTAAGGGGAATTTGGTAACTATTGACAAAGACAACACATCACAATTGTTAACGAAATTGATGAGAACAATAAAGAATAACAACATTCACCAACAAATTCGCTCTGACTATTCGTTAGTATCAGTGTCACATTTCGATTTATACAATGCTATTATGGTTCATTCTGTCGTTCTTTAGGCATTGAACAAAAATATCTTAGAACAGATTGATTTACAATGGCTTCATCCTTAGACCGCTGACTGTTTTAGACATTTCAAATAGATTAAATCAAAGAAATAGAGATAATCTAGTCGTCCCTGTGTCTATATAGACTTTTACTTAACTTCTTCATTCTCATCGAGTTTCTTCTCATTATTATCTTGCATGTTTTCCTCGGTATGTTGAGGGTCAATTAGGGTAGATAACTCAGTTGCTGAAACCATTGTCATTACATTTGCAGTTTCCAGAGGATCTTTTGAGATGGTTTCGTCGCAAGCTTGATTGTCAACCATAACGGACAGTTTCTGTGCCGCTTCTGTCACAAGTTCAGTACCCGTTCCATTTGTGTGAGCATGCGTGCGATAATGCTTAAGTCCTCGTGTGCGCAAGATTCGAACAAGCGTTCTTCTAAACTCTCTGTTCATGGAGCAATAAAGCACAAAATTGATGGCATTGTTTACTAATGCCAGAATATCCATAACATCTCCAAGGGGGATGTACACATCCAAGAAAAACCCACTTTTAAATAAGCTTAGTACGATGAGTATTCCTTGGGGAAGTTCTGTAATTAGAAACAGGATCATAACAATTAACAGTAACACTGTCGTCCTTGACGTATGTAATGGTCGGGTCATGATGACTCCTAATTTTGTCATTCTTTTACGTCTAACTCTTACCTGCATGTCAAGAGTTCGCAGCAAAAGTCCTCCGAATACAATCATTAACAAACATGGCACAAACTTGGCAAACGCACTGTAGATGCACATGTTCACAAAATTAATCAGCGTAATATTTGGGGTTCCTATGTTCGTATCCTCGATTATATAAACGATTTCAGATGTGTTTGCTTTCAGTTCGAGGCTCGTTGACATGAAGTTCGGTATCATCAACAACACTGAACAAGCAATAATAACAAATATGGCTATACGAGCCCGAATGATCCGACGAACATGAACAAGATTTCCCGTCTCTGATGATTGCAAATGCATGTATCGAAATATTGCAAGTGATACACCTAACCATATAGAAATGGTGTGAGTCAATGCCGAGAAGTTTATATGAAATAAAAGATATTCCATCCATATTTTAGTATTTTTCTCGGCTGACAACTCATACGTTCCATACTGAATATAAAAATGAACGACAAAAGGTACGTATGTCACCATAGTTAACATATCCGAAACAGCCATCCATGTTAGAATGAGGTTGATTGAAGTCTGCATGTGCTTCCGGGTCAGCACCGTTATATTTATGATATTAGTTGGAATTCCAAAGAAGCAAACAAGAAGACTAACATATCCATGGATTTTTCCATATGCGAGACTGAACGTGGTGAGAGCATCGTGATCGTTCAATTGGGGTCCAGTCCAGATATCATAAGAAAACGTAGTGTTGTTTAAAAACTCCATTTTTTGCTAAATTAATCTGAAATTATATTAAATATATTTAGTGTATCATAAATAACAGCAAAATAAGTGGCAACGTTCACTTGTATTTTTGTCAATCTGATGAGTTAACCTTTGTCAATTGAATTTTATAGTTCGTTCTTATGTTGTACTGTTATACCACTGTCTAAGGTAAGGGGAGGGTTGGGATCCTGCATGTTAACATGCTTAACCCAGCCACATCATGTATGTTTGTATGTGCCTGTCAAGTCAGAAGCCTTTAATGCAGTGGTTGTCGTTTGTTTATGTGATTCATATTTGTTTTTCGTTAATTTTTTTATATACATCAGTGGCGGGCCCGCTCCAGTTACGCTTCAGTGATTCCCTATATAAGCAACCAAATTTTTTCCCAAAAAGGGGGGGCGGGCCCCCTGCCCCCCTAAATCCGCCTCTGTACATAAGACCGTTAGTTTTCTCGTTTGAATTGTTTTACATTGTCATTTCGGAGCGTTCATTGTTGAAGGACGAACGGTGACCTATATTTGTTAATTTCTGTGTCATTTAAGTGTAAAAGGTGAACATATTTCCAAGGACACATGACGAGAGACGAAAGATGAAGATTGCTCCAGAGAAATATATCGTGCGATGTAAGGTGGAGATTGTCGTTGAGACACTTGTCATGCGAGGATAGGTTGAGATTGGTTCCAGAAAAGTTGATGTTTGAGGATATTGTTGAAATACTTGTAGTGCAATTATGCTCAATATGTCCAGAGAAACCTATTGGTGGATCAAAGGTGGAGATTGTTCCAGGGACACTTGTCGGGCACACGGATATCCGGATCACACAATTGTTATAATTACTGAACTATTAGACGACTATCAAAATAATTGAGTCAAGGATTCTAAGAACTGATGTCCATATTTATTTCTTATTTTGTCGTTACAAAATCTATTTGTTTGACACAGAGCTGTTGAGACGATAGAAATCTCATACCTGCCACAACCTAAATGGAGTTGATCATTAAAAGACAACAATAAAAAGGTGACCAGTCGAATTACTATATATTATCTATCTGGTTTCCTCAGTGAACGTAAGTAATTTGCTCTTTATTGCCGTTTTATGGGTTTGTTATTCAGTTACCTTCTACGTGGAACAAATTTTATTCTTCTATTATATGAGCGCCAATCGCATTTGCTATTGTTTACGGCAACATACTTTATCAACTTAATAAGAATGTATTTTTAAATAATAATTTGAAGAATAAATGGAACGAAATTATCTGGAGTCTGTAAAATCTACTAAGGAGCGAAATCGTAGATAGAAAGTAAAGTATTCTACATAAAATATACTCGTTTCAAAATTGATTAGTGTATTATAAGAAGATAAAAAAAAATAGGTCAACTTATTACATATTGAAATACGAATTGTATTACTTCCGCTTCATATGATATGAAAAAAGTCATCTTATTTTAGGAATATTCGAAATCAAAGTGTGAAACCTTCTGGAAAGTTTATAAATATAATCAAGCCATTTCGAGTCGTACATAAGTGTTTTGATTGCATTCATTCAGTACAGGCACTAATAAGATAGAGTGAATACTGTCAAAAGAGTTCAAGATCGATTGTCAATTTAATGTATAATATTCAAGATTACGAATGTCAATTTCTTGTATAATATTTCAAGATTACATTTATAACGAACATATTGTAAAGATGATGATAGAGTATACTTCTGTTATGATCGGATAAGGTCAAAAACCGTAAATTGTAATTGGAAATAAACTTTTCAATTAGACATCGGGACAAAACCAATACTTGTAAATATCCTTAGAGGCAATTTCCAAACTTCTATCTTTGTTTTCACTTAAAATGCTATTTCTTTTTTCCAATTTCCCGATATGTTATATTTACTGAAAGAGTTGAATAGTGTCCTTTAAGGCCATAACAGAGATAAAAACACATATGAAGGTTGCTATTAGAGTCTTTAATGTGACATATTTGAAACAAATATGTAGTTCTAGTTATGTCGTCTAAATAGAGGGACCACTTCACAATGTTTCATTTTCCAAATGAAAACAAAGTTCTAGTATAAAAAAAAATCGAAAACATCTTACTCTTACTGAAATAGCGATAATTTAAAACTGCGTACTCTGTACACGTTACATTTTGGTTTATTGAAAATAAACCACCAATAAAGACATGTTTAATGATACGATGTCAAAGGCATACACCAAAGTGTTATTTTAATGTAAAAATAATCTTGTTACGGAAAGTTACATGACTTTATTTCACAGTGCAACGAAATGATCATTAGATATGATCAACAGTGATTAACTTTTGGTTTTTCTAGGGTTAAATCTCAGTTTCCATATTCAATCTAATTTCTATGAACAGTTATCATTACGATAGAGAACGAACAAGCTGATATTCTGGACTCTAATTGAAACAGGTAATACCCACCTCTAAGTAGGAAACTAAATGTTATGTCAC
>CM034359.1:71713991-71731319 GCA_019925275.1 Mytilus edulis | reverse complement strand
TTGGTGATCATTGTCTCAATAAAAGAAGAAAGGAAACTTGGTCAGCTTTTAAAATTTGAGTGAACTTAATTAAAAGAACTCATCTAGTTATAAATATGTGGCCTTTTTTCCCCCTTTCATAAGTTTTCGTAGTGCTATACAACCAGTGCTTTTTATCGTTTCGGATTACTATATTGTTTTTATATCAAATATTTTTGTATTACTTTAAAATATTTATTATTTTTGTATTTAATTGAGAAAAGACAAATATAGAATAGTATATTTAGTGTTAATAATTTGAGACAAAGAAAAGTGTTAGGATATTTTTTGTTTGTTTTTATATTGTTCATTTCTAATCATGTCTTCATTTCCAGTGATAATTGATGGCCATTCCCAGGCCAAGGGCAAGTATTTTGACCAAGCACCGTACAAGAGAGCGCTACTCAGTACACCAACACTAGCACTTCCACCAGCACTAACTCCAAAGGTGTCGGCTGACACTCAGGTAATTGAAGAGTGGCCTGCACTTCCAGAGGTATGTTGTCTTGTGTCTTCACTTATTAACACTTCTAACCGTCAGTATGCATCCACTCCTATGGTTAACCGCTCGCATGCCTCCACTTCTAATCCTTCACTTGCTTCCATCTTTAACCGGTCGCATGATTCCATCTCTCATCGCTCTTCTGTTTCCACTTCTAACCGCTTACCTATTGCCACTTCTAACCACTCACATTCTTCCGCTCCTAACAGTACACCTGCTACCACTTCTATTAGTTCACATGCTTTCATTCCAAACTCTCCTTCACGAGTTTTAGTAGGTGGTGGTGTGACACTTTACACTGTAACAGAGCAGCTTCATCACAATGACATTGTAAGTATTTTGAGTAATCCTGACACATCTTGTATTTCAGACACACCACCAGCAAAGCCGAAAGCCAACGAGGTCTATTTGATAAGATGTGAAAACTCCGATGATTGGAAATGTGACCAATATCCGTGGATACAATATGGTTTAAAAAAAGTGACAATTGGTAGTGCTGTGCTAGAAAAGAAATATTTCAAGATAAAACAACCAGGTTCTATAAGTCAACAATCAGATAAGAGGAGTAGACCAGTTGGTTCACTTGAATTCAGAAGAACAGCGTTTTACTTCGAAGACAAGAAGAATTTAGTGCTAGTGCATTATGAAGGTGACGAGAATGTGTATACTCCTTTACTTCATGGAAACCGAAAAGAAAAAGAAAATGCACCGGAATATGTTCGTACCGCCCCCTCAGTGTTAAAAGCCATAGAAAAGTTGTGCAAAAAGGTGACAAAACCGCTATGGATGTGTATAGAGACAGTATTTCAAACAGTGATATTCCTGGTGTACAACAAGGTGTAATGAACGCAAGAAACGTTAAACAAGTTGAAAATATTGTGCGAAAAGTGAACGAACAGAAGAGAATTAGTAAAGATGACATTTATAATCTGATGTTGTTAGCTTACCACATGGAAGGTTATATTCAAGAAATTACTGTGTTCACGGATTTAACTTCTATAATAGCTTTACCGGAGATGATATCTATAGTTAATCAGCTACTGGACGTAAATACTGAAGATGATCAACCGTTTCTATTTTTCTACGATACAACATTTAAACTTGGAGATTTTTATGTGTCGCCTCTTGTGTTCCGTAATATCATATTTGAGGATCGCCCTATCATGCCAGTAGCATTTCTCATACATGGAAGGAAAAAAGAAAAGGTTCATTCGAAATTTTTCGATTTTGTGTCATCAGTGTTTCCGAAGTTAAATAGAAAGTGTGTACCGTTTGTGACTGACCGGGAACCAGGATTATCAAATGCAATAGAAAAGAATTTCCCGAATTGTGATGTGATAATGTGTTGGAACCATTTGATTGGTGATGCCAAATTCAACCTACAGAAGATGGGTGCAGATCAAACTAACATTGCCTTTTATCTTTCTAACATTCGGGAATTACTGCGTTGTGAAAGTGATGAAGAATTCAAGGAGAAAAAGCAGTTGTTAACAGTGAAGTGGTCCAAACCGTTCGTCACATACTTCAACAAAATTGAAAAGGATATTTTATATCAATGTGGAAAGTGGATAATCAGTAAGTATGACAACCTTTATGATCCGTTTTCTGGAGTTACTAACAATCCGTGTAAGAGTATGAACGCCGTTATTAAACGATTGAACAAGTATAAGGAGCTTCCCGTCGATTGCTTTGTGTTATCCATGTACTACCTTCAGTGTTACTACTATACCGAAATTCAGAGAGGATTAGCAGGAGTGGGAAATTACCGTTTGAGACCAGTATTTATTCATGCACGCATTCCGAAAGACGAAATATGCATACCGAAACGTGTTATTAAACCTGATGATATAGTGAAACATGTGATGTCCGAAATAGATTCGTTAAGAGGAGAATGTGTGAAAAAAGATCATGAAGAATCCGAAAATATATCTGAAAGTGTGCCATTCGAAAGTGAAGAACAGCATGTGAAAATTAATAGTGATGCTACCACGGAGCAATGTGAGACTATTCAGAGTAATGTTCCCGACTTTGAAGATATAGTGTCGTCTGAAGACGTTCCAAGTGTTGTGATTTCTAAGGATACGAATCTTTCACAAAAATCGTTAGCCCGTCTCACAGTCGAAAATGACAATGTTACATTTGTACAACAGCAGAAAGCATTTATGGTGAAGGGAACCCAAGGTACTGTATATGCTGTAACCTTACTGCCGAAAGAAACATGTCAGTGTCCATCGACTACGCAGTGTTATCATATAATGGCAGCAAAAATATTCATAGGTGATGAAAGTGAGAATAAACCGAAAATTATGAACATTAAAATGCTTACGAAGAGAAATTTGAAAAGGAACGACAAAAAGTCAGGAAGGAAAAAACCACGACCAAATGATTATGATGAGGTTATACCAGCTCCAGACTCCGAAATTGTTGAACAAAGTGCTCCGTCTATTATGCCAGAAACACCAGGAAGGCAACCATCAACAACGGAAACCCCGAAATCGAGAAAGAAGCTTAAATTCAAATCCAAGGAACAGGATACCGATACGAATAGTTGTGCGACACCAAAAAAGGGAAAGATATTGAAATTTTCTGTGGATACAAAAGAGAGGAATATTCTATCGCCGCCAGTGTCCCCAACTAGTACCAATTCTTTACCGATGAAGAAACATAAAGTTAATACAGACGTGAAGAAACCCAGTTATACGCCTTGGATTTCTAGTTTAAATTCTGAACACAAACTGATGTTGGAGAATAACTCATGGTTATGTTCCGAAATTGTGAATGTAAGTATAAATGTGATAGCGAAACAGTTTCCCCATATATCTGGATTTCAACCGACAGGATTATCGCCAATTTACGATGAAGACAAACAGTGCTGGGCTGAAAGTTTCGGGAAATTCAGCAGTAAGGATACACCGTGTGTTCAAGTTCATCATACAGGAAAGTCGCACAGGGTAACCTCTTTTCAACATAAAAAGGAAAATGCCGTTTATGTGTTAGACAGTAAAAGTACAGAGTTTAAACTTACACCTTCGATGGAAATTCAGTTGTCAGCAATTTATGGTCATGGAAAAAGGAACTTACTTGTGAAACTACCTGACGCACAACAGCAAACAAACGGATATCACTGTGGTGTCTATGCAATTGCCAACATAATGGAATATTGTGATAAAGGAAAATTTAACACTCAGGGACGTACCAACTTTATTGAAAAATATATGAGACCGCATTTAATTTCTTGTTTAGAAAAAGGTCACTTTACACCATTTCCTCAAGGAATAACATCAAGTTCCGATTTTGTGAGAATATATGCAAGAAGGATTGACAGTAACTGTCAGTGTGGCAAACCAGATGTTTTTGAGAATTTGATAGGATGTGAGGCAAAACGTGGAAGAATCAATTGTGCTAAGTGGGTTCATCAGACATGTTCAGGAGTTTTAGAAGATTGGTACTGTGACGAGCACCGTGTTATTTGAACTTTTTATTGTATTTAAAGTAGTATATTGTATCTATAACTGTGTTGTAAATTTTGTTGTATATTACCGGTCATGATTTGACACGTTTGATTTAGAATTATAAATTGACAAACAATAGGTGTGAAATAAGGCATAAACAAGTTGATAAATCCCAAATAGTTTGTGATTACAGTAATTAGAATTATGCATAGTTTGTTTTCTTAATATATTAAATTCATATCATTAAATAATTATTTCCGTTGACTACTCGAGGTATGCCCGTGCCTTGTGCAGGATATCTTGGTAGTTTTAAATATTTTAATAAACGCAAATAAACATTTTCGCGGACTACTTGGGGTATACCCGTGCCTTGTGCAGGATATCTTGGTAGTTTTAAATATTTAAATAAACATAAATAAACATTTTCACGGACTACTTGAGGTATGCCCGTGCCTTGTGCAGGATGTCTTGATAGTTATAATATTTCATAAAAATAAATAAATATTTTCGTGGACTACTGGAGGTATGCCCGAGCCTTGTGCAGGATACCTGTCTTAGTTTTAAATTTTCCCGAATGTCTTTAAATTTTGCGTTTGTAAATATGTTTGATAATAGTTTACATGTGTTACCTTTCAGGTATATTTAATTTCAGGTAAGATTATTTCCATCACATAATTTATTTTTAAATGCTTTCAAACATAGACGTATTTTTTTATTGTGATTTATAATTTAAAGTTTTCAGTTTCTATTTCTTGTTGATACATGTACATTTCTAATTATATCTATTTGCATTTGTAATTCTACTTATTGTTTTCTTTATTTCAGGGTGGGGTACACTGCTAGCTAGGTCCTCGTCCTGTACCCTGGGATGACTATAAAAGTCATGCAGAATGCTAGCAAAACAGTTAAATTATATTACAGAATCAGTCTTTAGATTATACACAAAGTTAATAAAGGAATTAAACTATTCTTGGCTTAAGAATTGAATTAAGATTAATAAATTTGAAGTATTTACTTTTACATCTAGATATGTAATTAGTCATCTTTCCTTGTCACGATAACGGTTAACTATGACACTGTGAGTGAGTGAGTCAACGTAAGTTGGTCAAGTTTATTACCTTAAAAAATTAAAATAATCTATTTTTTTTAGTAATTTCTTATTTATTAACTATCAAAAATTAAGAACTTTCTAATTTTGTTATTTAGATAATAACATAAGGAGTTTTCATGTCGATATTGGTCAGGTCAATGTCAACGTTGGTCAAGTCACATTTTCGCAAGCTTTTAAATATTTTTTTTTAATTTTTTTCTAATATTTAAGTATTAAATGTTGAAATCTAATCAATTTTTGAAGTTTGAAACAAATCCTTCAAGAAATGAAAAAGTTATTAGCATTTACATTTGGTCCTGTCATTCTCGATATTGGTCCTGTCATTGTCATCGATGGTCAGGTCACGTTTTTGCAAGTTTCTGATAAAATTTTACATAAATTTTTTTTTAATTTTATATATCAAATGGTGACATCTTATTATATTTCAAATTTGAAACAAAATCTTCGAGAAATGAAAAAGTTATTAGCATTTTCATTTGGTCCTGTCATTCTCGATGTTGGTCATGTCATTGTCGGTGTAGGTCAGGTCACGTTTTCGCAAGCTTTTGGAGAAAAATATTTTTTTTCTTTTAAAATTCATGTATTAAATGTTGAAATCTAATTAAATTTCAAATTGAAACAAAATCTTCCAGAAATGTAAAAGTTATTAGCATTTACATTTGGTCCTGTCATTCTCGATATTGGTCCTGTCATTCTCGATATTGGTCCTGTCATTGTCATCGATGGTCAGGTCACGTTTTTGCAAGTTTCTGATAAAATTTTACATATATTTTTTTTAATTTTATATATCAAATGTTGAAATCTAATTAAATTTCAAATTTGAAACAAAATCTTCGAGAAATGAAAAAGTTATTAGCGTTTTCATTTGGTCCTGTCATTCTCGATGTTGGTCCTGTCATTGTCGGTGTAGGTCAGGTCACGTTTTCGCATGCTTTTGGAGAAAATTTTATATATTTTTTTTTTTATTTTTTATATCAAATGGTGACATCTGATTATATTTCAAATATGAGATTGATCCTATGAATAACAAAAAAGTTATTAGCTTTTTTCATTTGGTCCTGTCATTCGGTCCTGTCATTCGGTCCAGTCATTATTGCAACCCACAAAAATATTAAATGTACAATGTTAAGCTTTCACTAAAGTCAAAATATAGGACACTTTATAAACATCTAAACTTTGCCTGTATTTTTCAACCCATAATGAATAAAGTCCTAAACTATGAACGAATATTGTTATATGTAATGCAGTGCAAGGTAATGTTGATTTGTCACATAAATATGTTTCTATGGAATATATGTCCAATTTCTGTATTGTACCTTCGGTATTCGTTCACCTAGATACATTGGAATTAACTGAAACTAGAAAATATATTCATATTCTGAAAAATCAACATTATCTTGTGCTGCATTAGATGTAAAAGTATTCGTCCATACCAATTTTAAACAAATTAAGTCGTCTCAAAGGCATCCAATCTTTTGGAAATTTTAGTGATCACCCAAAAAACTGGTCGGCCACAAAAAACAATTTCAAGTTTATTTACAATTTACACAGTGTGTATATTTTAAGTATGTTGAAATGAACACTTGCATAGTTTAAGACTTTATTCATTATAGATTGAAACATACCGGCAAATTTATATGTTTATGAAATGTCCTATATTTTGATTTTAGTGGAACTTTAAACGATCACACACACATCATGAGTATTCCAATTTTTCATGTGATATGAAGTAAATGAGTTCTGACAGGTAAAACGTGAACTTATAAGACTAAGTTTGGTTATTAGTTCACTTTTAACCTGTCAGATTTCATTCCCCACATTTCACATGGAAATTGGAATAGTCCCGGTGTATTTATTATCGATCTAAATAAAGACAACTGTAGTATACCTCTGTTCGAACGTTATAAATCACCTGAGATAAAAACAAACCCGGGTACAAATTAAAACGTAGGGAAACACATCAAATATAAGAGGAAATCAACGAAACAACAGAAACACTCAAGTGCAATAATAAACCAAACGACAATGCAACGCACACGGAAAAGAACAATAAGATAACAGTAGCCATTTTCCTGACTTGGTACCTTACACTTTAAGAAAACATGGTGGGTTGAACCTAATTTTGTGACTAGCCAAACTTTCTGCTTTTATGGCAATGTTAAGTATAACACTAAAATGACAAACGTACAAGATAGGAATACAATACACATAAATAAAAGAACATTCAGGACAGAGAAATACACAAATTGACAATACAATAAACATAACGACATGCTAATAGGAATAAACATTATAGGCTTATAATTCAATCCGCTAGTCGCTTGTTTCGCCTACATACGACTCATCAGTGAACCTCGGGTCAAAAAAGTAAAGAAAGCCAAACAAAGATGAAGAGCATTGATGACCCAAAATTACATAAAGTTGTGCCAAAAACGGATAAGGTTATCTAGATCTTCCTAGGATTAGACAATTCCACTGTCATTGTCAATAATTATTTATGTATGGACAAAATAAGAATAACACTATTCAATGACATCCGAGACAAGTACAACATAGATTTAATTAAGCTACCAGTAAACATCAAATGCAAGCTAGTTTCTAACAGGGGCTGTGGTTAGGCACATTAAGCACGTGCCTACACATAATTTGTTCACAAACATTTTTTTTTATTAAACAAACGATATCTGTAGATGAAAGCCGATGAAGTTGTCAAAACTCTGTAATTATCGAATATCATGTGTACACTAGTCTCTCGTCCTTAGTGAATGAAATATTGGATAGAATTGAATGTTTTTACGATTTTACCTTATGTAGAAACTATAAACTAGAACTTTGGTTCAGATCATTTCACTTCTATCAACATAAACTTGAATGAACCTCAACTTAGACACAAGAGTTTTTTAATTAGTTGTTAGTTTCAACTAGCTTTCTACTATGTCTTCACCCGACTTGCAAATGGTGGTCGTCCGTTTGGCCTTGCAGGATGTAGATATACGCAGTCACGTCTGGTCAGAATGGGGACATTTAATCCGATGCTTAGTTGTAGGGAGAATGCAACTCTTTGAGGAGTTCGTAGTTGGTCTACTGAAAGGCAAAATGTCTGCTCCTATCCAATAATCCCTCATTTCCCAATGCATGTCATTTTTTAATTTCGATACCTTCGTTCTGGACGACACCTATTTCAGGACCTAGCTCCAAGTTGTATTTATTGTAAAAAAAATTTCAACGGTCCCGAACTTGCATAAATATTTGAGGAAAAACAATCAATCAACTGGCTTCCAGTAATTTTGAGTTCTCTCAAATCTGCGTGTAATTCCTAAGCAGGTAGGGATTTTACAGTAAAGGATATAAAGAAATACGAATTTATTGAATTTTGTTAGGCATCGACTATGTCTGTATATGTTTGTGTGGCTAGTGCGAAGGTTTAAGATTCAAAAGATTGATAGTTGATGTCTAGCCAAAAGGATAGTTCTATTATATAGTTATTAGTTTTTACGTGCCTATTTTTTTAATGAAGGATCGTCAATAAGTACTATTAATTAAGTTAAACGTATATATCAATCAGAACGGAATAGATATGATAATACCAAACAGGGTGTTCTGCTTAATCAAAGGGATACGCTGATCTACGCTGGGCAATGCATATTGTTAATAAAAAAAAAGTATGTTACGGATTGTACTGCGTTATTTAATTCACTAGTCAGATGTTATGGTACATTTTTCATAATTATGCATGTATATTATAATTATCATGATTAAATAACCAGTAAATTTAATGTATTTGTACATGCAATTTTGCAGCTAAACCGCTGAAATCCGTTTTCCCCTGAACCTTCTACCAGGGCTCTGCCCTGGACCTGGTGGGGGCCTTGAGCGGCCCAAGGCCCCCTTCCGATTGGTGCCTACAGTTGACTGAATACCTAGCTACGCCCCTGTCTAACTCTTTTTTTGAACTGTTTTACAATCAGACAATCAGTGATCAACTGATATCGTGCCTTACAAGATTCTTGTCTAAATTTGAACTATATTTTTTTTTTATTCTTATTTTCAAATAATGGCCTATTTGGCTAGTTGAAAATTACTTGACTGTATATTTGAATGTATTTGTTTGAAATAATTCAGGTTGCACTTTTGTCTTATAATATTTATTCATTTATTCATTCATTCATTCATTCAGTAAAAAAGTTTTGCATTTAATAAAAAATGTTTTAAGAACAACTTTTGATTGGTACATAATGTTTGGAAACGTTTATAATAAAGAAAAAAAATCATACCAAATAATTGTAAAGTCATAACCTTTGGGGTCTTTTCATTAACAGTATTTAGTTTGCGGAAACATCGCTCGAGTACAACCAAAACAATACGTAGATTTTAGACAACATCCATAATAAAAATCTAATCTATGTACATTGTAAAATGACGAAAAGGTAAAAAAACATCGGCGAGTTGTTTACTGGAAGTTAACAGTTCAAAAAGTAAATTTCTTCTGCATTTGGACAAATTATAGAATTTTCTTCAGAAAAAAAAAATATGTACATAGGTTTTATAATACAAACTAGCCATTTGATTATCTAAAACATGTGCATCATTATTTTTAATTTGAAGTTTCATATCACCTTTATGATCACCAAATTTTTGTTTTTGTTTTTGCGATTTTTAGGTGAATAAAGGCAACAGTAGTATACCGCTGTTCAAACTCATAAATCCATGGACAAAAAACCAAATCGGGGTAACAAACTTAAACTGAGGGAAACGCATAAATATAAGAGGAGAACAACGACACAACACTACAATGTAACTAACACACACAGAAACGGACCAAGCATCAGACAAAATCCCACGAGAATAAAAAATATAACATCAAAACCAAATACATGAATTTGGGATAGACAAGTACCGTGACACGTCTTATTGCAATGTCAATTTACACTCAAAAATAAGAGAAAACAAACGACGCAACGTTAAATTGTAACACACACAGAAACGAACTATAATATAACAATGGCCATATTCCTGACTTGTTACAGGATATTTTTAAAGGAAAAAATGGTGGGTTGAACCTGGTTTTGTGGCATGCCAAACCTCGCACTTTAATGGCAATGTTAAATATAACATAGAAATGACAACATAATATTACAGGACTATAATACAAATAAATAGGAAAACGTATTAGACAAAGAAACACATGATTAATGAATAACAAAAAGAATCAGGTTTAAAATTTAATACGCCAAAAACGCGCCTCGTCCACACAAGACTCACCAGTGACGTCCAGATATAAAAGATCGAAAGCGAAAAAAAGTACAAAGTTGTACAGCACTGAAGATCAAAAGTTGAAAAAGGTTGTGTCAAATACGGCTAAGTTTTTATGCTTTCTGTAATTTTCCAGTAGGCTATGATTTGGATTTCAAATACACAACATGTTAACATGTTTTGATTCTTATACATCCTTGGTTTTCAAGTGTTTGTATGTATTATATCTGAATGGAGGTAAATCTAAAATAGAACCACGTCCGACGCCTCACACTTTATAAAAGTTTTATTTGTATCTTCTGATTTTTCAGAAATGTAAATCAGCTGGACTTTTTGTTTGTTTTTATCTTAATGATGGTTTGTTTTAACTTTTTGTTCAAAATATAATTATATTAAATCTCGAACATTACCTACTCCATAATTCGTTACACGTACCACACACAAATTTAATTAAGTACGACAAGGTCATATATAAAACATTCCTACATGCTTTTTTAATGTTTTATGACGTTAGATTATACAACAGAGATGTAAGTACTATAACATGGGGAAATTCATGATAGAATGTTCAGGTGCAAAGAATTTTTGTCTGTAATGAAAATTCTCATTTGAAAGATATCTATATATACTAGAATAAGCGTTATCTTCTATTGTACTTTTGTATTTGCAAATGGGCTTTGTCCAATAGCTTTCATGGTCTTGAATCTTCAGTGTATAAATAGTTATCAAAGGTACCAGGATTATAATTTAATACGCCAGACGCGCGTTTCGTCTACATAAGACTCATCAGTGACGCTCAGATCAAAATAGTTGTAGAGCCAAACAAGTACAAAGTTGAAGAGCATTGAGGACGCGAAATTCCAAAAAGTTATGCCAAATACGGCTAATGTCATCTTTATTCCTGGGATTAGAAAATCCTTAGTTTTTCGAAAAATTTACGTTTTGTCAAAAGAGAACTGACGGTAGGTCATTTGACTCTGGCCATGATAAGAATTCATTAAATGAACCTGAGTTAAATATAACAGGTAGGCACTCACTACTGAGAGCCCAAGCCTGATATTAGAATGATCTATTGTTCTTGCCTAGAGGTTTACTGGTATGAATACTGGTTTGCTGCATAGGAGATCAAACTTAAAAGTAAAAGAAGAAACAATGAATTTAACTTTGATTTCCAAGCATTTACAGAATTTCGATTCCGTTTGAAATTGATTACAAGTAAATTGACAGTCAAAAGACTATTGCTAATTTTTGCATTATATCTACCAAATATCATCTTTAACTTAACATTGATTACAACCCGCTAATCGTCGACTGTTCATTGAAGTTCTTTGCTGCGATTTGGCTATTCAGTTCTACTTCGCGAAATAGCATACATCAAATTATAAGTTTATAGTGAATTTATTATTTCTGAAACGACTGTTGGGAAAGGCCAGTAAAAAGATTAACAAAGCCCATGCATGACAAAATGTAAAACAATTCGAACAAAAAAAACAACGGTCATATTGATGTTAACAATTGAATAACGAAACATAAATATGAAATTTCAGGTTTATAACGTCATTTTGAGAAAAAAACGTCTACGTGCGTTAATCGTTTGGTCGATTAAATCTGCGTATATTTTTGTTTTACAGTCTCAAAAATGTGTATATTTCCCCGGATTTTTTGTTGTATTCTTTTTTATTGTGCTATACATTGTACATAATATTTTCGTATTAACATTTATTAAATACCAATGATGCCATAATTTTGAGTTATAACCAATTCCGTTTTTTTATATGCGTGTATTTTTCATTAAGATCAACGATTTGATATTAGGTATTGAAGTGACATATGAAGCTGCCAATTACCGTAAATCATTTTATTATATATATACGCAAATCAGTTAAATGGCAATATATTGAATTATAAATTTTACAAAAGATTATTTCGTTATGCATTCTTTACTGAACAGGAAACCCATACATAATGTTTCGAATTTTGTCGATTAATTAAAAAAATTAAAAAACCTTAAAAATGCAGTGCAATTTTGGTTTATCAAATCAATAATAATTCACGTTTATCAAATCAGAAAATATTTTCTTTTATCAAACTCTCAATTACTACATTATGTACTTCCAAGAAGAGTCATATCATATTTATGAAAAATGTCGTTATGGTAATTGTTAGTTGTTGTGTTTTCATAAAGTAGTTGTATAAGTTATCGTATACATAAAATATTGTTTTTATTAGGTTTTACAAACAATATGCGATAATTATTCTTTATCTACAAGAACATAAAGGGTCTATATAACAGGGAAGTACATGGACAATCTCACGGATTTAAGACATTTTGCAACCAGAAAATGTTTATATGTCTTCGTATATATAAGTAACTTTTATACTTTTAAAGATACAACAAATTCATGAGTAAGAACTAAGAAGTACAAGATACACGTTAATACAGCAAAAAACAGAAAAAAAAGACGAAAAGTAAAATCACAAAAATACTGAACTCAGATGAAAATCAAATCGGAAAGTCCCTAATTTCATCACAAAATTAAATGAACAGACACATCAAAAACGAATGGACAACAACTCTAATATTCCTGACTTGGTACAGGCATTTTCATATGTAGAAAATGGTGGATTTAATTATTGGATGTTTAATTGCCTGCAGTTCTCAAAAACGTGTCCTACGATCTTTCTTTTAACAATTGATATAACATAGCCAATAATATTTCCGTTTTGTTGATTAGAAAGTATAAGGTGTCACTAAATTAATGTTTTCTGTATAGATCATGCAAGCGTCAATGTAATAACTAATTATAAAAAAATAGAAAAATAAGATTTTGAGACCGACATCACGATCGCTAGCTTTTCGGTTATTTATCCACTTTGTTCAGGCTATTCAACGATTCTTTCAAAAAAAAATCGCTGACACCTTATAAACTTCGTATCAATAAAACGGACATTTCAGTCACAATATCATAAAAAATATTAATTTTGATTAAAATTGCTGGACATTTTATACGATATTTACGTTCACTTTTTTGCGTTTGTTCATAGGCAATTGTTCATTCCCTACTTGCGTGCAAAATTTCATACAATTTGTATATGTACCTATGCACAGTATAGTCACATCAAGCCAAGCCTAAACTTGTGTGCGAAATAGCGATTTGAATTAAGTGACTTCATATGACATCATACTTTCAATAGTTATAACAATATTAGTTTCCGTGAAATCCGAGTCCTCGCTGCAGACATGCGCTTAGCGAGGAAAAAAATGTACAATACCTAAAAAGATTGTCTATCTTGAAAACGTACAATTATATGTGGATATTACCAAATGAACTTCTAATGTCAAGGTCAAAATGGGACACTGATCACTATTGATGTTTTATCTATGCCGACGTCACACATTGGACGTATAGACTTACGTGCACCAGTTACACAGAAAATATTTACTAAGCCCGCATACGTACGGTGCACGCAAGAATATCGCTAAGCAATCAGTAGACGCTCGTTGAATAAGTTTGATGTATGCGAAATGTAAACATATACGCTAGGTGAACGATTTAAATCCAGAAAATTTAATGCAGCATCCAAATTTTCATCTAGCTATATATACCTGTTCGCTACAAGCACTTAATACATATAGTACGCGTTGGAAAAGGCTACAGATAAGTTTGAGACACATTTAGTGCGCGTTGCATATGCCTCCAGATCGTTTCACTTTTACTTGGACGTTTACTAGGAGTAACGCAGGACGTGTTTGTGACATACGCAAGGCGTAGTTTTCTCGCTTTGTGAACGTATAACAAAACACCCCTGGAGTATCAAAAACGTATTCTAACATGCACCAAATTTTGCCCTGAAATTTATATAGTGACATATGTCCGTCATTTTACATGACCATGTGTATCCAGTACAAACAATTTAATTTAGAATCAAAATGGGGAATGTGTCAAAGAGACAACAACCCGACTTAAGAGCAAATAACACCCGAAAGACACCTGTGGATCTTCGCTGCAGCAAGAAAATCCCATATCCGGAGGTGGGCCTCATCTGGCTTCTAGATACAAATATGTACTAGTTCAGTGAAACACCACATAATTACATGTCACAGACACGCCGAAAGCACAGATAATCGTTCCAGGTACGACCGGGACGCGTCTCCAATATGTCCTTTGCAAGACAAACATCAGACATACGTCAACATATGATACTTGAACGCCCTATTAACGCGTTTGTTCGCTTCTCGTGCGCCCTAAACATGCTTAAAGCTCGTTGTGCACATGATACATACATGATCGATAAGTTGAATGCGTCCAGGATTAATAGCGTATTGTCAGCGTACATTGTTTTTTCACCACGCCAGGCGTACGTCGGTGCTATATGCTGACGAGTCACGCCGGTAATATTTAGAATAAATTAAGGTGAATCAATTTGATTTTAATTTTTAGTCAAGTTTGTAATGTTTAACAAAATAATTCTGCTAAATATCTTTCTGTTTTGTTAAAAAAAAAATTCAGCAAGTAGTTTTGTTTTGTCTTTGCCATTAATTAGTGTTTATTACAGAAAACGATTAAATCTTTTCTATTTAGGTTCACTATAATCACTTCAAAGACGATTTTGTGTGTATCGATTCAAAAATGGAGTGATGTATGTGTCGAAGATGGTATATATATTTTATCACATATTTGTTATGAATACCTTAGGTTTTGTATATGCAATAACCTCAAAATTGCCCGGGGCAAAAAAAGAGTATATTGATATTGTGCCAGATTCCAAATTACGTCACGTCATTGCTTCCTTAACGACACTTTTGTGAAACATGTGTAAGATTTTACCTGTTATGTTTCATTAAAATGTTATGATTGCAATTTGTTTTCTCTTTTCTGCAGAACTTAAATATTTGATAATTAGATCATAACATGTCTTTCCATATTGGACCTGGTATCATCCCTCGACCCATATCGGCCCTCAGCTAAAGCCTAGTGGCCAATATGGGAGTCTCGGGATGATACCAGGGACCATATGGAAAAGGACATTTTATTATCTATACATACACTTTATGCATAATACACGAAGAAAATCATAGTCTTTAAATGGATAAAAAAATTTAGATCAACTCTCACATGAATGAAATTAACATGCTAGAATTTTTTAAGTTCTTATCCAAGTATTTCAGTAGGAACAGTGTCTCTTAACTACATTATATTTTGTTTCATGACACACTTAGTTGTGGTTATTGAAAATGTGTAACGAGATATGAAAATAAAATAAAGGTAATATGGAAAGAAACATTACAATGTGCAAATTATCACTTAACAATGCATACAAATGATTGGTGTAAAAGCAAACTGCAATCTCTAATGCTGCATATGACGCACACTGTTGATAAAGCACTTACAAATAAAAAAAAGGCAAACAATACCAAAGGAAGACAAAAAATGACGAAAAAGCAGAACACAAACAATAGACTTGTAACCAAACCTGGAGTACATTTTGTGGGTTTTTTCTACTAAAGGAATACTAATAACACATTTATTTCTACATGTATTGATTGCTAAACAAACCATTATTAACTAATGTTAAGATTGTGAGTCAATAACTCGGTTAGCAAATTAATGACATCTACAAAAAAAGTACTTCAGTTGACATGAAATATCATTATTTTTTTTCTGTAAATTTAATGTTTATCAAAAGTTGAAATAAATAACACGATAGGATTTTTCTTATCCCCATGTATAGATTGCCTTAATCGTATTTGACACATCGTTTTTGAAATTTTGGTTTGAATATAATTGACTTTGCAACTGTTTTAATTGATCACCATTCCCGAGTCTTATGTAGACACACGTCCGGTTTCATTGTCAGTTTGTAGCTTTGATGCATTTTTGACATAGGTAACGAAAGTCGTTTTAGTACCATGGTCTAGATAAGAGCAAAATGCATTCATTAACAATTATTCAAAAGTATCATCATTGGATGAATTTTTAACAATTTTTTTCTTATGGAACTTAAATCCGACAATATTTCAAAACAAAACTACGATAAAGTTTTTTGATCGGCAAATGTTATAACAAGGTTGTTATGATGAGGCAATGTTATGACAGCATACGAACAAACGTATGGTATCAATATCATTAAGTATGATTAATAAAAACTATGATGACAATGTGGAGCAAACTCCTGACAGTTAATGTAGTTTACAAGACATAACGACAGTGTTTTCACTAACGTGAAATTCAGAAAGTGATGTGAATAGCGAACGAAGTATTAGAACAACATTTTTTATAAAGCAAACATCTATTATCATTATCATAAAAGCCTTTCAAAATTATTTTAAGATTGGTGCATACATATCAAATGTTTTAAGTGCTTTCTTGGTAATCCGTGAATCTTCATTTTTTAATATGTTAACTGTGAGACTCTAATTAAAACATCGAATGTAAATCTATCATCTATGACGATATTGTTAATATCGAGCAATTTCTATAAAACCAAATGCGAGATGCTTAAAAAAAATACCGATCGGAATCTCTGTCTAAAATGTTAAATAAAACATTGCAAATTATTTAAACAAGTGCTTGATTGATCGTGAATCTAACTAAAGTTTATTACATTTTCCTTATATATTGTAGATTTTATTGTGATGACCGTCCAAAATTTAAGCCTTTTTAGTTTTTAAAATCTAATTTTTACTTAGGAGTTTTAAATTACTTACAACTTACGTAAAATCTATCTACTTCGGAAAAATGCATTATAATAGCTTGAATGAAGCTAGTTCATTATTTTTTGAGGAAGAGAAAAGCATTTAAAATCAATTTAAGGAAATGGAATACATGATTTCAAACACCAAACTACATAACTAACTATTATTCCATTTACTGTGATCAATAACATGTAAATGATCGGCAGTAAAAAAATGTCCTTCAGAGGGGTTTCCCAACATGTAACTGACGGGAGTTTAAATGAAAGTCCTTAAGAGGAGCTTAAATTACTTTCAT
>CM034359.1:71678199-71713891 GCA_019925275.1 Mytilus edulis | reverse complement strand
GTATGAGAAACACAATAGGTGGTCCATGTCACATAGCAGACATGGCGAATGCTTCGTAAATAAAAGGCTTAAATCTATAATAAATAAAGGCAGCAGTTAATGGTTACTGAAAGCAAAATAAAACATTAAATTATACTATGGATTCATTTATTTATATTTTATCGCATATTCGGTAGTATTAATTTCGTGGTTTTGCCAAAGTTTGCATACAGGCCTATATGAAATTTGTCATTTGTTGAACATTTAATTTGGTATTACCAACGAAATCCATGAAAATAAATTGGTACCCAACGAATAATAATGAATCCATACATAATTATTAACAAAATGCATTGATTTTGTTTTATATGCTTACGTTGCTGTTTAGGGAAACGGTTGATTTGCTATCAAGTATAAAAAAAATGTAATGAAAAAAATGAATCCATGGTTAAAATCCACCACATATAAGAACAGAAGGACCTGAAAACATTTGTTAAGTTCCTAATTTTCTGCTAGTATCTTTTTGGAGACAATGGTAGGTTTAATAGGTTTAAAATCATCCAAAAAAAAAAGTATAAAAAATATATGAGGAATAAAATGGAAAATAAAATATTTGTTTATTACATGCCAAAATATATGCTAAACTTTGCTTTATTAAATTCAATGAACTTATTATAGTATGATAAAGCACATATCCCTCAGGCAACATCTTCAATAGACATTGTTTAAATGTTCTAATCATGTTTGTGACAACCAATCTCTTTTGAACAATGACATTGACCTATGCTAGCAAGGAATGTTTATAAATCATAAGAGTGAGCAGCTGAATACGGAACACGTTTTTGGCATTTTCATATAAAATAGATATAAGAAAATATGGTTTGAGTGCCAATTGAGAATACTCTCCATCCAAGTCACAATTTGTAAAAGTAAATAATTATAAGTCAAGTTAGGTCATGAACATGGAGCCGTGACTCACACCAAACAGCAAGCTATAAAAGGGACCAAAGTGACTTGTGTAAAACTATTCAAACGGGAAAACCAACGGTCAAAACGAAAAAAAGAAACTCTTATGAACCACATCAACACAGACTTGAAAAACTAAGACGTGGATATATACACTGTTTAGTGATTGAGACAGAGGTAACATGCAAACCAAACCGAAAAATATCTTGATGTTACCCTAATTTGTGGTGCTAAACTATATACCATATTACATATCCGAATAAAATTGAAAATGGAAATTGGGAATGTGTCAAAGAGACAACAACCCGAATGCTTATCAAATAGTTAGATACAAAGCAAGTTAACAAACTGCATTTGGAGGACAACATAACATATTGGTTGACATTCTTAAAAGCAAATGCACAAAGTTAACTTAAAAGACAAATCATGTCCAGATTAACTTGATATGTCAATAAAATTTATCCATAAACAAACTTGCTGAATGTCAAATCAATCTTAAAAGCGACCAATTCTCATTTTTCATCTCCATACATTTGTATTTAAATTCCTTAATGTAATCTTCATCTCAAACTGTTTTCCACTATTGCTTCTGTTACCTTCAGTGGAGAGGATGAAACGATTCGAGGTCAAATGGCGTGTATTTTTCGTAACTGGTTCAACGTTTTCCTGTATATTATTAAGTTCCAATTACTAGAACATATATCACAACACTGTTGAAGACAAGAGCATACTAATTATTATAACTAACTATGGATTCAATGTTAAAGAAGGAATATTCGAAACACTGTTCATTTATGTTACATCTCTTAACTAGTTTTGTAATTCAACCTATCTGCACACAAAGATTAGAACTAAACTGTAACTACAACTACGTATTTTGTTTTCTATGGTGTTTTTGACTCTTCACATATTTTAAGATTGGTGGCATTCATAAATTCTCTAGATTAGTAAGTGGTCATTTTTACAGCTCGGAAGACATAATGGGAACTGCAAATGTCATTATAGTTAAACTACATTTATATGAATAAAGGCAACAGTAGTATACCGCTGTTCAAACTCATAAATCCATGGACAAAAAACAAAATCGGGATAACAAACTAAAATTGAGGGACACACATTAAATATAAGAGGAGAACAACGACACAACACTACAATGTAACACACACATAAACCGACCAAGCATCAGACCAAATCCCACGAGAATAACAAATATAACATCAAAACCAAATCATGAATTTGGGATAGACAAGTACTGTGACACGTCTTATCGCAATGTGAATTTACACTAAAAAATAAGAGAAAACAAACAAAGCAGCGTTAAAATGTCACACACACAGAAACGAACTATAATATAACAATGGCCATATTCCTGACTTGGTACTGGACATTTTTAAAGGAAAAAATGGTGGGTTGAAACTGGTTTTGTGGCATGCCAAACCTCCCTCTTTTACAGCCATGTGAAATATAACATTAAAATGACAACTCAACACCACAGGACTACAATATAAATAAATTGGAGAACACAATTGACAAGGAAACACACGAACAACAGCCAACAAAAGGCAACAAATTCAAAATTTTAATACACCAGAAGTGCATTTTGTTCACACAAGATCTACTAGTGACGCCCAGATTATAAGTTTGTTGATTGCGGTTATGATTTTTCCAAGAACAAATGTCCGTTAAGTGAAAATAAACAAAACGGAATATCATAAATGAAAACATCTGAATGTGTACCCCAAAAAGGAAATAAAGCCATATACAAACTGACGGTATCCTTGAATATAAGCATTGTTATTGCTTAATGACGTTCAAGAGAGGCGACAGATACAAAAGGTATCTTCACACTCATAAGACAAACTGAAAATGTCATTAGATCGCGACCGTTTCTGCGAACCAAAATAGACCAGGAAGATAAACACATTTGTCCTTTGGAAGAAATCAGAAATGTGAAAAACAAAAGACTCGAATCAGAATGAATCAGTAACATTGATTGTAGTGTCATTCAGAAGTCAGATAATAACATGCCTGAAGTTAACAATTTAATTTACGTACAAAAAGTTGACGGAAAATTAAAAGTACAAAAATGAACATGTAGATGGTAGCATGAGGAAAGTATCGAGAACTGTATGACAAAGTAGATATTTATAAGTTATCAAACTATTTCATGCGATCTAGTTAGATTTAGACATATAAAAATTGGATATTTAAATCACCTGATGCAAATAATTGGAATTCCAATTTGTGTTTTTTGTTCCACTAATACAGTAAATAATTACTCGGATAATGTGAACGTCCAGAACATTGTTAGCTAATCTGTAATCTAAAGCATGACCAGCCCACGTTATTGCTTTATTGTGCTATATACCATAATACTTGTTAATAATAGTTACTGCAGCATGCCCGTCAATCAAAACAGGGTACTAACTGTCACAATCATGTTTGACCGATTATCACCGATTTGATTACAATTCTCATATTTGATTTATTACATATTAGGGAGCTACCATTTGATTTTTATGGGGAGGGGCTAGGATGAAAATTTTTGTCCTGCATTTTTTTTTTAGCTGTAATCTCTGTCTTGCCTTTTTATTTTTCACTCTGTTCGGTCCTGCCCTTTTTTTTTTAGTTCATCCGGCCTTTTTTTACCTAAATTGACGTCCTGACTTTTATTTTTGCAAGTGTCTCATCCTGCATTTTTTTTACTCAAAACTCCTGTCCTGCCTATTTTTTTCAAATTTTCTGCCGAATGTCATATAAGCGATATAAACATATATATATTTACAATTTTCTAGGTCTTTGTAATTTCATTGTATAGGTGAATAACGTATTTTCCATTCTAAATTTTATTTAATCACCTTTTAACTTGTATAACAGTGAGTTTTTGACATGAGTTACCTTTGATTCACGTTAAAAGTTGACATTCTTTTCCTTTTAATAATTGAACACGCACTTCATGCATTATCTATTTCTAACATTGGGGTAAATTGAAGTTCACATGAATAAGAATTTAATGAGGTTGAAATAATCACTTCCCAGTGATTAATTCATCATCGACGTTTCTTATTCAAATTTGACAAAATTGAACCATACTGGCTGCTAAAAGCGAATCATTATTTTACTTTTCACTTTCAAAATTAATTGAAAAAAACAAAAAAAGCATATTTCATTTTTTTCTCGTAGCTTGCTATAGTGCCCTTTTAAGCGGGTCATGCCATCACACTTTATATTTTACGATAATCATCGCTTTTAAGCGTGTTAGAACATCAAAATTTAATTAATGAAAATTAACCTATTTAAATTCTCGCGTCCTTATCACTTTTGTTGATAATGATTCATTAGGAACCCTCAAACTTAAACACAAAATTTAAATAAACGTTAACAAAATAGTTCAAATGGGGTCGTAAATTTTTTTTTTTTTTATGATTCGATGAAAACAAAATTTTCGAGCACACATTTTCAAATATATAGGATTTCTGAATTGGTTGTATTTGATATAGATAATTAAATGCATCACCAAGGAAACTTTCTAAGATTCCTTCAATTGTTGTTTCGATTAAACTTAGAAATCGATTATTAAACCAAAAGCGTTTCTTAGGATATAAAACATTTTGATTGAAATAATAAGTATTTCTATACGTTAGCTGTACAAAAACAAATAAAAATTTACCAAGAAAACAGATTCATTTGAACGACATTAGATATTTTCGAAATTAACGACTAAAACATAATATATCTAGTATATATCCAGACCAGTATTTTGAAGAAGAAAAAACAGAGAAACATTTTTTAGTAGTTTTTGAAGAGAAAGAAAAAAATATATAATAGGAATAACATGTAGGTTTCGGTTTTTGACCGACAATTGGAACAACGTGTACAACAACAGATGTCTTCATCCCTGAACGGAGGTGGCAATAAATAGATATATAATACGAATGTAACCTTTAAAGTTTCTTGTAGCATGAGCAATTCATTTTTCAGATGGTGACTTTGATCGAGAATTTTCTCAAAAGCACTCAAACCACATCTTCCTATTTCCAATAACAGAACATTTCTAAAATTAATACGAATTAATTCAAGTTCAACCAGTAAACGTCCTTATTTTCAATGATATGGACAACGTGTAACGACAATTTAAACGGTATTAAATATAAGGAAATTGGCAATGGCTTTATGTAACTTTATCTAACATGAAAATGACTGTTTTTCCAACAAAAAGTAAAATGTGACATCTGTGGTTTCCTTTTCTTTATTAAAACGACCATAGTCTTAAAAAATATACTAGCCAAAAATTAGGAGCCTAACAAATGTTTTCATGTCATTCTGTTCTTATATTTTGTTGATTTTAACCATGGATTCCGGTTTTTTTATCATAACATTTGTTTTGTTATACTTGATAGCAAAGCAATCGTTTCCCTAAACATCAACGTAAGCATATAAAACAAAATCATATAGGCTTGTTTGCAGACTTTGGCAAAACCTCGTAATTATTATCAATGAATATGCGGTTTTTCACTAAAATTGGTACCTACGAAAATAATTGAATAAATAGTATAATCTATTTTTTATTCTGCTTTCAGTAACTGTTAATAGCTGCCTTCATTTATAATAGATTTAAGCCTTTTCTTTACCAAACATTCGCTATTTGTGCTAAGTGGCAAGGACAACTCATTGTGTTTCTCACAAGTTACTGATAGCCAATATCGGCCAAGTACAGGAAGTAGGTAAACTAGTTTAAGCGCAGCCAATTCAAAAACATTTACTGTTTAGCAAATGATTAAGGTCAAAAATCAAATTATACAAAGAAAATTCGAATAATAATATCTTGACTATTGAGAAATAAGATCAACGAGAATCAACCAGACATTTAATGACTTTTTTTCTAAATTAAAATCTTCACATCATGATATTATTTTAAATGATAGACACTGCAAACTTTTTTCGAGCCCTTGGCATAGCATTAATTCGAAAGATAATTAGATTGTTCCGTAGTTATAACACATTGAACCATCGTAAAACACCACTGAAATGTGCTTTAGTTTCCGATCCATCTGATATATCGTTCAAGCTGTAAACATGCAGCGACAAACAATTCATCAATGGTTTACGATCGTTTAACTTGAATCTTTTCATGTGATTAATATCATTTATTTTAAATAACATGAAATCACAATTATATGAAAACAAACGTACATGGCCATTTGAAGAAAACAAAAATTGATTTCTACATAAAAAGAAATAAGGGAGATATTTTTAATACGACAAAGACACCTCCCCGACAAAAAGTAAAATCTGCCACCACGCTTTAAAATTTCTTGAAACGGAAATATTCGCACCCGTTTCTTTTTCTAAGGAATGTGTACTGTTAACAAAATTAGATGATAAATTTACAAAGTTAATAATAACGCCTTCTGTTATCCATAAAGAGGGATGAAAGATACTAGAGGGACAGTCACACTCATAGATCAAAATTAAGCAGACAACCCCATAGCTAAAAATGAAGCAGACAAACATACAAATAATAGTACATATGACACAAAATAGGAAAATAAAGACTAAGCAACACGAACCCCCACCAAAAACTGGGGTTGATCTCAGGTGTTCCGGAAGGGTAAGCAGATCCATATGTGGCACCCGTCGTGTTGCTCATGTTATAACATCATTTTTATTTTATAGAAATTCAATAATTGATATCTTAACTGCATTCCATTATTCTTGACTAAAACAATATTTATGAAAGAGCTATAGTTTTAAACGAGCCTATGATTTCTTCAAACAATTATTTGAGAAGCTAAGAGCGAACATCATGTTTTTAAAGTCTTCTCGATGCATTAGAGAATAATTCATTTCATTATCAAAGTTAATTTCTATGTTTATTATGAAATATTGTGGACAATTTTATTTTATTGATAATTTTCACGAGGCACTATAATATATCTAATCTGGTGATATTATAACGAAACCTAAACAATTAAATTTTGTCATATATATGAGCCAACAGTGCTATATTAAGGCATTTTGGGTTCAATATAAGAGGTAATTCAAATTTACGATTCATCCATTTGTTGGTGCATGATATTTACCCTGTAAATTTCCAGTTTTTTGAAAGTAAAAGTTAATCTCATGATTAGCATTTATAATTTGATGATAATGTAGAAACTATACAGTAAACTATGGAGTGAATTAAGCATATTAACATCGTCTATATTTCTTTATGAATATCTACAAAGTGAAACGTAATGGAATAGCACTACTTCAAATGGACAGGGAATGCGCCCATCAAAAGCGGAAGTATCTCTTTGTCTCTGTAATCATACATATATTCATCACTTGTCGTATATTCATTTTCTGGTATAATTGGTCTGGTACTTCAACATGCATAAACAAATCAGGTTACGCATTTTGTTTACATGTCAAGCTATTTGACTGACAGAAATGTACAAAGAAAAAAATATATCAATAAAAAAAACACCCTCTGTTTGGAATATTTTTAGGTAAATTATTATTGTATAGTCAAACCATGGAAGTATTATACACATAGTCAAACTATATTACCAATGAATCTCAGCAACATCACTATCAGATAACATAAATACAAAGCCTTGGAACAACATATGCTCACAATCTGCCTGTTTGAAGTTCATGTCGTTTATGACAGACTTTAACTGTGTTTGTTGTGTTCTATATAAAGGCAACAGTAGTATACCTCTGTTCGAAATTCATTAATCGATTTAGAAAAAAAACAAGAATGTGTCCAAAGTACACGGATGCCCCACTCGCATTATTATTTTCCATGTTCAATGGACCGTGAAATTGGGTAAAAAATCAAATTTGGCCTTAAAAGTAAAAAGATCAACCAAAAGGGAACATGTGTACTTAGTTTCAAGTTGATTGGACTTTAACTTCATTGAAAACTACCTTGACCAAAAACGTGAACCTGAAACTCACACTTTTAATTTCTATGTTCAGTGGACCATGAAAATAGGGTGAAAAGTCTAATTTGGTTTTTAAATGAGAAAGATCATATCATAGGAAACATGTGTACTAAGTTTCAAGTTGCTTGGACTTCAGCTTCATCAAAAACTATCTTGACCAAAAACTTTAACCTGAAACTCGCACTTTTAATTTCTATGTTCAGTGGACCATGAAAATGGGTCAAAAGTTTAATTTTGTTTTAAAATAAGAAAGATCATATCATAAGGAACATGTGTTCTAAGTTTCAAGTTGATTGGACTGCAGCTTCATCAAAAACTACCTTGACCAAAAACTTTAACCTGAAGTGGGACGAACGGACGGACAGACGGACGGACGAACAGACGGAAGGACGCACAGATCAGAAAACATAATGCCCCTCTACCATAAAAAATCGGCTTACAAACTAAAATTGAGTGAAATATATCAATCAAATATAAGAGGAGAACTACGACACAACAGAAAATTAACACTAAAATGTAACACACACAGAAGCGAACTATAATATAACAATGGCCATTTTCCTGACTTGGTACAGGATTTTTTTTTTAAATGGGCGATTAAACCTGGTTTTGTGGATATCCAAGTCTCGCACTTTTATGACAATGTCAAATATAACACTTAAATGACACTGTTACATGACAGGAATACAGTACAAATAAATGCAAGAACATTCCGGACAGATAATTACGCAAATAAACAATGCAATATAGTGCTTGTTAATTTACCCCCGTTTATGTTATGATGTCAGCTTCCCATCAGCATATAAATTTTGAAAGTCCATTAATTACTCTCTTCGAAATGGAAATGTTCTTTAAAGTCACCAATCACGACCAACTCCTAACCTGAATAACCTGCTGGTGTTTTCAAATCAACGTTCTGTGTTTTAGTATTGAAAAAACGTTTTCACTATTCATCCCGATAAATGTATTCTTATTTTTTTCATTATTCAAATTCATATTCCTGTTGTAAAACATTTTTTTAACATATGCGTTTATATTCAGCTCATATAAATTAATCACTTTCTAAAAGCTGTAAAATCGTTGTCAATCTATTAAGGGTAGGAGTTCATTAGAACAATAAAGTACATTTAATTTCATTACTTCATTTGTGTTTCTGGCACGAATCATCATTCATCAAGCCACTGACCGTAATATTAGTCTTAATACAAGCAGGAATTACCATAAGAAGCACGGAACCGTGCTTTTATAAGCTGATTTCCTGTTGCTCATATTATCTAACGATTTTAATAACACAGCATTGTGATAATATGATGAATTTAATGGTTGACATTTGGGACTTCATCACAAATATTGTTAATAATGATAGATCTCTGACATGGAAAATATTGAATTAGAAGAAATAAAGTCATTCTATTACACGATTAAAACAGCTTTTAATTTGTTGTGAGAACAAATAACAAAACATTCCTGATATATTTCTATCATATTCTGATAATAACAGCGGCTTTTTATTTTCTGAGTTGGATATAATAAAATAACAAAACATCATTCAGAGAGATTATGTAAGGTTTTGTTATTTGAAATTGAAATAAATATTGGATAAATAAGATACAGAAGATAATAATACATTAAAGTTGAATGCGTTGTTTTTTCAGTTTTGCTACAGTATTCATCCAAATATATTGCGAAATATTCCCTGACGTCGTTATATCGGTTACATGGATCTTAAAGCATATACATAGGAAACAATTTCTAACCTGATGTATATTAAGAACTCAAAAGATATTGCTATGGAGACTACTTACATTTCTAACATCAATACACTTGTATCTGACTGAAGTTCGAAACAGAGCGGGAATATATCTGCACAACAATATTGCATCTATCATAAGAAAAAACATATACAAAGTATTATAAAAAATATGCTGAATTTTTGAAAAAATTCACATATGAAAGTCCCTTATAAAAAAGAAAATCTAAAGCTCAAACACATCAAATAAATGGATAACAACTGTCATACAATTGACTAGGTAGGTGTAAATACATTCCAATATTTTATGGAAATATTCTTTGTAAAGCACAAAAATGTCAGTATTCACTTCAGAAGCTAACAAAACCTTTAAATAGACTTATTAAGAAGGGATATAGTTACGATACTGTTTTCAGGTCATTAAAGATTGCATATTTTGGCGTTAATATTGATTCACTTATAGGGTCTTTGCATCGGAACTAAACGCATTTATCTAAAAACCAGTTGTTGGCATGACACGGTCATGTTATTCTCATATATGTTATGATGGTATGATACTAAACCCCTCACGGGAAAGATTGTGCCTGATATTAATATGATGAAGACATAATCTTTCAATCAGTTTAATTGAAGTCTGGAGCTGGCATCTCAGTGAACTGCTAGTAGTCTGTTGTTATTTATGTATTATTGTCATTTTGTTTATTTTCTTTGGTTACATCTTCTGACATCAGACTCGGACATCTCTTGAACTGAATTTTAATGTGCGTATTGTTAGGCGTTTACTTTTCTGCATTGGCTAGATGTATAGGGGAGGGTTGAGATCTCATAAACATGTTTAACCCCGCTGCTTTTTTGCGTCTGTCCTAAGACAGGAGCCTCAGGCCTTTGTTAGTCTTGTATCATTTTTAATTTTAGTTTCTTGTGTACAATGTGGAGTTTAGTATGGCGTTCATTATCACTGAACTAGTATATATATTTGTTTAGGGGCCAGCTGAAGGACGCCTCCGGGTGCCGGAATTTCTCGCTGCATTGATGACCTGTTGGTGACCTTCTGCTGTTGTCTGCTCTATGGTCGGGTTGTTGTCTTTTTAACACATTCCCCATTTCCTTGTTGTCTTTTTGACACATTCCCCATTTCCATTCTCAATTTTATTTTTGTAGAAAAAGTTGGATTCAACCTGGTTTTATATCTAGCCTAAACTTTCACTAGTATAAAAGTCGAATACAATCAATGCTCTTCAACTTTGTACTTGTTTGGCTTTATAAATATTTTGATATGAGCGTCATTGATGAGTCTTCTGTAGACGAAACGCGCGTCTGGTGTACTAAATTATAATCCTGGTACCTTTGATAACTATTTTAGCACAAAAAGGTATATAATCTCCTGTCTTTAAAAAGATAGATATTTTATTTCTAGCTACACCATTAAGACATGGACGTTCATGTTGTTTTTGTTTGAAACTAATTGTGCTCCCCTTCTTGCCAATATGTTCTGTTTCTGTATTCATTTGTTTCGCTATATAAATGATGTATCTTGACATTTTCCGCTAACGCTATCAAACAAAAAGAAGTATGGGTAGAGTTCAAGACATCCCTTTGAAAGATTAATGTTGGGGTGACTGATACTAATATATATGGTATAGACGACATCGGATATGTTTCAATTGACCTTAAGCTAATAAATGTGACTAATCACCAGATTTGAACTAATCTGATATCTGCCATAGGTGGAACAATAACTGCTGTGTTGAGAATTATATTAGTTCGTTGCTTAAGTTTTTCTTCGACATATGAGTTTTGAATAACACCTTGATATCTTTCACTCTTTTTAAAACTGAAAAAAGAATTATATGTTGGCACTAGTTAGTTCATTCTTAATACTACACGGAAGTAGCAGAAACTGTCAAGGTTGTGTTATTTGTAAAAGAGTAATACTAACTTGATATTTATATAGATTGGTAATCAGTTTCTTACTATTAACATATGACCGTTAAATTATATGTTTTTTACATAACGCAGTAGAATAGTTATAATAGTAATTAAATTAATACTTTGTGAACACATTTCCTGTTGTCCATTATCGTCACGTATCATGACAAGATGTAAACAATTCTTTGACACACAACAACTTAACAACAAAGACTTGTAATTAATGACAATCAACAATGTATAGATGACAGGAGCGGACTCTCTCAAATGGAAAATATTGGATCAGATCTGTAACAAAACAAGGGTATTAACACCACGAGATTGTCACTACACTGTCCATTGAAGATCACAATATTAATAAAGTTGTTTTGTTATTGTCATTATTTATGCCATAAATAGAAGCTTTCAATACATCTTCTTTTGTAAGTTATAGAATGATGTAAATAATAATTGATAATGTTGTGGTGGAACATACACTTTTGTTTATCATCAGAACAAACCTTCTAATCATTTGTGCGGGAATATATATGAACTGCCCTAATTCATAACAACGTTTATATCAAGAGTATACAAAATTCCTGCTTGTATAATGCCACAAACAAATGTAGGGCATACCATATACGTCATAGAGACAACAACCAACAGGACAAAACTATGGAACGCCAACACTGTCTTATTATGCCCATTTTTCATTATATGTTGTGCATTTACCTTTATTTGATGTGCATTTACCTTTATATGATGTGCACTTGTCATCATATGATGTGCAAACACCTTTATATGATGTGCAAATATCCTTATATGATGTACAAGTATCCTTATATGATGTACAAACATCATTATATGATGTACAAACATCATTATATGATGTGCAAACATCATTATATGATGTTCAAACATCATTATATGATGTGCAAACATACTTATGTGATGTGCAAATATACTTATATGATGTGCAAATGTTCTTATATGATGTGCAAACATTCTTATATGATGTGAAAATATACTTATATTATGTTGAAAGATCCTTATATGATGTGCAAATATACTTATATGCTGTGCAAATATACTTATATGATGTGCAAATATACTTATATGCTGTGCAAATATACTTATATGATGTGTACATATCATTATATGGTGTGCAGTTTCCTTTATATTATGTGCAAACATCTTTATATGATGTGTTTGTGTCATTATATTATGTGCTTGTAATCTTATATTATGTGGTTTTATTTACTTCATTATATGATGTCGAAACGTCATTATATTATGTGCTTTCATCGTCGTTATGGTCAATGAACATGATTACGATTAGAATGTTTACTTCTACGTCATAACCGATTCCGATCTGCTTCTGTGAAATGACCGTTACTTCTACTAGTAATTAGGATCAAATCTGTAGCTACCGTTTGGAAAATGGTTGAGACTTGAGATAAACCTTGGCATGTTAGTACCATCGTTTTAAGATGCAAAAAATAACATCTGATATTGTTGGAAAATTGTAAAAATATATATGAATTGCAAATTTTTGTTTAAATCGACGGGTCTTTAATAATAAACATACGAAGTCTACAATACGGTTAAGGTTATTAAATTTAAAAAATAATACTTTTATGTCATGCTTTATGATCGTTTTAACGAGGGAAGGCATTATATTTGTCAATTTCGGTATACCTAACGTTAGCATTTTTTCTATTAGAAATACACGAAGTTTAGTATTGTCATTTATGTAAACATTGCCTTTCTGATCATTTTAGCTGTTCGAGTTTCTCTTTATATATTCTCAAGATAGACACAAACAATTGGGAAAAAAATCCGACTCTGATGGTGTAATGGCTCATATAAGGAACCGGTCATTTGTTACCCAAAAAAAAAGAGGGGGATAGGAAGAAATAAGGGGGCCTTTCATTTTACCATTTTTGGAATGAAAAAGTGGCATTCAATTTTATATAGTTATAAATTTGCCGCGGTATAATGTTATGGCGAATTCTTCGTCAACCGTAGGCATCAATCTTTACGCCTCGTTTCGCTCATCTGAATTGTTATAACCTGAAAAATTAGTTTCAACAATTTCTTCTAGCATAGAATTTTTCATCTGATGCAATTATTGAATGAAGGTGTGGTAATTATTAATGAAACCACAAACGGAAAATCCAAACGAAGTTCCCTGAAGTCGCAAACAGCTTTCATACTTCAGTATTTTGATTATAAATGTTCTTGACTATACCTTGCAAGAAAAGGTTTCTCTATTATTAGTTTTAAAGATAATAGCAAATAAAACAACACATATCTGAAAAGCCAAAAGTGCCCAAAAGGTACCTTTACTATAAGAGTATAATTCAGACACACTGCACTATTTTTTTTAAAATCTATTATGTTTCCAGGATAAACGCAAAATATTGAAAGGCCGCTGCCGTAAATCTTCACTTTGAAAAATTCAAAACATCACTCTCTATCTGTAAGATAACAACAGGTCTCAGTAAAAAATAAATAAATGCAGTATTTAAGTTCATTTAGACACCAGATTAAAAACGCTCAATTCTCTGCTTTTGTTGGATTGATACACACCTTCAAAAATTTGAAGGCTGAAATTTCATTGGCTGATATAATATACACAAGGAAGGAAAATAAAATGACGTGTTGTAAGAACCTTGTATCCAAAGCTTAAACAGATAATCTGTACATTATATATTAATAAATAAATGTGTTAGACACCGACTCTAGTTTGAGGGAAGGAGAGCGTGTATTTTCTTGTACGAAATTAATAATAATAAAAAAAAACAAAATGTTTTTTTTTTTTTAATTTCCTCATTGTTTCATTTTTTCCTCATTTTAAATGAAAACAAACTATTTCGCTTCCCTTCTGAAAAACATAAAATCTCTTTCAAGAAATTTAGATTCAAACATTTACAAAACAACTTGCCCCCACCCCCACTCACATGATAAAAATATGAGTCTAGAGGTGTATACTAGTATATAAGCGGCTTCCCATGAAACCTTTTATATTGCGGGTTACTGCATGTCTAGTGGTGGTACTTTCGTCGTAGCATGTTCGCCTTGAGTAAGGGAGGTCGGGTCAAAACCAAAGACTTTAAAATTCATATTTACATGCTGCTTCCCGGCTAATTATATAAGCACGCGGGATTAAGGATTAAGAGCAAAAGCTGGTCGGCTCGGATTCAGAAAAATGTGTCTGAGTAGGGTGATATAAATGTCTTCCTTCGGAATGCTACCTTTTCAATTAGCATGTTAAAAAATCCGGCTCAGGGTGTCGGTCTAGTACAAACAGTGTTAATAATCATATCACATTAACATGTTCTTGTACGAATATGCATATATCAATTTGCCGCTGGATGTCAAGAATCCACCCATAATCATCTATAGTTGAAACTGTGAAATATATGCACAAAACCATGATAAAAAGCTGCACGTAAATATAATGCACTGAGTTCTGGTTCATTCCATATCTCCTTTAATCCAATTCGGTTGAAAGTGATGGGCGCTAGGTGGTCGAGTGGTTACATTGTCATTTCGGGGCCTTTTATAGCTGAATATGCGGTATGGGCTTTGATCATTGTTGAAGGCCGTACGGTGACCTATAATTGTCAATTTCTGTGTCATTTTGACCTCATGTGGAAAGTTGTCTCTTTAGCAGTCATACCACATCTTCTTTTTTATAAGTAGTCGAACTGCTGTATCACTAGCATGTCAACACTTAGATGTGCGATTTCAAATCCCGCACGTGGCAGGTAAGCTCGATTCCAATCTTAATTGACCAGAATTGTCTGTTTTCCAAACGAAGGTCAGTGGGGTCTCTCCGGGCACTTCTGATTTCTCCACCAATAAAAACTCACCGCCACGAAATAGCACGAAAGTGTTGAAAGTGGCGCTAAATAACAGTTAATCAATCATCCATACCGGTATACTTAGGGAGCTACCATTTGATTTTTATGGGGGGGGGGGGGGGGGGGCTAGGATGAAAAATTTTGTCCTGCATTTTTTTTTAGCTGTAATCTCTGTCCTGCCTTTTTATTTTTCACTCTGTTCGGTCCTGCCTTTTTTTTTTAGTTTATCCTGACTTTTTTTACCTAAATTGTCGTCCTGACTTTTTTTTTGCAAGTGTCTCATCCTGCCTTTTTTTTAATCAAAACTCCTGTCCTGCCTATTTCTTTCAAATTTCATCCTAGCCCCCCCCCCCCCCCCCCCCCCCCCCCCCCCCCCATAAAACTCAAATGGTAGCTCCCTTATGGCCTCTAAATCTATATATTAAGTCTCACAAAGTCAATGTATGACATCAGTATACAGAGATAAAAATGATAACTATTTACAGTATTATACAAAACAAGAGAGAGAGGTTTCAAAATTACTAAGCCAGCTGGAGGACAAACGCACGTGACTATATTTTTTTTATATAAGCGAACAAGCTGAAGTTGACATTTTATAGAAATCTTTGGGATTAAATTTGGGATTAAACATTTTTGGGATTAAACAGAAAAAAACATCCTTCCTGTTTTCAAGTTTTCGTACAGGGCTTAAAGCCTTATCGGATAAATGTTTTTGTCATATTAAAATTTCCCGTTTTAGTAACAACAATTTTCAAATAGTTATATTGTTTTATCATCTCAATGTTAGTATCATTGTAAGAAAATTGGAGATTTTTTGGCTTCCGTCCATAAAAAAAAACCCACTAAGACTTTAATTTTGTCAACTTTCCTTTCAAGTTCCAAGCCTTACAATAATCATGGAAAGCATTGAGGTGAGTCTGCAGGTCCTGTGCTGTTCCATCGAACAACACCGTGTCATCTGCAAACAATATAACAAAACACTTAAGATATATTTCTAATTCTCTTTCAAGATCTTCTGGTATAGTTCTGTTAAGTTCTGTGATATTTCTAGTCACAAAGAAATTATTTTAGTCAATCAAAGTAAATAAAATAGGAAAGGTGATAAGTTTTCTCCTTGTCGAACACCATTGTCACAAGCAAGCAAAGTATTCCGAATTATAATTACTACCGTGTATCATCGGTACAGTGGATATAGCTTTATAGGTACTTCGAAGCGTGAAAAACTATATACCGTACATTCATTTAACTATGCACCGTACAGAAGGATTCATGTGGTCAGCTATACACAACGCTTCTTGTCGAAATAAAATATCGAAAAATAACATATGTACAAAATATTTCAATGCCAAATTTTGAAACAGCTATACTTATTAAACACAAACAGTGGCCTTCTATCAGAAACAGAGTTGCAATGAATATAGAATCATATCGGATGAGACGAACGCCAACTTCTTTGGCAAGTATTTGCACATGTTTTTAGGAAGGATTCTTGTTTTGGGCAAATAGTGAGACTTCTCTAATCACCAACCCACGACCAAATCATTTCTTAAAACTACAAATATGTTTAGATTGAAGTAAACATTGATATAATGTAAACAAAACAAAGATTTTCGTACCTTGTCAGAAGAAAAATCGATCACGACCCCTTGGTTAGAACCTATATCCGCTATACCGATGATTCACGGAGATGCCAACGAATGGACAAGAGTTGAAACAAAGTGTGGTGACATAGTAATGACAAAGTTAATGCTTTTTATTCTCTTTTTTTAAAGAGACGAAAAAGAGGAACAAAATGCAACAGACGGGCGTCACCCCATTCATCTCGGTTGGAAAATAAAAATATCAAATACCCAGAATTGGAAAAAGTGTGGCAAAGTGTGTTTTCAGTGGTTCTTTTCCCCCTTTTCACTGAATAACTGTATCGTCTACGTAAATTCCGATGTCATTACCGAAAAGGATCAAAATAAGTACCACAAAGGGAAAATCCGATCTAATCGGACGAAAAAGTAAGTCTTAAACACTTCATCAGGAATCAACCCCTTGTATCTCAGAAATCGTTGACGCTACTCCAAATCTGTTGAGATACTAGTACTCATGTTTCAGAATTTTATTAGCAATTAAAAAAATCTCCATTAAAATAAGTTGAAAATAAACAATCTGTATATGTCAATATGTGCTCATTGTTGAAGACCGTATGGTGACCTATAGGTATTTATTTCTGTGTCATTTGGTCTGTTGTGGAGAGTTGTCTCATTAGCACAGATACCACTTTTTCTTTTTCTATAATTACCCACATAGGCATTTCATATTTCGCGGGAACTACGTCGACTAAGCTTGCTTGGGTACTTCCTCACATAATTGGCGTTTTCTGTGGAAAAAAGGTTGGTTCAAAGACAAATTAAAAGTAAAAAAACTACATGTAAACGTCATATCACAAATATTTCCGACTTGGTATGGTTTTAGAGGAGTTGCGGCTCAATGAAATCGGTCTCTTCCTTTAGAAGCATAGATAATATGATATTCTAGATTTAATATCATTGTACATATTCAATACTTCATTATACATCTTACCATTTACAGATTAATATATTATTCAATAACATTTTATAAAACAAATCATCTCGCCATATTATGCATCAGTAGATAATTTTATAGCTATTGTTATGAAATATTTTTGAAACAGACTGGGATTTCAATGGTGTCTTTTGCAATGAATAGAAATAAGCAGATGTGGTATGACAGCCACTGAGACAACTCTCCATCCAAGTCATAATTTGTAAGAGGAAACAATTAAAGGTCATTGTACGACCTTCAACACGGATCCTATGCTTAAACCGAAAAGCAAGCTATAAAAGGCTCTTAAATTTGTTATAATATTCCATACCTGTCAACCTGTGACGATGAAAATGCAGGTCATATTCTGCATTGAAGAATCAAATCTCAGGTCATAACGCGTACGAACTTTTTTTAGCTGAATTTCAGTATTTATGGTACATTTTCTTATAATGTATATCAGAGATACCAAAACATCATTCAATGCATGTTCACTTGGTTAAGTCATTTTAAATCCTATTAATTATTATTTCATTGCACTTTTAAGGATTTTTATAAATTTGTGTAACACAGTCTTATGTTCCTTACTTTTCATTAATATAAGAATTTATTTTTGAAAGGTAATATTTAAATGTTTCCTTTTGTTAATACTACAATTTATTTTTAATTGTTTGAGATACTGGCTATGTAGCCTTTAAACATACCATCATTAAAAGCAACAGACACCAACAAATGGAAGTTTTTGACGACCTTGACTGGCTATACAGCCCTTGCACGGTCGGCGAAAAGAATTAGAATATGATAGAATATACTAATACAATTAACATGGTTAAAGGAAGTATAAATGCAAAAAATAATTTTCAATTTTTTTTTTAAATTGTATAAAGGTATAAAAATAATAAAAAGTTATTTTTCAATATGTATTTGAATTTTATATTTTTATGATTTTACCTTTTTCACCCATAAAACGTAAATATAAGGAAGAATTTTGAATGGTGACAAATAAGGGGAAGTAACTGTCTAGTTGAAATATGTTTGTAAACGAATACTGAATACTGAGACTGAATAGTGCAATTTATTTACGACCTAAAGCTAACTTAAAGGTAATTGGTGTTAATTAACAGTGTGTTTGACACCAAAACTGTCGAGTGAAGCCATGCACTTAATGGGTCACTTAATTTGACAGTTTAAATAGCTAGATGATCTTCCTGTTCATTGAAGAATTACGAATTTGCCGGTATTTCAAAGAAATATTACTTATGAAATCAATCTCAAGGCTAAGAAATACGGGTGAAATCGGGTCATTTTCTTAATTCCCGGGTTATTTTAATGACCCGGCGGGTGTCCCGGGTGATTCCTCAGAATTGTGAAAATCTCGGGTGACACCCGCAGAATACGGGTCAGTTCACTGTTGACAGGTATGATTTTCTCCACAGCCGGGAATTTCTTCAATTAGCTCCTACACTGTCAACATTTAACTGACTAATCTTAATCTTCAACCGAAATTTTTGAAACGTTGATTTTGTTAAATTGCTTTGTCTCATTTTCCCCATAAATTGCACTTTCGTTAGCGATAGACACATATTTAAGCCGGGTTAATAGTTTACAGAAGCAGATCGGAATCAATTATGACGTAGACAGTAATCATTCTAATCGTAATCATGTTCATTGACCATAACGACGATGAAAGCACATCATATAATGACGTTTCGACATCATATAATGAAGTAAACCTAACCACATAATATAAGATTACAAGCACATAATATAATGACACAACCACATCATATAAAGATGTTTGCACGTAATATAAGGATATGTACACACCATATAAGTATACTTGCACAGCATATAAGTATATGTGCACAGCATATAATGATCTTTCAACATAATATAAGTACATTTGCACATCATATAAGAATGTTTGCACATCATATAAGTATATTTGCACATCATATAAGTATATTTGCATATCATATAAGTATATATGCACATCATATAAGTATGTTTGCACATAATATAATGATATTTGCACATCATATAAGGATATTTGCACATCATATAAGGATATTTGCACATCATATAAGGATATTTGCACATCATATAAGGATATTTGCACATCATATACAGGTGTTTGCACATCATATAATGACAAGTGCACATCATATAAAGATAAAAGCAAAGCATATATAGGTAAATGCACATCATATAAAGGTAAATGCACATCATATAATGAAAATGGTCATAATAAGACAGTGTTGGCGTTCCATACAAAACATATATAAACAAGACGTAGGTTACTTTTTTCAACATGGTTGTAATATATATGAGTATAGTCTTTTTTAGTTTGACGTAAAAAAAGGCGTGTTTTCATTTATTTTTTTTTGGTCTTATCATTAGTGCGTATATTTTACAAAGGACTAGAATGCGAGAGATTAGTTATTGAGATTTCGAAAAAATCATACATTTTGTTCAGGATTTCCCAGCTTTTACGAAAAGCATGAATTGCTATGATGTCTGAAGCTTTCTGATTTTTAGTTGTTGAACGACAGCAGTTTTTTCAGTCTGTCGTATACCCAATGAAAATATGGAATAAGGAGTAAATGTACATGAGACAATATCAATATCAATATATAAAACGTTTTTATAGTTACCTTTATCTTCAAGTCACCATGAGGCTTTCAACAATGACCATTATTTCTCATAACTGGTAGTTAGTTCAACTTGAATCCTCAAATCGAATTGAGCAAAATTCATTGTTAAATATCAAACACCAAATAAAAAAATAAGTGTGCTGATAAAAGTCCCAAGATATATGATTATAACCAGAAATTTCTTACTGGAATGAGAAGAAGTATTAAGCCCCTTTGTTTTATGCGACAAAATGTGATGTACTATGATTTGGTTGAGTTACACCTTGAAAGTTCAATTTTGTTTTGCATTGAAAGAGTTTTTCATATTTTGTTGTAGGCAATATAACACAATATATCCTCTAGTTTTTAGATATTATGTCTCGGAATAAGAGGCACAAATTCAACAAACAACAAAGCAATCCTTTTTAATGGCTGTACGATTAAAGTCACATCCTTCAAATATGTTTATAAGAATTTTAAATCAAATGCAATCAAAATGTATCTCCTACCTTGACATACTTTAGGACTATGATGTAGATATTTTGAGGACAAGCGACATACAATATTTGAAACAATAGTATGCTAGTTCTAGTCGTTTTATAAAAAAAAGAAAACTATATCTTATCCATGATCAGATACATACATGTAGTAGATTGGTTAATTTTTTGGGGTTTTTATTTTTATTTTTAAGCCCATCAGACCATATAGCAATATTAGAACGTACCAACAGATTGCGGCAGACTATTAATTTTTACTCCACAGTAGTTCTGAATCTTAACTATTTTATATAGATTTAATATCTAAAGCGCGAGGCTTGAATGATTAAAATTTAACTGTCGAGAGTGGATAAATATCGTGATACACGACTTATAGTGGTTAATCTGTTTCTCTAATGATTTGTATCCTTCTGTTTCAAAGATTTGAAGAAAGTTGTGTACTTTTTATGTGACGTCATCAGGAAGGTCACCTTTATTCATGACTTCACAATGGGAAAATTCAGGAGAGACCAAGAAAATTTAACGTTCTAATTAAAATTCGACCAATCACTTGCCGAGAACAGATTTTTCACTAGTGATGAGATATATTTTTGTCACATCGGTCAAGAAATGTGAAAATAGCGCAATAATAAAAGAAAAATTCTTTCTCTTTGTACTTTATAAGACAAAAGTAAATTGTTCAAATTTGCTATCCTAATTAGTTATCTGTTTGTCGAGCTTAACTCTCTGCATCTTTACAAGATGATATTACCGTTTTACAAGCTGTATGCTGATGCTTCTTATAAACTGCCTTCCGGTTATCCTTCAAATAGACAGCTAATGAGATTTTATAAGTTTTCAATTATTGTTATCTCATTTGAAATTTGAACTTCATCAGCATATTAGGAAATAACTGATTAGTTATAATATTTGACATTAAATGAACCAGATATCATTCGAATTAGCAAAGAAATATGACAAATCGGTATTCAATTCTAAAGATTAACTTAGTGTGTACGTTACATGATGATTTCTGTTTCTTTGGATAATTATCAATACGGTTTGTGATATCTCAACAAAATCCGAAAGTAACAGCTACAGTCAATCTTGCTTAAGAAACCACCTGTATTAAGATACCACGTTTGTGCTTTCTCTTAAGTGGCCTCTATATGGAAAAAGGCATCTAATGCAGCTAAATGGGTTTCAAATGCGTACACATGACATTTAACATTAGATGCAGCATTTTTATCTTTGAGAACCGAAAGCATTTCTCGTTTGAATTATTCCATATTTTTTCATGCTTGACTAAACGGTATGCTAAATTCTACACACCTAATATCAATTAGGAATTATTTTTTGTGATCAAAACCCGAATATAACATCTTGTTATCGAAATGCAATTACAACTGTTTACAGACAATACATCATGCAGTTAAATTAATCCTACAAAGGAGGATATTTTGAAAATTAACAATCTATTAAAGTGGAGCATCCGATACCGAAAATATTATGTCAAAAACAAACTGACAACGTCTATACAAAAACGATAAACGATCAAAGGACAAACAGCAGTCTACAATACATCACATAGAAAACTAAAGACTGCGCAACATAAACCCATACAAACAACCGGAGTTATATCAAGTTACAGGGACACTTGGAATAAGATGAAAAGACTAGCAAGACCATAAATTACTACATTTTAAACTAAAGATGTTGAAACACGAACTCAATTTACTTGGGTTGTCACATGTCGAGAGAGCACGCAGATCCTGCTCCAATTGTAATAAGCTTTTGTATTTATGGATTTTTACACAAAAAATGCTTTAAAAGTTCTATGCCGGTAATAATTTGTATAAAGGTTAACAAGTACTTATAGTATCTCTCTGATAATAACCTTCTATTATTACCGAACAGAAAATAGAAATAACACGACGGGTGCAGTATACGATGCAGGACATGCTTACCCTTCCGGAGCACCTGATTTCACTCCCTGTTTTTAGTGGAGTTCGTGTTGTTTCTTATTTATTATTTATAACTGTTGGTGTAAATGTCCTTTGGTTTTGTGAGTCTTTGTTTACTCCTTGGTTTTCTTTGTTGTTGTCTGAATTGATTTTTATCTATGTATATCAGTATAGAAAGCATGCTTATATGTTAGTTGTAAGTAAGTCATAGAAGCTTTTTAAAAGTGCGTGATTATACATACGGGAACGAAATATAGTTTTAATGGAATTTTAATTTGTAAAATACACAAATCTGTTGTTTATAGAAACTATTGGTGTTAATGTTTAGATGAAATGGCTGAAATAAATTTTATTTAAAAAAATTAGTTTATGCTTGATTTTCATAAACGTTCTACATATTGTACTTATAACGTTTTAATTCAACAAATAGACGGAACTACCCTCGTATTCGCTCAAAAGTTTGGCAAAGTAATCCTTTAAAAATGTGCGTTCCAACATTGTAACATATACCCGTCTAACCAAAATGCCACTCAGTCCCTGTTAAAGACAGATGATATTGACAGACGTTAATGACTTTTGCAAAGTAAAAATTCCATTTATTTCAAAATCTAAACTATAACACGATTTGAAATATATTATGTTGTCTTTTACCGTTTGTAAAAGTACAACATGAAAATGATTTTTATAATGCTACATTAAAGTTGCGTATTGCCACTCAAAAGATGAAAATAAGGGTTACGCAATAACCGAATTTTGTTTTCCAACTCGTAAACCTTCTTCCACAAGACCTGTATTACATTATATTCACATGCATGTGATAGTCTTGCATCGTTGTAAATATAACGGAATTTGATGAGACTGTTGTACAAGTGAGAGGTTTAGCGCTATAAAACCAGATTCAATCCACCCTTTTCTACATTTGAAAATGCCTGTACCAAGTCAGGAATACGACAGTTGTTGTCCATTCGTTTTTTATGTGTTTTGTCATTTGATTTTGCCATGTCATTAAGGACTTTCCGATTGAAATTTCCTCGTAGTTCAGTATTTTTTTGATTTTACATTTTTTTTTTGTACAATGTATGCCTGCTATAAATTCCTAAATTTGCATTGAATAAAAGTTCAGTAAAGAAATACAAACATTTGTTTCTCGAATTTGTATGCAGATTAATATCTTTCGTTTCATGTGGTTAGCTTTTTGTGTATTATCCAAATACGTACTATGTCATTATCAAGTCCGAACAAACAGCTGTTTGGTTGTCATTATTGATTAAGCAAAAACAAATCCGATTTAAAATCTTAAACTCTAAAGTACGGAAGCCGATAAGGGCCATTCAAAAAAAAAATTATGTCGTAATTACGACATAGCATGTCGTAATTTCGACATAACATGTCGTTATTACGACATAGCTATGTCGTTATTTCGACATAACATGTCGTTATTACGACATCGCTTTGTCGTTATTTCGACATAACATGTCGTTATAGCGACATCACTATGTCGTTATTTCGACATAACATGTCGTAATAACGACATCATTATGTCGTCTTAACGACAACGACATCATTATGTCGTTTTAACGACATAGCTATGTCGTAATAACGACACGACATCGCTATATATATAAAAGAATATGTATTATGATTGTCAAGAGACTAAATGACACAGAAATTAACAACTATAGGTCATCATAATTCCCCCATTAATTAGAAAAGCCCCCGCATAGTCAGCTATAAAAGAGGGACGAAAGATGCCAGAGGGAGAGTCCCCGTAATGCTGTGTGGTAGACAGTGTTATTAATTAATTATTAGCCCCTTGGTAAATCTCCAAATTTCATATTTAATGTATTTCATTGTTAAATAATTTACATGAAGCTTAATAGTATATATTTGTTAATTGTATAGCTTTTGCTATTTGAATTCATTGGTTAAAGATATTTATTTGTATTGTAAAGTTTAATATTTGCATCGTCGCAAAATCTTTGGTTACCATTTTGGTTACCTTCTGTGATAAGGCCACGCCAATTTAATTTCTTGTTCTACGGATTTTTGGACTCCAAAATTTGGGGCGAGCGAGCGATTTGAAAATTTTAATAAAAAAATATTTAATTTGCAAATTTTTGAGTCGAAGCTTGAAAAGTAAAGGCGAGCAATTATTTTTTTTTTTTGTAAACATAAAATAGTAGGTTTTGACAATATTAAAACTTGATTCATCACTTGTACTTTGACATTTCTTTAATTTCTGAAGTATTTTTTCCCTGCTCACCATTGTTCACCAAGAAATAATTAAATCTGGTCTAATTTGTATGTGTGACTGACAATGAGACAATTCTCCATCCAAGTCATAATCAGTTTGGGGGCAACCCCTTAATGTTATAAATATCCCTTTTACATGTTTTATGAGGGATCAATATAAGTTATAATATATTTGTTTGTACAAAAGGCTCATATTTTCTCAAAGAACTATATATCTATCTGGTATTAAATGGTCAAAACATGTCCAAGAATTTTGTAATATTCCTGGACTTTATACCATGTTAAATTAACACATTTACTTTAACAGTTTAATATTATTCAAAATAAGTGGACCTCTCTTTTAGAAAAAGTTGTTTAAAATATGATGTAACTCTCCTCTTTTTGAGTACAAAATCCTAAGTTTTCAAAGGTTTTGTATAGAAGAACTAGACAAATCCTTGGTATTTCTATTTTCTTTTCTACATCAGCAAAATTATCCCTTGTCTGAGGGAGGATTGTTCTCAACCTGATACTAACAAACACAGGTCAAAGTATGGCCTTTTACACAGGGCTTTGATACAGACCAAACAGCAAGCTACATGTATAAAGGACCCCAAAATTATAGCGTACACAATTCGAACAGGAAAACCAACGATCTAATTTATATATCCAAACGGAAAAATACCAATAAACTACATCAACAAACGATAGCTGCTGAACGACAGGCCCCTGAATCAATCAGGACAGGTGCATAAACATGCAGCGGCTATGGATAGTTTTGTTTTGCCAGCATATAATATAATTGCAGTTGAAGGCAAATCCTTCAGAAGTTCATTGTACTTTATTCTAACAACGAACATTTTTTGATAGGGAATATAAGTAAGGGGGAAAGAAACCATTTTTTTGTTTTTTACAGGTATTTCCGCTGTTGTAAATTTATCGGAGCACTCCCTTGGATAAATAGGTTTCATGCTGAAACAAATATTCTCACAGATATTTACACAGTGTGGTGGGGTGCTTTTATGTTTAAAATCGTTATATACAGGTTAGACTGTGATTTTAAAAACAAATGTTGATATCTTTTTATAATATTTACAAAAAAAACGGTGCTGGAAATGGACATGATTACATTTCCGGATGCGGGAAGCGGGAATATAAAAAAAATAAAAAAATTCTGTTTTGAAAAAAATAGGTGCGGGCGGGTCCGTCGAACAAGGAATCAAATTGGTGTGGCCTAAACTTATATATTTATAGATCCTATTGAATTTTAATCATGAACCGACCGTGGCAAGGTTTTCTAGCCTGTCAAGGTCGATAGTTCGATAGTAACTTCTATTTGTTGGAAGAATAAGATGTGGAACTGATAAGAGGACTGACATTCAGTCCTACCAAGGCAAGCCAAGCTTTCCACCTATTTAAATAAGCACAAACTACATGGCTTCTTGTAATAACGATGAACTGAAGTATTGATTGCTTTATCTCTACTTTCAAACGGTGGGCACGATGTTCCTACAACCCCTAGGATTTAAAACGGGATCTTCGAAATTTCATCCGCAAAACAAAATAAAAATGTTAGAAAACACGAACCAATATTAAAACAAAATCAATATATTATATGTTTTAAATTATGTTTTTACAGCTCTTGATCATATAGTAAGAATTACCTAGTTTATTTGAGGATTAAAATAACAAAACTATGTGAAAAAAACGGATGTCCAACGTTACATTTAGGAAAAACTGTTTCAACTCTTATGTAAATTAAAGTGGTCCTATTTCTTATTTTCTGATCTTTTTGATTCTTGGCAGGAACAGCGACATGTGTCGGTACTTTGTGGCGTTAAAGCCGTTATTTTGCCAAATTTCATTTGACTCGGTGGTGGTATATTAAGCTGGAATAAGAAAAATGTCCAACGACGTATTTCGTTAACTCAACGACTGAAAGTGAATTTTATAAGAATATATAGCAGAAAATGAATAAAAAGAGTAAGACAATAATAATATCTAACAAAAGTACAAATATTTGCCTCATTGTTCGTGAGTTCAAATATTGCTGTTTCAATAAAATCTTCTCTACGCAGTCGTTTTTCAAACGGTAGCCATTTTGTCCAAGTCGATATTTCATTTTTCAAAGCTGTTAACACGTATTTTTTATGATTGATTAAAACAAAAGTTAGATAGATACACGAAGAGTAAAAAATGCCAAGATTCTTTTCTTATTAACTACATATTTGGGTCTTAAAGGAATGAAATGATTCCACACATTACAAAACGGTAGCCAATTTGTCCAAACGTCTGAAAACGTCTAAAATCCGAAAGACGCCAATTTCCGACGTTACAATGTACATGTGCAAAAGTTTCAATTAAATGTTCATGATAATTAACAACAAATCGTGTTATTAAATTTGGAAAAAGAGGTTGATGATTGCTGCCGAAAAAAAGAATAGTGCATGTTGCTATAGACTCCGCCCGGGGACATAGGTTCGACACAGGTTAAATTTTGCAATTTTTATTAATCGTTTATAGCTTTTAACGATTTATTTAAAAGAATGGGGAAATGTCTCATTACATGAACTTCGTCCAACTTTTGCAAAGACAAATTGGAGACACCAAAACAGTCCTCTAAATGTAAAATGCGAATTGAAATTTATGGTGCGGAAGTACTCCGAAATAGACCATTTAAAGTCGTCACTTCAGTAAGGTGCAATCACCAATATTAAAAGACTTAAAACCAGTTCACGGAATGTTTTACTTCGCGATTTGTCCTGCTATTCATGTTATAACTGTCGTGATGAAAGTAATTCATGTAGTAGCGAAGCCGGAACTTTTCGTCAATATAAACTTGTGTATGAAATGGAAGTAATTGAAAGACGAATCCCAAACAGCGACGAAAACTGTTTCATCGAATCAATTAAAACCCGGGATTATATTAGCCGTTTTCGCGGACGATTTTGAGGTACTAGTAGATTACTTTATTTTAAAATGTATATCAGAAGTTGAACACTATAGATGACTTGGGAAATAATTCTCAAGTCAAGGTTCAAGTAATTGAAAGGGTGTATTTCGACAACTTGTGTGCCAGGGAAAATACAATTCTATTCAAATTTAACCAATTAAGGGTAAAAATGTTCGATTTACTTGCAGTGTCAGATATATTTGTATTGGAGTTGAATTAAGATATAGAAATTTTACAATGAGAGATGATATGCACCTTGAAAGTTAAACATCCTATGATAAAAGTTTTGTACATATAAAAAAAAAATTTTTTATGGAAAACCGTATACATGCACTTCCGTCCCATCTTTCCTTCCTACATTACTTGCGACAGTTCTGCATTTTTTGTTGAAATAACTTAAAGGGTAAACATTATTAAATCGATTTCCACAACTTGAGGTAACTTATGATAAAATTACATCACAAAACGAACAGAACCAGAATCAACCAACATATAAAAAACCGAATAAAACCCTTTTCGACGCCGCATTTTTTAATTTTAAAAGTGTAACGTGGTGTTGTAGGAACATCGTGCCCAACGTTTGAAAGTAGAAATAGAGCAATCAATACTTTAATTCACCCTTATTACAAGAAGCAATGTAGTTTGCGCTTATGAAATGGGAGGTGGAGAGCTTAGCTTGCCTTGGTAGAACTGCATGCCAATTCACATATATTTCCACATATTATTCTTTAGAAGTTTATACCGTCCTTGACAGGCTATATAGCCCTTTCACGATACGACGGTAGTTTAATGAACTTTAATGAATCTATAAAATATATAAATTTCTCAAAGAAGGTAACCAAAGATTTTGCGACGATGCAAATATTAAACTTTACAATATAAATAAATATCTTTAACCAATGGATTCAAATAGCAAAAGCTATGCAATTAACAAATATATACTTATTAAGCTTCATGTAAATTATTTAACAATGAAATACATTAAATATGAAATTTTTACCAAGGGAGCTAATAATTTATCAATAACACTGTCTGCCACACAGCATTTCGGGGACTCTCCCTATGGTATCTTTCGTCCCTCTTTTATAGCTGACTATGCGGGGGCTTTTCTAATTATTGGGGGCATTATGATGACCAATAGTTGTTAATTTCTGTATTATTTAGTCTCTTGGCAATCATAATACATATATTCTTTTATATATATAGCGATGTCGTAAATCGTTATAACGCGGACATAGTGATGTCGTTATTACGACATGTTATGTCGTTATTACGACATAGCGATGTCGTTTAACGACATCGTGATGTCGTTATAACGACATCGTGATGTCGTTTTTACGACATGTTATGTCGAAATTACGACATAGCGATGTCGTTATAACGACATGTTATGTCGAAATTACGACATGCTATGTCGTAATTCCGACATAATTAATTTTTTTTAATGGCCCTTATCGGCTTCCGTACTAAAGTGATTGATATACCAGTGTGTAAGATTTTTTGAGTGTTCATATTACTGAATAATATGTAATGTACGGTGTGTTTTGCTTTCTTTATTCGTTTAGGACGTGAGTGTTGTTGTAATTTTTTACTGAGAATTATAATTGCATGCATTTTTTGTTCTTTTCCGTACATTTCAAAGCTGTAGACGACACGATATCCCATCAAAAACATATATTTATAAATTGGGAGGTTTTGCTAGCCACAAAACCATGTTCAACCCGCAATTTTTTCTTAAAATGTCCTGTACCAAGGCAGGAAAATGACCATTATGATATTATTGTTCGCTTCAGTGTGTGTTGCATCTTAGTGCTGTGTTTATGTTGTGTCTTTGTTCTCTCATATTTGACGTGTTTCCCTCAGTTTTAGTTTGTAACTCGGATTTCTTTGTTTCTCAATGGATTGATGAGTTTCGAACAGCGGTGTACTACTATTGCCTTAATTAATGCGTTCTTTCTATTTTGTGTGAGTAAAATAATTCAATTTTTGCTTTTGTTTGCTAACAGTATTTCATAGAACGAAGTACAAGATTCTTTCTTTTTAGATAGATAGAATTAATATCTACTAGATAACACAAATTTGAGACTTTCAAATTTAGAAAAATACAGGAAAAGCAAAAAAACAACCGTTTACAATTTATTTACGATATACGGCATATCCTTCTAGTCTGAATTAAGGATTCTGACATTAAGTCGTATCATACTCTATTTCAAACTTATGGACTACATATATCATATACGTTGAGTGAACAGGGGGCTAAACAGTTGATGGAGTTCCAGGTCAAGAGAAAAAGAAAAAGGGAACAGTGCTACTCTTGTGGGTCCTACACACACTACAGGTTCAGCAGTCCGTATGTCAACAGAAGTAAATCAGTCACCCAAACCTGGTGCATTTTTGAAAGATGAGTATTTAAATTATCTATAGATTTTACCAAAAAAAATATTTTTGTCGATGATAGACTTTTTAGCTGACAAAAATAAAAGATTAACCACAATCAAAAAGTTGTTAGTAAAGGGAGTATAACATCAGTATTGCAAAATTTTACTTTAGACATTTTAGTACATATATTGCACTATGTTTATATTGACTTGGTAGTGAGTCCACGTACTAAGAATAAAAGAGCAGATTATCTTAGTCGGATTGTTGATTAACATGATTGGCTATAGGCTATTTCTGAATTTGTATTTCAGATAGTTGAATCCCTTTGGGGACCTCATGAGGTTGATAAGTTTGCCTCTGATGACAATTTTAATTGATATTCTTATTCTAGATTTTGGAATGAGAATTCGTCAGACCTTTATTGACGTTTTCACGGTTGACTGGCGAGGGATCAACGGGTTGTTCGTTTCACCTGTTTTTTTGTTCTCACAAGAATTAATGTATATCCGACGGTAAAAATTAAACTGTTGGTATTTTTACTTTACTGGCGCTCTGCTGGTTTTTGGCTAAAGCCTTTTGCATATGGTGATGGTTTCATTTCTGAAGTGACAATTTTTATGGATTTTTCTGCTTACAAACATGCTTATATAGCTGGTAAGAGGAAAAAGTCTATATATGATTTAGCAATGTTGATTTGACATTTGCATATTAGCATTAATGATGGATTTTTCATCCAGTTAGATCACTTAAATGTGAGCATGTATTATAGATCACTTTGATGTGAGCATGTATTATATATCACTTTGATGTGAGCATGTATTATAGACCACCTGGATGTGAGCATATATGATAGATCTCTCTTCATCTCTTGGTATATATTACTAGCTTTACTAGAATTTGAATTTCAGTTAGTTTCTGAGTTGAGATTTGATATGAATTTTGCGGATGTTACAGTGAGAATTAGATGCATAGTACTTAGCTGATAGTTATAATCTAAGATTGCTTTTATCAGTAATGTTTCCTTTTTCAATAACCAATATATTTTTGCAGGCACTGTCCAGAAGAATTGCATGCTTTATCTGCTTTGCTAGTTAGCAAAGTGAATTTTCTCTCAGAACTGATGTTGGTATCTCGAGCAGTTTCTACAACAAAAGCATATTATCAGAGTGTTTTAGTTACAATGGAATAATTAGGCTGAAATTGAAAATGGTTATATTTTACCGGAAAAGCTTTTTACGATGTTATATATTTAGCTGCATTGACACAGGCGAGAAATACTAGTCCAATTGAACAACCGTTGTACCCTTTAACCTGGATACATTCTCTTATTGGATCATCATGTTTACCGACAGATTCGTCTATAGTAATTGACATACTAGAAGATGTGAAACGTAGATTGGCTACTCCTACGAATATAAAGGAGCCTGTTTCGGTAGAATAACTGCATAAAATGTGTGATGCTATGTTTTCTTTTGGTAACTTGTATAATCAGCGTATTTAATATGTGTACGTGTTTCATTGCCTTTGCGAGTTTCTGATTTGCTTAATATTCGACGAAGTAATTATGTTTTTAGTAATTTTAGAATATTATATGTCAATTGTCATTTAACTTATCAAACAGACGTGTACAAATTGAGAGATGGCAATTCAGTAGTAATTGCTCGTTTACATTCGTATAAGTGTTCAGTGAATAACATGGAATTATTTTTGCATTGGGCTGATATTTCTAGCAATTCTGACGAGTTTATGTTTTCGAAATTTGACCAAATGTTAAGATGTTGATGTTTTACATTAAAAGAATACGCCAGTATCATACTTTAGAATGCGCGAGCTCTTTATTGAAGTTTTCAGCCGTTTGTTCTTGATATTAAGCGTTATGTGTTGCACAGTTTTAGGTCTGAAGGTGCTAGTGCTTGTGTTAATTTAGGTTTATCAGACTCTTTTTAAGAGACACGGTAGATGGTGTTCCGAAACGGAAAACGATGGTTTCGTGAAGGATTCTTTAGATTATTTCTGTCGCATTTATTTCAGACTTTTATTGCATGATATAGATCACCTTTTAAAATATTCCCGTTCTCTGTGTTTTCGGCCCTGGGCTCTGTCGTGTGGTATTGCACTTAACTTTTTTTTGTTATTTATTAGTATGAGTATTATCAGTGGTTGTGATATATGGGTGTTAACGGAAGATGAAATACAAGGATTAAATGCATTGCGGATTGGTTTACCTATTTTTGATTTTAAAGCTAAGGACGTATAAGGGTTTAGTAAGAACTGATAAACATATTGCAATGTATACGGCCTTATCACATTTGCAGTAGCGTTGAATCTAAGACAAATCGTTCAAATTTGTGATAAGAATTGAAAATGAAGTTTTCAAGCTTGCTGTACCCTTATCAAAATATCAGTTGCATGCTGATTTCATTTTCGATGGTAATTATTTCAAAAATTAATCTTTCAATATATGAAAACTATCCGAAAGTAATAATTGTTTTTGTTTAATTGTTTTCATGCTTGTGTACTTTATTGCTGACTATATGGTATGAGTTTTCACATTGTCAAAGGCCGAACAGTGATAAATATATAGATGCTGATACATTCGTCACTCTGATAGATAGGTGTCTGATGACAATCATACAACATCTCTTTTTTATAGTATAGATTCTTTTTAACTACATTGTAATAGTTTAATACGAGCTGAATCACTGACTACCAGTGTATAATAGACATTATAAAACGTTCCATTGCTATTAAACTTAAGATATTTCATAAATCCATGATTTCTATTTAGAAATTGGGTGGTGGTCACAACTGAAATAACAAAATACTGCCATTGAAATCTAATTTCATATTCAATCATTCATTCAAGTAAGATTAGAAAAACATGTAATGAATTTAATTAATATTTTGGTTACAATAAAACAAAAAAAGGCGGAAGATACATTATTAGGGAGTACGTAACCAATCAGACAATACAAACTTATAACGTCATTCCTTCAGAAACAAGACACGACCAATGAAGGGAATTTCTCGCTACATTGAAGACCTGTTGGTGACCTTCTGATGTTGTTTTTTTCTATGGTCGGGTTGTTGTCTCTTGGCACATTCCCCATTTCCATTCTCAATTTTATTTACAAAACATAAAAGAAGACTGAGCACAACGAACCCAAACATCACTTTCTTACGTATTCCGGAAGTGTAAATTGACCCTAGTTCAGATCCTGAGGCAATAAAAAAAAAACTATCAGAAATCCGGTAGAAAGATAAACAAAAATGTCTACGAACGAAACAGAACCGGCAGATATGAAGAATACATTGAAGAATACATTGAAATTAATTAGTGAGGAGACACTGACAGGGCAATATAACAAACGGGGGAAAAAGGGAATTCATCGAAACACCACCCTAAATATTAAAGACCCCAGTAAAAATGGCGGAAAATTTCAGTTGTAACGGGATGGTAAGCAGATCCTGCTGAAATAATTCATGTACTTATGGATTTTCAACAAACAAGGTTTTCTAAGAAGCTGATTTTGTTGAAGATAGATATTTCAGCAGGGTTGTTATATCATGTTAATGCCATAAACAGAAATACCTCATTTACTCTGTAATGGTTTTGGCAAAATATCTGTAAGAAAAGAAATTGAGTTGAGTTTTTTAAGTAGAAAGATATTTTCAGTAAACCGTTTTCTTCAAAAACCTGCGTTCCCACATTGTAACAAAAATTCAGCAAATTAAAATGCCACTAAGTCCGATATAAAACTGTTATTGACAGACGATCTTGATAGACGTTTATGACTTTTGCAAAGGACAAATCCTATTTATTTTAAAAGCTAAACCATAACACGATTTGAAATATATTATTCTGTCTATTACTTTTTTTTAGAGTACATCAGATGATTATTGGTTTTTTTTTGCACTTATCGCTGTTTTTAAGTTCCGTATTAAGACTAACATACGAACAATCTGACAACGGTTAACCGTAATTTGTGTTTACAACAATAGATTGCCTATACGTGTAGCTTGTTTTACAGGTGTTTGCAATTACATCGTGCATTGTAGGATGAAAAACAGCCACTGAGAAACAATGGTATGTAAATAAGATCACACAATATGGCCCCGTACTGACTTCTCAAAACGTTGTTTCGGTCGTTTTTGAACAAGCAGGAAGATTAGCGTTACTTTTAACATGATGAATCGGATCTAACCTCCCAATTATGGTCGTACGTTTCTGCAAATTAAAACGAATTCTCGAGTTTCTCAACAGGTCGAAATAACAAAAAATGTGACCATATTTCTATACCCAAGTAATCTTTAATGTGACATTTTGAATTGCAAAAACACCTTTCACTAAATACAAAATGTACCAATGAATTTCATTACTTCTAAAAGAAATCCAAAGTCAAAAAACTGAATTCACAATTAGTGACTTATTCAATTCAATAACGGAGTTAAAACATTCTTGGTGATACATTTTAACAGTAAATTTTGGAAATCACGGCTGACATATCTCTCTGTATATGTCATGTATAGGGTTTACACACCAGGAATGAACCTAATTACTCATAGGTCAGATTAAAAATAGCCATTATCAATCATTTTATACCATTTTTAGTTTCGAATATTAATTTTGAATTGAATTAAGGTGCAAGTGCAATGATGCACATTGTGTTTAAATTAAATTCGTAATCATATAATTCCGCATTTAAAAAAAAGTCATCAATCTTTTGAATGACTAAAACTATAAAAGGATAAAAGAAAGAACAAATGGGACAAGCCAAATTCATCTACAACACAAATCGTAGATAAAGTTTTTTTTTCGAATTACATGAACCATTACTTAGAGTTCCATTGCAGTGTTACCCGAACGATCGACGAAATTGATATTTTGCGAGGTATACATATACTATACGTATGTCATCAACTTAATTGGTTTTTTTCGGTTTCGAGACAGAACATAATTACCAACTCAGACAACCTTTTTACATGGACTGCACTCTGACGTTCACAACTTAGCAATTTTGAACATGCTACAAAAGGCCGGCAGACGTCTGAGCAATCTCGAGAATTGCTTCCAAAATCAATCTTTAAAATCCAA